>CM052895.1:78445555-78462137 GCA_028534135.1 Potos flavus | reverse complement strand
TGAAGTCCCAAAAGTTCATTTTCACTTTTGTTTCCTTTGCCTTTGGAGACATGTCTTGAAAGAAGTTGCTGTTAATTACTGATATATTTGGATTTATATCTACTATCGTGCTACTTGGCCAATCTGCTGGATCATAAGTGGAAAGTTATGTTAGCTCCTCCTTCCTGACCCTCTTTCTTTACTTCTCTCTCTCATTCCTCTTCCTACCTCATTCATTAACTGTTTCTATTTTTGTTTTTCTTTGCCATGCCTGTCCCTTTTCCCAAACTTCTAAATATTGGAGTTCCTCTTGCCCAATTCTCAAAATCAGTTCTTCTTTACTCATTCCTTAAGCGATCTTATCCATTGTCAAGGCTTTATATAAACTGCCAACTCCCAGATTTATAGCTCTACCCTGGACCTCATCCTGGAACTCCAAATACACATATCCAATGTCCTACATCACCATTTGGATGTCTAACAGACATCGCCAAACTAATGTTTCCAAGATTAAGGTCCATAGAACTTCCATGTTATGTTTTCTGCAATTTTCCTCATCTCAGTAAGTAGCAACCCCGTTTTATCACTTCTTAGGTTAAAAGCTTAGGGCTATTTTTGACTCCTCTCTTTTTCTTTCAGTTGACATCTAATCCACCCAGAAGACTTATTGATGTTACCTTCAAAATATATCCATAATCTGACCACTTTTCACCACCTCCTCTGCTATCGGCTTGGTCCAACCCTGTGTCAGCTCTCACCTGTTTTATTGCAGTAACCTCCCTGGTCTTCTCGCTTCCAGTATAGCTTCCACGAAGGCCACTCACATAGCTGCTGGAATGATCTTTACAAAGTGTATGCCACATTGCATCACTTCTCTGTTCAAGACAAAAATGGCTTTCTATCTTATTCAGAGTAAAAGCCAAAATCTTTTCCATGGCCTATAGAGCTCTAATTGGTTTAGTTCCATGTCACTTTTCTGACCTTATCATCTACCACCCTTCTTTCATTCACTCTGCTCCAGCCAGTCTGACTTCCGTGCTATCGCTCATAAATACCAAGCATACTGTCACTTCAGGGCCTTTGCACATGCTATACCTCCTCTTCCCTCATATCTTTGTATGGCCCACTCACTTCCTTCAGCTCTCTCTTCTAGTATCCTTTTCTGGATCATCTTACATAAGATATTAAAGAGCCCTCATCTTTTTTACCCTCTGACATTTTTTTTCCATAGCCCTCACCACCACCTGATATATTATATTTGTCTTTTGATTTATGTACAGTCTGTTTCCTCCAAGCATAAACTCTGAGACACAGGAAGTTTGTTTTATTCCCTGATGAACTAAGGTGCAGTTCTGGCATATGGTAGGCTACCAATAAATAGCTACTGGATGAAAACAGCATGCATTTTTACAACAATCCTGTGAAGGTGAGAAGGTGAATCTTGTTATCTGCTTACTAAAGAGGAAGCTGAAGCTCAGAGCCTTGAGGTGATTTATAGAAACCACATAACCATTAAGTGGCTTAGCTGGAATTCAGACACATCTTTTTCTGCTCAGTTTAGGGTTTCTCCCCCAGCAGCACATATCTCAACTGTGGCAGATTCCGTACCAACAGCCAATGATGACAAAAATTGGAAATAAGGGTCAGGCAGACTCTAAAGTCCCCTTTGCTCCAGTTTCTACATATCAGCAATACCAAAAAAAGAAGGAAAAAAAGGCCTTGTGATGTATGTGGCTTCTTCAAAGTTTGCTATGGGTGGGAAAGAAGTGGGTGCTGAGTGAGTGAGTTAGTGAGCATTTGGAAAAGATGTGGCTTGTGGTCGGGATGCCCTTCCAGGGACTGGGGTGATAGGATCGTATATAATGAGGCAGGAAAGTTTTTTTTAACATCGAATATGAACTCCCTACTCAGATTCTAAGACAAGGAAAATTCATACATTCATTAAAAAAAAAATTTATTGGGTAACTTACAATGTACCAAGCATGCTGTTCTAGGCACTGGCATTAGAGTACTGAACAAAACAGGTCCTTGCCATCCTCTAGTGGAGAAATGATTAAGTCTAAGTGCATTATCACCAAATGAATCAATTGCAGAAGAACATGGGGTTTCCTATTGAGAGCACATTCAGTAATTTTTCAAATTACCTCCTTGTTGAAAGGAAGGACTTGTACTTAGAGGCCAGATTTGGGAAACTGTGAGATGTCACATTGGAGCCATAGCTAAATGGACACATGTCAAGCCACAGAGGGGCAGATTAGGGAGGGGTGTCAGTGGAAGTGATGAGAAGTAACTGGTATTTGGCAGGTCCAATTAAAACATCGGGTTGGGATAGAATTCTCTAATGATCTAGAAAAATCCATTTGTCCCTTCTGCCTGGCATATAGACTACATTCTTTTCCTTCCCTTCATATGTGGTCATATCACTGAGTTCTAACCAATGAAATATAGGTGGAAGTATTGAGTGCAATTTGTAGGTCTGGCCCTTAAAATCTCTTCTGAAGCCTTTTCAATATGGCAGAACTGCCACCAGCCTGAGTCCCTGAATGACTGTATGGAATATAAGTTTTGCTGACTTGAATCCCCACTTTGAATTGCTACACAGAAAAGATTATACTTCATATTCCAGCTTAGAAGTTTGGAATGTTTGGAGTTTTGGAATTCTTGAAAAATCCCATAGACTTTTTGGAGTCTTTGAAAGAGATTCTTGGTGGGCACTAAGTTTCATGAGTTTTTCTCCATTTCCCAGGCTCCCTTGCAGTTACTGTGGTTATGTGACTCAGTTCTGTCCAGTAGACTATGGGGGAAAAGGATATACGCTACCTCCAAACTTAGGCCATAAAAATCTCCCACGTAAAACTATACATTTTCTAGCTAGCTGATACCAGGGCAACTTTGAAGCTATAAGATGGTGGAGCCACAGTATTTAAAGGAGCCTGGGTTCCTGGATGAGCATTTGGAGAAGAGCCACTTGAGAATATGACCATCAGACTTTGTATAAGAGATTAATCTGTTTTTATTACTTTCAGTCCCTGATTCAGTCTATTTGTTGCTGTACTATAGTCTACAATAACCAATGTGCCAAGTGTACAATGGGCCCAACCCCAAGGTAGGAGAGTCTCAGCTGATACCAGACTGAACCGTGAAAGAAGGGACGGGGACGGTTTTATTTAACACTCTGTCCTCACTGCTTAGCATGGTACCTGACACATAGTAGGTGCTCAAAAGCGTATGTTGAAATCATGATGAATGACCAAATAAATGTCCGTTTAGTAATGTTTAGACGTATTCTGACTAAACCCCCAAATCTAGCTCCAGGGTTCATGACATTCATGAAACAATTAAATTGTACATAGTGTGGCTTTTGAAGAGATATGTAAAAGACTTTGGAGTCAGACAATCCTCAGTCTGTTTGTGACCTTAAAAGCACGCAACCTCTCTGGGCCTCAGTGCCCCAATTTGCCAAACAGGAGTTTTGCTCCCCACCTGACAGATGTATGGCGGGACTAAAGGAGGTAATGTCTGTAGAGAGTCCGGCTCTGTGTCTGCCACCAAGTGGGTCTCTTTCGTTTGCACTTGGCACCGCCAGCAGTTATCATGGGATTCTTAGAGGAGATCCAGGATGGTCAAGGGATTCCATGGCAGGGCTTATGAAGCAAGGCCCGTTACTTAAAACATTCCATGAGATCAGAGGAGGCCAGGGTGTTCTTAAGCACGTGAGAGGCCCATTCATAGATTGAGATAATGAGAGGCAGTCTAGTCTGGAGCTGTGGAAAGAGTCGGCTCTGGAGCCAGACCTGGGTTTGAATCTGGTTCGTTTTATACCCAACCACTCTTTCCGGAGGGCTTATTCTGTGCAGAAGCTGTTTTGGGCACTGGGAATCCAGCAGTGAAACAGACAAGGGTTCTAGAATGCCTCATGGCACTTTCAGTTCGGGGGGTGGGGGGAGAGCTATAATAATGAAATCTATCACAGCTGTACTATGAAGAAAAAGAAACTAGCTTACTAACTCTGTGGCCTTGGGCAGGTTATTTTTATCTCCACGAGCCTCAGTTTTCCTCATCAGTAAAATAAGAAATGTAGTCTCCATCTTCCTCTTTGTAAAGATTACAATGCTATATGTACAGCAACTACAACAAGCTCATGGCTAATGAGGAGTCAACTGTAGTTGTTGCTGTTACTGTTATCATTGTTGAGCTCAGGATTAGTGGCCATACATGGCCTGATGCTGAATCTCCTGATTCTGATTGCCTTCACTGTCCCTTTTTATTAAGGACTGCTTATAGGATTACTTGTAAAGATGTTAACGGTAAAGTGTCTTTCTTGGGTGTGTGTCTGTTGTGAATATTTCAGTAACAATAGTAACAATTGGTAGATACTTTAACTCAAAATGGCTTAACAATAAAAGGAATGTATCGGTTCAATACTACTAATCAGTCCAGAGGTGGGTCTTACTTACTTCAGGTATGGCTTGCTCCAGCATCTCATACCAATTTCCAGTTTATTTATTTATATTTTAGTCTATTCATCCCTCAGTCATTAACCTGTAACTAAAACTGTCTGTCCTTTTCATTGGAAGATGATTTTTGAGGCCTACATGCTTTCTTGTTAACAAGGTATAACAAGAAATATCCAAATTGTGAGAAGAATCCTTCTTCGTAGCAAGAACACTTTTCCCCCTAGAAATCCCAGCAGAGGGTGTTTTATGTCTCCTTTGTCTAGGCTGGGTCATCTTCCCATCCCTCAGCTAATGACTCTAGCCTATTATGGCTTCATTGATTTGCTGGAGCTGATGGTGGGATTGACTAACCAAACTGCATGTGGGAAGGTTGGTTTCCTCAAGGAAAACCAGGGTAGAGGGTGTGTGTGTGCTCTTTTACTACAAAGAAGAAATGGATCAACAGCCAATAACTGGTATCCACTCAGTTTTTCAGAAAGCTGAGATCAACTGGCTCCCCCTCCAACATTGCTTCTCTCTCTCACTTACTCCCTCATACTCCTTCTTTATCTAGATCCTATTTAAAGCTAAGGGCCATGTCTCTCCGGTAAGGCCATTTCATTCTCTCTGTCATCAGCCTCTGGTTATATCTGACTTAACTCGGGCCAGTTAATTAAGTTATGCTGGTTTTTCCAGACACAGGGAAGAGGTAAAGTCATATCAAATGCTTCGGTAAACGTCCAGCTCGAGTTAACCTTAGGCTTATTCTGAGCAGTCTTGGCTGGACTTTGCAGGAGGCAGAGGAAAATAAATATCTTGAGCACCCCTAACACCTAATACATAGGAGTAGGAAGTCCTGATGCTTTTCAAAAGAGAGAGAGAAGTGAATGAGAGAGGCAGACTGACCCGGGGCCAAATCCTAGGCTTGTCTCCACAGTGATCTGGTGCACCTCTCCTAAGACAAATATCAGTGGCAATTCATAGTGCCGGAGATCAAGAATTGCACCAACCTGAGTTACCAGCCACCGGGCTAAAGTACAAAAACATCTGGAAGGGAGAACTAGAGCATCATCTTGGGCTATGGACGGTGTGTTTCTGTGGATGAGACCCGTGTCCCCGTGCCTCCAGCAGCTGTGGTACTGGGAACACTTGGTGCAAGCAGACGACTATCAATTCAGATAGATACCCTTGATTCCCAGCTTTGGGCTTCTTGCCTCCCCTGGATGCCGTTGTTTTTAGTAATCCAGGGAGTCAGCCTCTTACATCAAGAACCTTAGAATCTAAGATTCTAAAGTCGGGCAGAACTCAACTGGACATAGGGTGAGGACCCTATTTGCCAGGGAGAGAATGTACCAGATCTACGTGTACTTTTAGTCTGTGGCTTGTCTTTTCATTTTCTTAGCTGTGTCTTTTTAAGAGCAAAGTTTCAAGTTTTAATGAAGTTCAACTTACCAGTTTTTTCATTTATGGATCATGCTTTTGTTGTGTATCTCAAAAGTCTTTGCCTAACACAAGGTCACAAAGGCTTAGACACTCAGTTGCTTTTGCAGCTCTGTTGAAAAGCAGTTGTCCATGTATATGTGGGTTTGATCTATTTGCCAATTTTTGTGGCAATACCACACTGTCTTAATTACTCTTAAAATCTGAAGCAGTGTTAGTCCTCCAAATCTATTCTTTTTGAGAGTTGTTTTGGCTATTCTAAATCATTCACATTTAAATGTTAATTTAGAATCAGCTTGTTAATATCTATAAGGATTGCTGGGATTTTACTTAGGATTCCAATGAACCTATAAAACAATTTGGCACCGTAACAATATTGAGTCTTCTGATTTACGAACATATTGTATCTCTCTCACTAGTGATTTTAACTTTCAGTGTAAATACACAGTGTCAGATTCAGCTCCAAAGATTTAATATTTTATGCAACTGTAAGTGTATTTTTAAAAAATTTCATTTCTGATGGTTTATGGCTAGTATATGAAATACGATTAATTTTTGGATATTGATCTTATAATCCTGTACCCTTGTTAGACTTAATTATTAATTCTAGTATCTTTTTTTTTTTTTTGGTAGATCTCATTATATTCTTAGGATAGATGATCATGTTTGCAAATAAAGAGTAGCTTTTTCTTTTCTGACATGGAAGGCTTCTGTTTCTTTTTCTTGCTGTATTGCACTGCATAAAACCCCTAGTACAAAATTAAACAGAAATCATGAGAGTGAACATTCTTGATTTATTCCTGATCTGAAGGGGAATTCATTCGGTCTTTCATCATTAAGTTTGATATTAGCTGTAGAGTTTGAGAAAGATTTTGTTTTTCTGAGATTTTTGTCAGGAATGGATATTGGTGGTTGTTTTTTTAATGCTATTTCTGTATCTATTGAGGTGATTATATGGATTTATTTTTATTTTGTTAATATGATGAAGTACCTGGATTCTTTTTAATATTTTATTGAGGGTTAGTTTATTTATACTCATGAAAGATATTGGTCTCTAGTTTCCCTTTCTTCTAATGTCTCTGTCTGGTTTTGGTATCAGTGTGGCCTCATATTTGAGTTAGGAAGTATTCCCTCATCTTTAATTTTTTAGCAGAGACTATGTAGAATTGATATGAATTCTTCCTTAAATGTGGGTAGAGCTCACTATGAAGCTGTCTGGGCCTAGAGCTTGCTTGCATGAAAGTTTTAAACTACAAATTCAATTTTTTAAATTAGATGTAGGTTATCTATTTATTCTTTTTTTATTTTTTTAATCTATTTATTCTTAAATAAATTTTAGTAGCTTATGGCCTTCAGTGAATTTGTCCATTTCTTCTAAACTGTGGAAAGTATTGGCATGATGTTGTTCAAAACATTCTTTTATTAATCTTTTTACTACCTGTAGAATCTGTACTTAGGCCACCCCGCTCATTCCTAATATTGGCAGTTGGTATTTTCTCTCTTGTTTTCCTGATAGAGTTTGTCCTGATGGTCATTTTTATTTTTGGCTTCTCAAATGACTGAGAAACCTACTGGTTTCATTGATTTTATTCTATTGTTTTTTTCCTGTTTCCTATTTCATTTGTTTAGGTACTTCATTATTTTATTTCTTCTGCTTACTTTGGATTTCATTTTCTCTTTTTTTATTTTCTAGTTTCTTAAAATGGAAACCAGCGTCATTGAGGCATTTCTTCTTCGGCATCTTCTTAGGCAGTTTTACAAATTGTGGTCATGTTGTAGTTTCTCAGTTCAAATGCTTTATAATTTTCCTGTTGATTTATTCTTTAACTCATGGGTTAATTAGAAGTGCATCATTTGGGGGCACCTGGGTGGCTCAGTGGGTTAAAGCCTCTACCTTCAGCTCAGGTCATGATCTCAGGGTCCTGGGATCAAGCCCCGCATAGGGCTCTCTGCTCAGTGGGGAGCCTGCTTCCCCCTCTCTCTCTGCCTGCCTCTCTGCCTACTTGTGATCTCTCTCTCTGTGTCAAATAAATAAATAAAATCTTAAAAAAAAAAAAAAGGAAGTGTATCATTTGGCTTCCAAGTATTTGGGTATTGATTTCTAATTTAATCAATCCTATTGTTGTCAGAGAACATACTTTATGTGGCTTAAATTTTTAAAAATTTATTAAGATTTTGTTCATGGCCAAGAGTATGGTCTATCTTGGTAAATCTTCTGTGTGCACTGAAAAGAATGCATATTCTACTGTTGTTGAGTAGAGTGTCTTTATGTGTCTATTTTATCAGCTTAGTTGGCAGTATTATTATTATTATTTATTTATTTTTGGTGGGCAGCAAAGTATTGAGTGATAGTACAAAGCTCCTGAAGAGGGAGGGGACCCGAGAGGGTTGCCCTAGTTGATATGATAGTATTATTGAAATCTTCTATATCCGTACTGATTTTCCATATACTTGTTTCATCAGTTATTAAAAAGGAGTATTGAAATCTCCAACTATAATTATGGATTTGTTTATTCCTCCTTTCAGTCCTGGAAGTTTTTGCTTTATGTATTTTGCAGCTTTGTTGTTATATACATAGGTGTTTAAGATTATGGTCTTTTAAAATGAATTAACCACATTATCATTTTGAAATGAACTTTATTTTCCCTGGTATTATTCTTTTCTCTGAAATCTACTTTGTCCGATATTAATAGAGCCACTGCAGATTTTTAAAAAATTAATTTTAGCATAGCATGTTTTCTATCCATTCATATTTCATCTATTTGTGTCTTTATACTGAAAGTGGATTTCTTGTGGACAACATATGTTTGTCTTGCTTTTTTATTTTTTATCCTACCTGACAATTCTGCCTTTTAATGGGGACTATTTTTTATTATTTCCATTTAATGTGATTATTAATATGGTTAGGTATAAATCTACCATCTTGCTGTTTATTTTCTTGTCTCCCATGTGCTCTTTGTTAATTTTTTCCTCCTTTTCTGATTTCCTTTGGATTGACTATTTTTATTACCCATTTTATCTCCTTTGTTTACTATTAGCTGTCATTCTTTTTTGTTCTTATTTTTGTGGCTGCTTTAGGCTTAATAGTATTCATCTGTATCATATCACAATCTATCTTGAAGCAATATTATATTGCTTCATGTGTAGTATAAGAATCTCACCAAAGTATATTTCCATTTCTCCTCTCCGACTTTTATGCTATTGTTGTCATTTTGTACATTTATTATAAACCCACCAATACCATGCTATTATTTCAGTTTAAACAATCAATTAAAAGACATTTAAGTATTAAGGAAAGAAATCTTTATCCACATTGTTAGCATTTCCAGTGTTTTTTATTTCTTTGTATAAATCTGTATTCCCATCTGTTATTGGTTTCCCTCTATCTGAAGTATTTCCTTTAACTTTTCTTATAGTGCATGTCTTCTGGTGATAATTTTTTTTCAGTTTTTGTATGAAGTCTTTATTTTTTCACTAGGTATAGAATTTTAGGTTAACAGGGGATTTTTTTGTTTTAGTACTTTAAAGATGTTGCTCCCCTACCTTCTAGCTTGCATGAGTTCTGATGAGAAATGTGCTGTCATTAGTACCTTTGTTCGAATATATATTTGTATGTAATGTATACTTATATAATGTATCTATTTTTCTCTGGCTGCTTTTATGATGTTCTCTTTATTGTTGGTTTTGGGCAATTGGGTTATGAAGTATTTTGAAGTGGTTTTCTTTATATTTCTTGTTTGGGGACTTGTTTGAGCTTTTTGGTTAGTTGCAATTTTTATTTTTCATCAGATTTAGATAATATTTTATCATTATTTCCTCAAATCTTTTTTTCTGTCTTCATTCTCCTCCTTTGGAGTTCAAATTACACTTATATTAGGCTGTTGGAAGTTGTCACATAACTCAAAAATACTGTCCATTTGTAAGGTATTTTTTATGTCTGTGTTTTACTTTGAATATTTTCTGTTGCTATGTTTTCAAGTTCGTGAATCTTTTCCTCAGTGTCTAATATGTCATTAATCCCATACAGTGTATTTTTAATATCAGGCATTGTAGTTTTCATCTCCAGATGTTTGATTTGTTTTCTTTATCACGTATCTTCCATGTTTCTACTCAACATATTCGTGTTGCCTCTAGCTTTTGAACATATGGACTGCAGTTATAATAACTGTTGACATGTTCTCTTCTGCCAGTTTTAACACATGTGACATCTCTGGGTTGTTTTCAATTAATTTGTCTATTCCCTGCGGGCCATATTTTCCCATTCCTTTGAATGTCTGCCAGGTAATTGGGTGACAGACTTAAAAATTTTACCTTCTTGGTTGCTAGATATTTTTATATTACTATAAATATTTTTGAGCTTTATTCTAGGATGAGGTTAAGTTGTTTGGACACAGTTTGATCCTTTCAGCTCTTGCTTTAAAATTTCTTTTAGGCTGGACCAGAGCAACATTTTGTCTAGAGCTAGTCATTCTCTGCTACTTAGGTAAGACAGTTCTTAGTACTTTACCCAGTACCCTATGAAGTATGAGGTTTTCTGGCCTGCAGCTACTGTTCCCTCTCATCATTTTGGGTGGTTCTTTCCCCAGCTTTGTGCAGTTTCTTCAGAAACATACAATGATCACTGTTCTGCTGAATACTTAAGGCCACCCTCTATAGATCTCTGGGGATTCTCTGGGCAGCTCGCTTCTGTCCACTGCTGTGCCCTGCAAACTCTAGCTGCCTTGGTCTCCCTATACTCTAAGCTTTATCTTCTAAAGTCAGAGACTACTCTGGGCTCTGCTTGGTTCCCCCTGCCTATGCCATAGCCTGGAAATGCCCTCAAGGCAGTAACTCAGGATAATCATAGGGCTTACCTCATTTTTTTTCTAGTCTTTCTGGGGTCATTATGTTTTGTTGCATGGTTTTCCAGTGTCTTGAAAACCATTGTTTCATATATTTTGTCCAGGTCCATAATTATTTCAGGCACGAGGGTAAATCTGGTCCCCATTATTCCATCATGGCCAGAACTGGAAGTCTCTACTTGGATAGTTTTGATTTTGGGGGCTATCTGGGTTATTGTTCAACTCTTGAGTCATGTTGATTTACAAAGCCCCTGATGGTCCGAATTGGGGTTTATGATGCCCATAAATACTTCAGAGAGCAAAGAGGACACACCAGGTCACCTCATTTTGCCAATTTAAAAAACATTTCAGAGTATAATGATTGTGTGGGGCCCTGAGAAAGATAAAGTTCCAGACCAATGAATGTTCTAATGGAGTTTTATTATGAGAAAGAGATTTCTTACTTTAGAACTTGCTTTAATAATAAAAGCTAAATTAGTTTATAAAGTTTTTAAATAGCCAAAGGAATACAGAATCATTATTTAAGCATTTAAGTGTAAGTACATAAAATTAAAAGCTCTTTCTCCTTCTGATCCCCCAAATTTTACTGCCCAAAACTCATTATGGTGACATTATGGTGAAATCTTTTGTTGTCGTTGAATTTTAAAGGTTTATTCTCTTTCTTAAGGTCATTGACTATTCAGTCAATGTGGTGTATAAGGGAGGAATTGTCTTCTGTTCCCTTCACTGCCTTGCTGTCTGCTTCATTGCATGAAACTTGTGCTCCGCTAAACGGTGATTGCTCAGACACAGTGTCTTCATCCAGGGAAGAAGGAACCCCTGGAATGTCCATTTCTCATTTTGGGCACTACATCACAAAGGGGACCAGGGATCTTGTAGGTGAAGTGCTAGATTGATTCACTGGCATTCTACGCCTCAGTTTATCTCATTTTGTTTGCAGATAGGCTGAGAGCTAGCCTGGAAAGTTTGAAAAGTTCTTCGGAAGTGGGAAATATACCAGATCTGAAGTCTTTCTCTCCGTGGTAATCTGCAGACCTAATCGTTCTATCCGAATCCCAGCAGTTCTGCCTCACCTCCGCGTGCTGATTCTATTATCAAGAGCTGCTGGGGGAGGTCTCAATTCCGCAGTGCTTCTTTGCTCTCACTGAGTATGCTGCTTTACCCAGGATGTGATCCCAAACAACTAGAAATAAATTAAACTTGTCAAAGTAATAAAGAAGAGTCCTTTAAAAGGATGAGTTATCCTGAACTTTCTTTTCAAACGGAGACATCTTTCTGTTTCTTGACCTTTATGTTTTGGCCATGGCCAAAAAAATTTGATAATGATTAGGTCTTATTAGCATTACCGTTTAAATATTTACCCATCAAATTCAGCAAATAGCAATCTTCTTGGCGTACAGATTATTTGGTGTTTGCCATGGGCAACTTGCTTTTGCAAATAAAGGGATGTCACAGTTCTGAATTGGAGGGACATGGGAGCATCTAAAATGCCATATCCTGGTTCATATGTACAGAAAAAGAGATAACCTGAACAGCCCTACATGTATCAAAGAAATTTAATTTCTATAAAAATTTTCCCACAAAGGAACCTTATACTCAAAGTATTGCTGGATTGCTAAATTATGGGGAGAGATGCTGTGTTCACGGATCTAGTCTATTCTCCTCTAACTGCTCCAGTGATGCAACAAAATTTAAATCAAAATCTTGCAAGCCTTTTGAAAGAAATTGACAAGCTGATTTTAAAATTCATATAGAAATGCAAGTGACCTAAATAACCAGAACATGCTTGAAAAAACAAGAACAAAGTTGAAAGATTTACATTGTCTGACTTTAAGATTTATTATAAAGCTACAGTGATCAAGACAGTGGGTACTAGCATCATGGCAAGCAAATAGGTTAATGGAACAGTATCGCGTCCATGAGCAGGGGCACACATATATGGCCAATTGATTTTTAACAAAGGTGCCCAGGAAACTGAATGATCTATCTTTTCAACAAATGGCATTAGAACAATTGGATAGGTTTACCTTATACATATATATAAAACATTTGATTCACACTTTGCCTCATATACAAAAGTTAAGTAAAAATAGATTACTAACTAAATATAAAGCTGAAAACTATGAAACATTGTGAGGAGAACACAGGAGACTGGAGCTCAGCCAGGCTTACCCATTCCCATGCATGTTCCCCAGACCTGGTTATGCATCGGAAGCCCCTGGGTGATTGTTACAACACAGATGTCTCAGCCTCACGCCGGACTTAGTGAGTCCACATCGCCAAGAGAAGGGCTTAGGAATCTCTGGACTAACTGCTCACTGATGGTTAAGATCGTCTAAATTTAGGAAACACTGCTTCTAAAGTGTCCAGGCGCTCTGGTCATTTGTCACTTGTTTCCCGGGCCCCAGCGCACTTCCTCCTGACCTCCTCTTCCACGCCATAGACCACTTACAAAGGATTACAGGAAAGTCTTCTTTCTCATTCTGAAAGTATCTATGATTTTGGATTAATTTTTAGTTTAATTGGTTTTATTGTCACCATTCCCATCCCTATTGCCATGTAGCACTGCACCACAGGAGCCCTGCAAGATGGGTATTGCCTTCCCCGTTGTACAAAGAGGGAAGCTAAGGCTCCAATGAGAAATAGCTTGTTCAGGCACACCCAGCTTGTAAATTACTAGACCAAGGATGTAAATCCCAGTTTTAACTGATTCTAAAACCCATCTTCTTAACCAAAACACCTGCAATGATTTAGAGGCACTGGGAACTCCCTCCCACAGGGTTGGTTCATGTATTCATTCCTGTTACTAATATACCTACTGGGGGGACACCTGGGTAGCTCAGTTGGTTAAGCCTCTGCCTTCAGCTCAGGTCACGATCCCAGAGTCCCAGGATCGAGCCCGGCATCGGGCTCCTTGCTCAGTGGGGAGCCTGCTTCTCCCTCTGCCTGCTACTCCCTCTGCTTGTGCTCTCTTGCTCGCTCTCTCTCACACACACACATACACACACAAATAAATAAATAAAATATTAAACCCCCTCACAAATATACCTACTGGGTTCTGGCACTTCACAGCTAACAAAGGTGACTGTAATGTTCTCATCTTGCCCTGAGTAGCTTCCAACTCTCTGGCGATACAGACTGTGATATTGTGATTTATAATAAGAAATACGTATTTGGTTTTGACCCAGTTTCTGACACCAAGCTCCTAAAACCTAGGAATTTCCTAAGTGAAGAGAATGACAGAGGTGTCTCTTTTTATGTCAGTGAAGTGACTTCTGGACCCCACCTAAGGGGATGGGTGCTGGTTGCCAGCAGAACCAACCATGTGATTAAAGGGTTGAAACTTTCAGTCTCACCGCCCTGGTTTCTGGGGAGGGGAGGGGGGCTGGAGGGTTGACTCGGTTGCCAGTGGCTCATGATTTAATCAAGCATGCCTATGTAATGAAGCCTTCATAAAAACCCGGCGAGCTTCCAGGTCGGTGAACCAGAATGCTCCCACATGCCGCCATTCCAGGTTCAGATTTCATGAGGACAGAAACTTCTTTGTTTAGGACCTCTCCTTTATCTCTTCATCTAGCTGTTGATTCATCTCCTGTGCCATTCTTTGTAAACTGGTAATCTAGTGAGAGAGTAGGTTTCCTGGATTCCATGAGATGCTCTGGCCAAGTAATCAAATCCGGGTCGGGGGTCATGGGAACCTCTGGTGGATAGCTGGTCAGTCAGAGGCACAGGTGACAATCTGGGCTGGTGACTGGCATCTGAAGTGGAGCTCAGGCTTGTGGCACCAGGCCCTCAGCCTGTGGGATCTGACCCAATCTCTGGGTAGGTAGGGTCAGAATTAAGTTCAATGGTAGGACACCCAGCTGGGGTCAGAGAACTGGTCCATGTGTGTGTGTGGGGGGGGTGGGGGGACAGAATTCACACACATGCTGGAATTGGGTACCAGAACCCTTACAGAGAACAAACAGAAAAATTAAAAAAAAAAAAAGGCAACATGGGACATGGTTATTAAGCACAGTAACAGAAATTGCTGACAAGAATTGGAGAGCAAATGAACAAGACTGTGTAGGAAGGGAGAAAGCAGGCAAGGAAGGCAGACAGATGGCATCTGTAGTGAGCCCAGAGTTTGCCCATGTGGATGCGACGGGCTCTGCCGTGTGGCTTCGCTCACACTGACGAGAAGCTGGACACCACCTAAATAGCCACCCGAGGGGGAAGGGTGAGCAAGGGAATTGTGGCCCATCAAAACTGGGAAATACCCCACAACTGTGTACAAAATGCATTTGTCTACCAATGGCGGAAGCCATGATGCCTCGTTAAGAAAGAAAGCATGTGTCGTAGGATCCCAGTTTTGCAAAAACTAGCAGCCCCAAGCCAAGAGGTTGCCTGTGCACCCATTGGCATATATTTATGTGAGCAGGAGAGGAGGACGGTTACACCCCAACATGGTTTAGGCATGGGAAGGGCAGATGAAAAGGGAATTGGGAGAGGTGATGAGGTTTTTCCCTACATATTCCTACTATCGCTGCGTAGGGCAAACACGCTACTTTTGTAAAGTTTGAAGAAACACTTGCTAAGAGGAAAAAAAAAAAAAGCTTGTCCAGCAAAACAGGTGATCAGAAGCAGAGGAATGATCCATTACCGAAATGACACCAGGAACAAGATGGATGGCTTCCTAACTAACTCTTCTTAGTGACAAATGGGGCAGCGAGACTCCGGAGGGAGCAGGCCCCATTGTATAGGTGAGACTTGAGCAGACTTGTGATGTCTAAGTGGGGAGGCTGTGCATCCTGGCCTGAGAGCTGGAGGCCTTCCCTGTAAGTGCCGACGACAGGAGGGAGCCAGGAGCCTGCTGGGGACGGCAGGATGGCGGCGGGAGCCCACGCACTCCCCGGCCTCCTTAGGTGGTGGGAAGAGAGAGGCGCCCCTGGGAGCACTCAGAGGCTGGGAGGCTGGGCGAGCTGCCGATCCCTGGGGTTGTTGCAGGGAGCCCCCCCCCCCAGAAGGGGGAAGCCTGCAGGCAGCTGTTGACCCGGGGCCATTCCTGGGCCTTGGGAGTGAGGCAGGTGGCAGTGCAGACAGAGACCCCCTGGAACAGGAAATCCTCCAGGCGCGGGGGCTTGGGGAGAAAGGCTTCCAGTGACATTGAACTCCGGTTCGCAGAGAGTTGTGCAGAACTCACTCTGTTTTCGCCTGCTAAACCTCTTCTCTTCGCCCTGGCAGACCCCTCTGCAGGTCCAGGAGGAGGCGGGGTAGGGTGAAGGGAGAGACACCTGCCTCCTGGGACGATCGTCTCTTAGCCCTCTCACAGGGAGTCCTTCCCTAGTCCAAACCTGCTGACTCCGACCCCCAGGGCAGGTGCCTCGGGGAGCTCCTGCCCTCTGTCTACCCAGTTCCCAGCTGGCTCACGGCTCAGAGACATGGGCTTCTCCTTGGACTACGCCCTTTGTGTCACTGTGGAAGGCAGCCTTCCCCTTTGTGGACCCTCTTCATCTTCTTTCCTCTCCGCGAAACCCCTTGAAGCCCTTTGCCCCCCCTCCCCGGATCTATTTCCTCTTGGATGGAGCTGGAGGGGGGTATGGGGGGCGTGGGGGTCATCTTTGAACCTCACTTCCTCCTAGCCCACCTTCTGCCCAGGCTGTCTCTCTTCCTGGGTCCTGAGTACTTACCACTTGTCTGGCAGACCCCCTGGCCTTGGGGTGTGCCTGGCAGACCCCCCCGGCCTCTACAGGAAATAGAATTCCTAGTCATAGACTTAAACTCTGGAAAGGAAGTTCTCGGTGAGCCCAGATGCCTAGGTTTCTCTATAGGCCCCCCACACCAACTCCCTGCATGCCGAGGTGGTTTTGTTTTTTTTTGGTTTTGTTTTTGGCTTCTAAAGACACA
>CM052895.1:78405192-78445055 GCA_028534135.1 Potos flavus | reverse complement strand
CTCCCCTCCCCTTCCCTTCCCTTTCTGGTTTTATTTTTATTTACTTGACAGAGAGAGAGAGCACAAGCAGGGGAGGGGCACAGGGAGAGGGAGAAGCAGGCTCCCTGCTGAGCAAGGAGCCCAACGCAGGGCTCAATCCCAGGACCCTGGCATCATGACCTGAGTCTGAATCAACTGACCATGACCTGAGCTGAATCAACTGAGCCCCCCAGGGGCCCCCAGAGTTGATTTTTCTCACGTGGATTTACTCCCACCCTAATATCCTCCCCTGTGATGCTTCCCACGTGGCTATGCAGGAACTCGCATGAGCCACAAGAACAGCATTCCACGGGCATCTGTAGCTTGGCACTCAGGCTCTCAGCTCATCCTTTTCTAAAGAAATACCCTCAGAGCTGTTAGCAGAGTCACTGCCCTTAGTCTTTTCTCATCTTCCCCTCCATTAAGAGCCCCAGTTTTGTTCCTGATGAATCAGAGCCAACTGTGGCAATCCCATTCTCCTGGTCAGTGATTGGCCCAGGAGTGAGCATTATCCCCAAAGTCTGAGCAGGGGACGTAAGGGAAAGTCAGACAGGAGACTTCGGGGAACAGTTCTCCTCCCTCCTAAGGAGATCAAGTCCTTCATGTTTGAGTGTCAAGTGCACATATGGTGTTTGAGGCTGCCACAGCCATCTTGCGACAAGGAAGGTTGACCTGCCGTCGGATGGGGAGACCCTTCGGAACCAGGGCTGCCTTCTCTGGGCTTCTTGCCAAGTGACATAGTGAGGGTCTGTGTTGTTTTAGCTGCCCTTCACTTGATAATCCATGACTTGGCGGCTGTAGCCAAAAGCATCCCAAGTGATACACAGGGTACCCGGATGAGTACACCATTCATCTGCCTCCATCCCTTTAAAATCCATCCCATACTTGGTAGCAAAATTCTTTCTGCAGCAAGACCTTAGTCAGGTCACTCCCTTATCCAGAGTTGCTGGAAGATTCTCACGATTTACCAATTTGAGCTACAGCTCCTCAGCAGGTCTGGCTTGAATAGAGACTCTCTCATTTGGAGCCTGCAGCTAAGGCAGTCGTGATGGGGACCACGATAGCCTTGAGGGTCTGTATAGTTGTTTGTGACACTGGCCATGAGGGGCGGTTGCTGGGACCTGCAGAAGTGACTTTGAACCATGCATCAGAATCCCCTGGAGGGCTTGTTAAGAACGGACTATTGGGTCTTACTGTTGAGGTTCTGATTTGGTAGATCTGGGGAAGGGTCAATTTGCAGCCATATCTTAAAGCCCCTGGCCAGGATTTGGGTGCCTTTCTTAGCGTGGTGGGGACTTGTTAGAGGGTTTTCAGCGGCAGGGCACATGGGCCCAGGGTCGGCTTTTAGATGATGTATCCTGGCTTTGTCCACTCACTCAGAAAACTATAGAGGATGTCTACCCAGTGCTTCAAATGGGCCCAGGCTTTAACCACGAACATGCTAAGTGCCGCTCTCAGGACAAGTGCCCCTGTTTTCCCTGCAAGTGTACCAAGTCGTTAATTCCCCTCATTCATTCAGAAACAATAAGTGGACACCTCCTCCCCGCTGGGCTCTTCACAGATAGGAGTCTGCACACGCATCTCCTTACTGGACGAGCCCTGTAAGGCGACAGGAAGGGCATTAGCGAACCGTGTTCTCCAGATGAGGACAGAGGACTTGGTGAGGATGAAAGAGCTGAGACAGGACCAGGATTTGGACCCGGGTCCTCCTTTTGAAGCCTGCTGTTCTTTCTGCTTCAGCCTATGCTGTTTGTCCACATCCCGGGGGTGGGGGTGGGGGTGGGGGACCAGGCTGTCCCTTCGGCCTCTGACTCGCACTTCTGGTATCTGATTTCCAGGAAGAGGACACCTCATGCCGAATGGGGTGCACCCAGCCGGGCAGGCCTAAGGGCAGAGAATTCTCTGCTTTGTGCCCACAGAGGAGGATTTATAAAACCCACCGCAAAGCCTAGCTAAACATGCCGTGTCTCTCTGCGGCGTGTCAGCGTGGAGAGCCCAGGAGCTCTGCCGACCAGGTCCGGCCCCACGCCTCTTGCCCGACGACAGACTCTGGCGGCTACCCCAGAGGCTGGGCCCTGGTCATCTATTCCAGTGCTCTGATGAAAAAGCCAAAACCAAACCATTCTGGCCACCTTGTACCTACTGTTTGCGTTTATGTGCAATACATGCTGTACTTTTCTCAGGCCCAAACAGGAAAAAAACAAAACAAAACAAAACAAAAAAATACCCCAACCCTCTTGGCCTATTTGAAGAAGGCAGGAGCGCTTGGAGAAGCTTCCTGGAAGCATGTTTGCGCTGGTCTGGGAAAACGCCTCTGAGTGTTTGCAGATGGAGGCCTCGGAGGCTGAAATTCCATGGACTCGAACAGGAACACTGAGCGGCAAGCCCGAAGGTCTTGCTGTCTCTGAACCTGGGACAAAATTGGGAGCGGCTGCTCCAGGCCAAGTAGGAATGCTTTATGATGTGCTGACACGTCCAGGAGACATTACAGGGAGCGCTGGGTGCCATCTCTGGAGGATGCAAATTTATGACTTTCCTGTTTGGAGCCCTGGAATGCAGGCTCCCCACCTGCTTGCCGCTGATGGCAAAGAGGAAATCTATTAAGAGTCACTTCCGCCCGGGGTCTGGCCATGCCCAGACCCCGTTCTTCGAGGTTTTGGCCATCAAAGGCAAGAGCAAATCTTCCCTTGGCAGCACACACTGCTTCCCTCTGATGGTGCTAACGTTCTGATTGAGATGCTTTATGGGTCACTTCTGATGGTAAGATGCATCGTGGCTTATGAATGACACCAGCTCAGGCCCGAGTTCCCATCCCAGCTCTGCCACTTTCTAGCTATGTGACCTAGGCAAGCCACCTTGGTTTCTTCCTCCTTAAAATAGGGCTAATAGAACCTCCCCTCTAGAATAGCAATCAGTAGCTGATATTGACTGAGCGCTTAAGAGATGCCACACATTCGGGTAAACTATTCCCATGGATTATTTAACTTGTTATTTACAAGGTTCCCATGATGGGCACCATTTTGCAGAAGAGGAAATGAGGCTCGGAGAGATTAGGAAACTTGCCTGAGGTCACACAGCTAGCAGGATAAGAATCTGCCAGAATGCAGGGCTGACCAACACAATCACCAGTCTCCCTAGATTTTCTGTTGAACTGTTGTGAGGATCAGATGTCACTCAAATTAAATGTTACTCGAGGCCCAGCTTGAGCTGCAGCTCCATTTATATCAGTTCCCTTGCCTACTGTCCAGTTCCTGAATGAAGAAGACAGACACTGTGGGCCAGAGCTGGCACGGAGCCCAGTGGGGCTCAGCTTCCCCTGAGGACCTGTGTTAGGCTGAGCAGCTTTTGGTTTTTTTAGGCTTGAGCAATAGCCTTCGAGAGCTGAGTGGCATAATGGTTAGGAGCCTGGCACCTGATACGCAATAGTCCTGGGCTCCTGTGGACCCCAGTTTCCTCATCTGCAGAATGGGTTGATGGCAGTTCTTCAGGGCAGTCATGAGGCCCAATAAGACGGAGCATAGACAGCCCATGGTGTTGTATCTGGCTTCCAATGAGCACTCAGTTGAGGGGAGCTAGCATTGTCCTCCCTTGAGGGCTCCAGATGAAGGGCAGAATGAGAGCGGGGAACTGAGCCTTCATTATGAAAATATTTTAGGAAACAGAAAGGCAAAAGTCAAAGAAAGACACAACTATAATTTTATACCCAACGGACCTCCCCAGGCTTTCTGTCCTTCATTCTCTGTGTATCTATTTTGAACCTTCCTTTTAAATGAAGCAAGGAGTCCCATTCCCCAGGCCATCCTCAGGGAAATACAGCAGATTCGAAAGATGCTGCCGATGTCCGGCTTCTGGCGAGAAAGGCGGAGCGTTGCCTCCCTGAGACCACGGGCTGTCCAGTACTCTAAGTTCGCAGGTCAGAGTTTGCTGTGTGTTACGTTTAAGGCACATAATTAGTTGTGCCTTTTTCCTGAGGCCTTTTAGAGAAATCCTTAAATTCCCACAGGGTTCATTTAAATCTTCTAAATAGTCAAATTCTTTTTTTTTTTTTGCATTAATCTTAAGGGAACTGGGTGGTTTGTAGAAATGTCTGAGAAGTGATCATTTTAAGGGGGCTAAACTCGGTCTTGGGGCCCACACCATGAATTCTACCTGACAATGCAGCAGAATTCCTTTGCCTGCGGAGGGCAGGCATTGTTCATGACTGACGCTCTATCCGCGTCCCCCTGCCTTGCTGACAGCACCTTGGTTCAGAGCGGCAATGAACTCAGGCCCCAGTGGTACACTCACTTCCTCACACATCCTTGCAGCTAGAGGATAGCATATTCTGGACATGCGCACATGGGAGAGTTTTGGGAGCTCTGTGGAAGTGTGTGTTTTCTGCCTTCTCCCATATTTCTACCCGGAGCACAGACATGATAGGTGGAGCCGTAGCTGATATCTTATAAACAAGGTGAAAAAGAGAGGAGAATTGCAAAGACAGTGGTCCTAATGTCACTGAGCAGCACATTCTACCTGTAGGTATATCATGTGGGAAAAACCAACTTCCTCCTTGGTGAGGGAGAAGGTTATGGTGGGAGTTGGGTTGACCAGATGACTGAACTGCTCTGGGGCAGATCCCTAAAATGAGGGCACTGTGGGTTGGGGGACAACCCCCAGATGCCAGCATTTCCACCTCACCCTCACCTTCCTGTCCCAAAGGGGGAAAAGTTGTTTAGTCACTTCAGTTGAATTTTTTTGTTGCTTGCAGCCTAGAGTATTCCTGTTAAGTAAAACTCCAGGTGACCTTTGGAAACCTAGTTGAGGAAAACTGGGAGGGAAATTCAGGGCTGAATTTTTACTCTCTGACCATGGTGTCTCCACTCTTTCTGGATTAGAGTTTGGCTGAGTGAACCCTGGGTCACAAACTCATAGCCTTTCAGGGGAGAATATTCTCTCAGAGAGCATCTGGATCCACATCCTTCCCCACCCCCTGGGTTTCCATTCACTGTTGTCAAATTAATCACCCTTTCCCAAACATTTTGTGTCTCGGCTGATCCATTTCCTTGACTCTAAAGTTCTCATCATCTCCTCTTCCACTCTGTCTTTTGGCTTACCTTTCAAGGCCCCACTTGGTGACCTCATCTTTCAGGTCCTTGTGACCACTGCCATGCCTCCCCACCCACACAGGATGCATTGTTCCTTCTGCTAGGCCATCTTAGTTCCCTCCTCTGACATCATTTCCAGCCCTCTCTCATCCAATAAGCACCTGTCCCTTGACACCAGGCTAGACACTTAGCATGTGACGTTATAGTACATTGTAGATACATTTATGTCACCCGCCAGAGTAGGATTTCTTTGAGGGCAGGATCTCTTTATCTTGACCATTTACATTTTTTCCATACCCCAGAATGATACGTGCAATGAGTGCTTGGGTGTTCAGGTCTGTGCTTTGGACAGTGTGTGCTTTGGATCATGAGTTTCCTAGGATGATTTTAGGAATTACACACCAAAAGGATCCCATGGGGCAATAGGTGTGGAGAATGGTAGACCGTATGAGACTTTTCAAAGTCCTACCCATATAGGGAGTCACCAGGAGGGAGATTCAGTATGTAAAGCTTCTTCGTGGATTTGATCATGGGATCTCTTTTTCGTAGAGAACCTTAAGGGACTAAAATGTTGAGGAATGCATTTTGGAAACCCTAAGTCAGACAACGCCTTTATTTTACAAGGAAAGCATAAGCCAGTGCCTTTCTTAAAGTCTACCAGCTGTTTGGAGGTGTAGATGAGCTCTAAGATTGAGAGTCCTTGAAGGCATACCATGGGTGACCTCAGGGGTCACTAGACAGACTGTGAACTATGCTTCAAAAGGCAGCAGTTTGAAGGGTCAGGAAGATCTGGGCTCAAATCTGGATTTTCCACTTTCTACCTGAGTCACCAAAGCAAACACTCTAACCTCTCTGTCTCCAGTTTCTCATCTGTAAAGCGTAGCTAATGGTGCCTCTCTCGCGTGGCACTCGTGATATCTGAAGGGTCTACCATGTAAGTCTCCATGAATGGTTACTGTGGAAGCCAACAGATTCTACAGACTTCCAGGTTTGTGAGGAAAGATCCTGCAGATATTAGAGGTAAACATTAAAGAAGAATTAACAGCATTTTGGGTACACATACCAGTGATATGTAGTGATATAGCCAGAAAAGTCTCTCCAGGTGAGAGTAAGGACTCTCCAGCCCAATATTATCAGTAGGACAAGGGCCTGCTCATTCTGGAATCTTCCTTCCTGCATCTGGGGACCGATAGGTGAAACAATACCCTAATATCCCTCAGTCCTCAAAACCAGCTTCCTTCCCCACCCTAGCGGCCATCTTTCCATGGCCCTCCACATCCGAGTGGGCAGCCATGCAGCTGGACCTGCTCACTCCTCCTTTCCTCCTCAGCCTGCCATGATCTGGCCTCTGTCCTTCTCTCTGCCTCTTCTCCCTCGCCTCTGTCTGTCACACTCTGCCTCAGTGACGCTGAATCTCCCTCACCTCCTGGCACCCTCTGGGCTCCTCCCTCCCACCTCAGGGCCTTTGCTATGTTCTTTCCTCTGTCTGGAAGCCTTCCCTTCTCTCTTCTGGTTGAACTCTTCTCCAGATCTTATCTCAAACATTACCCCCTTGAGAGAGACCTTCCCCTAAATGCCACCATGACCAGTTCCTCCACTATTACCTGCTCACATCCTTTCCTCTGCTTTTTCTTCATCCTAAACACGATGAGTAAGGGATACATGTATGTGACTTAAAAAAAAAAAATCTAGCT
Organism: Potos flavus; assembly: GCA_028534135.1. Classification (NCBI taxonomy): domain Eukaryota; kingdom Metazoa; phylum Chordata; class Mammalia; order Carnivora; family Procyonidae; genus Potos; species Potos flavus. Next base: position 78,438,259 of record CM052895.1, on the reverse strand, counting down.
GCCCTTCTAGAAGACAAGCTTCATGAGGTTTTCTTTGCTGACCGTGTGTCCCCGGGGCCTAAACTGGCCTGGGCATGGCAGTAGGTGCCCGGCAAATATGAGGTCAACTGACTAGACAACATCTCTGGTTTATTTGAGGGGTCCATGGGTCCCACAGTTTTCTGAATGGGGTCGTTTTCTTTGGGGGCCTGGGAGGGACAGGCTGGGAGGTTTGCCAAGACTGCTTCTTCTCGGAAAGGGCCGGTGTTTGAGCCTCGCATGGCCAGGGAGGGGGAACACTGCAGGAGGTCCTGTCAGTGGAAGCCTGGCTCTAAAGTGGTCCCCTTTAGGGATTCGTGGGAGAAAATTCTTCCAGCCTTCAGTAGAGCATTTTCTGCATACCTCTGACACATTCCATTCTTTACTCTGCAAATTTTGGAAGAGCTCACGTCTTCCGTCTTCCGTTTTGCTTCAGCTGCTGGGAAGCTCCAGTTGGATTTCCAGCCACTTCGCATAATCAAATGACAGCTCAAGCTTGCCGTTTGCATGCTAACCGCACCCAGGATTCATTTTCCTTTCTTACCCCCATTCTTCTTTCGTCCCGATTTTTTACTGAAGTCATTTTGTATCCTCATGCATGTATGGGGCACCGCCAGCCCCCTCAAACCCTTACTGCAATGATTGGGATATTTTTAAAAACCGGGGTGAAATGCATATACATGAAATTAACCGTTTGAAAGCACACAGGCCATGTGCTCGCTTCGGCAGCACATACACGAAAGTACACAGGCCAGTGGCATTTGGTACATTTGCAGTGGTGTGCAAATTTATCTATCTAATTTCAAAACTTTTCATCACTCCCAAAGAAAACCCTTTGCCTTTTAAGCAGTCACTCTGCATTCCCCTCCCCTCAGCCCCTGGTAAGCTCCAATCTATTTTCCGTCTCTATGGATTTGCCCATTCTGTTTCCTTCAAATGGAATTATACAATATGGGGCTATTTTTTGGCTTCTCCCACCGTGTACCGCATCTTAGCACATACGGACATCTCATGACTTCTTGTGGTTTGTTTTGATTGATTGATTGGTTACAAATGTGGGTCAGCAGAGGCTGGGAACATTGAGGTTCCTCTAACATGTGAGAGGAGAAAAAAAAATCTCTCCAGGTCGCTGTAGAGTACATAATGGAGATTCCCACCCAGAAAGCCAGTATACCATGGACGGTTCAATATAACATTCCAGAGGTCTTGAGACCTGGGCACTGGCTGCTTCTCTCTAGAGATACCCTCCCAGAATAGACAGAGGTGTCAGTCAGCATCAAAATAAGCTTGGCAGAAGTCCCCATGCCAGAAAGATTGCCACAAATGTCAGTGCCAAGGTACATGGCAGCAGGAAGGGGGGGTTCTAAATTAAGTCTTGGGCATGAGTAATATTGACTCGGGTCTGGTGGGGTTGACCGGTCACTTCTCCCCCTTTGGATGCATGTCCCTGATTTGACAGGTGGTGGGTGAGAAGGACCTTGGGAAGGCTGAGGTGGAAATGCCGCCAAGAAACAGAGTACGATTTCCAGCACTAAGGCACTCCATCCAGGGCAGAAGGCAGTTGAGGGAGGAGAAATAAAGGGAGGCACAGGGATCTCAGCTTCTTGAGTGGAGCTTAGGAAAGCAGACATAATGGCCATTCAGCTCATGGAAAGGGGCTCTGTTTTAATGTGTCGATTGATTATTGATGCTGGAGATGATCAGAGAGATGACAGGGGACCGACGTAGATGAAAATGGCTGCAGAAGCCACTGTGGCCCGACCTGGTTTCTTTCTGTGACACGACCCGAGGTTCTTCTTCTTTTTAAATTTCATTAACGGAAAAATAAATGAATGAATGAATGAATGAAAATTTCATTAACGGAAAAATAAATGAATGAATGAATGAATGAATGAATAAATAAATAAATAAATTTCATTAACGGTTTGAAAATGATGCTTTTGGCATTCAGGGGAGGCTTAGGTCTAAGATGACCCTGGGAACAGATTCCCGCCTTCTTATCTCTAGTTATGTCAGCTTGGGTAAATTTCCTCTCTGATCCTTAGTTTTCTCATCTGTCCAATGGGAGCGATAGCATGGTTACCTCAAGGAGCTACCATGCGGATTAAATGCAGGTGAGAGACATTGGACAGGTGCTCCTTAAAGGTTTGTTCTCTTCTTCCTCGGTCCTCTTCTAAATATTAAGGAAAAGCCCAGATCTTTAGGGGAATCTAGGGATCAGTGATGCAGTACGAGACCCAAAGGTGGGATGTGAGTGAGAAAGTGCAGGGGTAAGGCGTGGTGAATGCCTTACAGTTGAGATGACTTCAAGATGTCAGGTTGGGAGAGACGACAGAAACTGATGTGAGAATCAATTTCGGGAAAAGCCATGTCAGGGCGTAACAAATGTGAAGTGGGCACAGGGTCCCTTGCAGTTAGTTGGTGCTTCTCTTCTGGAGAGCCTTGTCTTAAGCCTCGATGGGCGAGCGCCATTCTCCAGCGCTCTCCATCCCAATGCTGACACGCCATGTCAAAGGGATCTATTTGTGATCTGCGCCTCCCTCCTCCAGCCTACTGTGAAACTGCCTGGCACATACACACTTTTTTAATACTTTAAGTTAGCATCAAATGAGTACTTCCCGTGAAGAGGGCCTGTGCTAAGCTCTTTGTACTGACCATCTCCTTCTTTTGTTATAATAGCCCTAGAAAGTAGATCATTGTATTGACAGGGGAAAGACATGGGCTCCGAGGCAGAACACACTTGCCCAAGGTGACAGGGGTAGCGAGTGGCAGAGCTGGCCTTTGACCCAGGCAGCTGGACTGCAGTCATTGCTCCAGATCTCAAGTTCAAGTGATGGCTTTCAGCACTCATGCCTCCTGGGCGCGGGAGGAAGGGAAGCACGGGACAGTGTGGGCCTGACTGGTGGTTGAGGAAGACTCTGAGGACACACTGTGACATTGCCAGACGTACTCACGATGAAGGCCTCGATGACCGCAGGAGACGGACAGGGAGACCGGGAGCTTTCCAGTGGCAACAAGTCATTGTAATAAACACTGAGAGCAGCGGAAGTGGGCAGCAGCAGTAGGAAGACTGAGGAAGCTTCTGTCGGCGGGCCACAGCATCCCCAGAGGAGCTCTGGCTCCATCACGCAAGCTGGGGTCTACCAGCGTCACAAGGGCTGGGCAGCAACGGGGTGGGCTCGGCAGGGACTGCGAGGGCTGCCTGCCACCTAGAAAGACAGCTTGAGCGCAGAGGGCCTGGGAGGGGATGCCGTCCCTGGAGCCACATGGATTTGAGAGCTGGGTCAGCCACTTCGGAGCTGGGGACTGAGAAAGTTCCCTTTCACCTTTCAGGACTGCAGGTTTCTTACCTCTAAAATAAGGATAGCGACCCCATGGGATTATCCCCAGGATTAGAGAGAATGCTCACAACATAATAAGCATAGTGTCCCCCACTCCACCCATAGATGTAAATGTTTGTTCTCATTGTTAATAATAGTGGCAATGGGTGGTATTAATACGAGTGTCCCTGTTGGCATAGTGTTAGTGTCAACTTATGTTTCCTTTGAATGGCCTGGCCGATTCATAGTGAAAATCAAGAGCACCCACTTCTTTACATAAAGCTTTGGAATCAACCTTAGAGTTGAAGGTGCAGAAAGTTGGGGTGTGTGTGTGTGTGTGTGTGTGTGCACGTGTACGTATATTTGCATGCACATGCATGCACCCTTGTATGTCTTGTGGAGCTGTGGAGTGTCAAACCTGGCAGAAGAATGTGATGGTGCCTTAGACCAGGCACGGCCTGCAGCAAGTGCCAGGAGGGCACAAAGGAGGAACTTATTGGCTCTGTTCAGGAGAGGAGAAGGCTTTCCAAGCATGAGATGTCTGCATTAGCCCTTGGCAGATGGGAAGAAGTCAGCTGGGTAAAAGAGGAGAGAGGAATACAAAGGCACGACATCTTGGCAGAGCTTGCCTGGTTCAAGGAACAAGTTCAGAAGCAGCAGAGACAGCGTGTTTGGAGGAGGTACCACGGCCCGTGGCTGGAAAAGTGGGGGGGCCCCCTCTCCCGACTCCAGCCCCAGCCACAGTCTTACTTTCTCCCCAGAGGTCCCCCCAGGACACTCTGCCGTGATTGGCCCGATGTGGGCAGCTCTGCATTCAGACGGTCACGCATTCCTGTTATGTCCCCAGGGCCCGGGGGCCTCGGGAGGGAGGAGCCTAGGTGAATGAAGCGGGAAGGAGCCAGCGGGGAGGCAAGGACTCAGACAAGGGAGCCGAGAAGACAAAGCTCTTTGAGAGACCGGCCCTTTGAGGGCCTACACAGTCTCCGCGGTGAGCCCGGCCAGGGTGACCTCCGGCAGTCTGCACTGTCTCTGTGGACGTGGGCCATGGAAATCCAGGGTGGAGATAGTTCTTGGCGAGGCACGTCATGGTCTGGTCCATCTCATAATTTCCTTTGGAGGCCTCCCTGGGTATGCCGTCTGTCACAGAGAAAGATGTCCGCAGGGGCCCCCGTCACTTCTGACTTGTTTTCCCAAAAGTGCAGCTGGATTTGCTCAGTGCCATCTGCACTATCTCAGTGGCCACCCCGCCCGATCATCTGTTTACGGGCCGTCGGACAGCTGGCCCAGCGAGGGGGACACTGTGACCACAGGATGCACCATGTTGACCCTCCGATGGGAGCACCCTGGGGCCTTTACCTTGCCTGCCCCAGGGTCCCAGCTGAGACATGGGCCACATGTTAGCTCCACTGTGAGCTTGACCTATGTCAACCACCCTAACAATAATACTATGATGAATTGCGGGTTAGTTAGGTACCAGGTATCATACAAACATCTCATCGAATCCTGCAACCCTGTGAAATCAGGGCGGGTCATTACTCTCTTCTTCCCGATGGGGAAGCTGAGAGAAGTCATGTAAATTGCCCAAGGATCCCCAGCCAAAGGACAATGCTAGAAGTAAGCTCCTGGAGGCACAGAAACCTCCAAACAGGAAAGAGCCCCCTCCTCCTGGCATTCAGGGTCCTTCAGGTTGTGTCCTGATCTACCTATCTGGCTTCAGACCCTGCCTGGCCCTCGTCCCCATGGCAGAGCCACCACTTCCTGCTAACTGTCCCTGATGCCCTTTCTGATTTCCAGCCTCCAAGCCTTTGTCCCTGCGGTTTTCCCTGCCTGGCTCTGGGAACTATCTCAGAGGGACCCCACCTGGTCTTCAGGGGCAGGAAAGACTTTCTTTTTCTCATTTCTAGGATCCAGCACTGCAGAGTCAGTGATGACATTTTTTATTCTAAAGATCCCTCCTGCTCGTTGTTGAAGATTCCCGGAATACAAACATGGGTGAAGTCAAGCTCTCCTTTCTAATATCGTCACCACCCCAAATTCCACTCCCAGAGAAGGCCACTAGTGGAAGGTGTGCTACGTGTCCTCAGATGTTTTCATGCATGTGAAAAGATGTAATATATATATATATATATATATATATATATATATATATATATTTACACAAATGAGGTCAAACCATGTTTCTTTTGAGGCTTTTCTCCATTTGCCTCCCCTCTCCTGGCCCTCCAGCTATTCTCCATCTCTGTCTGCCCTGCTCGGTGTCTGGGAGGCCAATCCCTACAGACACCTTGGCTCCCAGGGGCTCTGGTTTCTGAGTGGGGTGGCCAATGTGCAGCACTGGCCAGAGGTAGGAGGACCAGAGGAGAAGAGCTGAGGCATTTACTTTCTCCTCCCCTTCTGCTTCTGCCTTAGCTCCCTGTGGTTCTTGAAGTGGCCAGACTCCCTGAGGCCACAGGCCATGTTGGACCTTCCTTCCACAGCCCAGCTATCTCTGGACTCCAGTAACCTTAGGCCTTCCCTTGTCCCCTGAGGTCGAGCGGATGGTGATTTTCTGTCCATGGTGCTATCCAGGTGCTTTGAGTCCCCATTGGCTCTCTTTTACCTTCGCCTCGGCACCATACCAGCCTCCTTGACACTTTTGTTCACACCCTTGCACGCTCTTCAGTATGCTGCTGGAACTCTGTGACACACATACCATTCTGGAACTTCTCTGCCCCTTAACACTGTGTTGTGGGCACGTTTTCGACATCTGTAGCTGGGTATCTCTTCTTTTTAAAAAAATTTTTTTTAATTCAATGTAATTAACACATACTGCATTGTAAGTTTCAGGGGTAGAATTCAGTGATTCATCAGTTGCATATGACACCCAGTGCTCATTACATCACGTGCCCTCCTTCATGTCCATCACCCAGTGACCCCATCCTCCCACCCCCCTCCCCTCCAGCAACCCTCAGTTTGTTTCCTAGAATTAAGCATCTCTTATGGTTGGCCTCCCTCTCTATTTTCATCTTATTTTATTTTTCCTTAAAGCATGCATGGTGCTTCTTTCTGGGGGGAAATTATGATCTAGAGTTTGAGACCCAAAATAAACAGTGACCAGGTAAATGCAAATGGTAGAGAGGGCTGGAGGGCTTGAGTGAGTCGCCATGGTGGAGACGAATAGGGGTGATCTGCTGGCTGCTCTCCTGTCACACTGATGGACCATGGTCAATTTCAGCCGGTCCAGTGATGGACATTTAGGGTTTGTCCACAGTTTCACTCCCTCTAGCAATGCCGCAGCAAACATTTTTGTTCTTGCATCTTTATGCCTTTGTCCCAGCGTATCTGGAAAGGAATTTTCCAGATGTGGAACTGCTAGAAAGAGGTGTGGGTGGCTTTGAAGTTTGCTAGGTTCATTAAATGACGCTGAAGGAGCACCTCTCCCCCAAGGCAGCCCACGCAAGGTGAAGCCAGACGGTCTTTGCCCTCTAGGGAGCCAGAGGAGGTCTTGTCCAGGAGAGGGCTTGGTGAGAGCAGAGTCTCTTCAGCCTTCCTGGAACAAAAACCTCATCGCAAACTTTTCTCCTTTTATTCAAAGTGGTAATAACGCGATGTGCCCACCGTCCCTTCCCCTGCCCTCCGCAGCTATCTTCTTTCTTGGAGTTGATAGAAGAATGTTGCAAGCAAATACCACGCAGATTTTTAAAAAAAATGAGATCCAAGAGAAAAGCCTGGAAGCAATTACTACTTCAGCCTTTCTGGTGATTCAGTTTGAATCAATGTTTAAAGAGCACCTAGCCTGCATTAGTTCTGGGCTGATATGAGGAGAAGAGGAACGGAGATGCGGTCTCCTCGACCCCCTGAGGAGCTCACAGTCTGGGGAGGGGGGAGGAGTTCATATGTTGTTTTCTAAAGCTGTCGAGGGACCTGGTACATCAGAATTATGTAGGAGCTTTTCAAAAACTCGGGTCCCAGAGGCTCACCCTGGGTACTTTCTTGTTCAGCAGGTCTGGAGCGGGGTCTGGAACTCTGTGGGATTCAAAGCCCTCCAGATGGCCGACATTCAGGGTGGGTTGTGAGCTCTGCTGTACCAGTCCAGCCGGGGACATGATGTGGTCACTTGTAGGGGGCAGGCCTTCATGGTCAAACCTGGCATTTTGTGTGGCCTATAGTTTGCCCTTGCACATTAAGAAAAAAAAAGTCAGTTTTCAGCCTCTAATAATCAGAAGATAGCTCATTAAATTTTGGATTTCATCTCTTTGAAAAATCCTAACAACTGCTGTGATACTTGGCCTTTCAGATGGGGCATACACTGTCTAGTTTTATGCAACCCCCAGAACTCCCCTGGAGTCTCTCTCTTGTAATACCATTGCCGTCTTGTTCCTGGATTAATACTCCTCTTTGCCTTATGGTAGAATGAAAGGCAAATGAAATTGTGCTGTTATCGACATCAAAAGTCAAAGACTGTAAGACAGATCAAGGACTCTGTGTGTGTGTGTGTGTGTGTGTGTGTGTGTGTGTGTGTGTGTGTGTATTTTAGGTGAGAGACAGCATATTTCTTTATGGAACTGTTCGATGGGCACATCAAATGTGTCAAAGGTATATGAGCTCAGCCTATCTCCTTCATTTATGTTCCCAGCCTGAGCCCCATGTACCAGGGCCAAGAACAACAGATCAGAGGTGGGGTGTGGGGGAATCAAGAACCTGGATTCCTCCAGCCCCTTTGGCCATTAACTCACTGTGTCACCTTGGGCACAATATTTAATTTCTCTTGGTTGCTATACAACAGTGGTTTTCAGCTGGGGGAGATTTTACCCTCCCTCCAAAGGGACAGTCAGTGTTTTGTAGCATAGTTTGTTGTCACAATTGGAGGCAAAGGCCAGGGATGCTGCTAAATATACTACACTGGACAGGACAGCCCCCCACACAAGAGGGTTATCCTGCCCGAATGTCAACAGTGTTGGGTTGAAAACCTTTATTATAAATGGAGGAGTCCATCCCTTTTAGCTCTGAAAATCTAAAATATTACCCTAGGAAAATACACGCACATGCAAACACACACACACACACGCACAGCATACAACTTTCTATTTTGAGGGTGGATAAAGCCTCAGGAATAGGTAGAATCTTGAAGGGTGAGTAGGATGAGAGACAGGGAAGGGTATTCCGTTGAGTGGGAGCCATGAGCAGAGGCAGGGGAAGACAAGGGCGGACCATGGTCACGGTCATAACGTGGTAAGTGGTCTGGTCTGCCTGGTTGTTGTGGGTGGTATAGAAATCCTTGCCTGGGAGGCTGGGGGCCAATTGTTCGGGGCAGCGTTATCACTGCATGGGGTGGAATGAAAGTCTGTGTGGCTGATCACAAATATTCCAGCTGTCTCTCCTTCCAGGATATGGTAGGATTGTACTTCCTGCTCAGGTGAAGTCAGGGCTGACCAGGTGACTTGAGTCAGCCATTGAATAGTGAGAAGAAGTGGTGAGACATCACTGTTGGGGACAAGCGTTACAAACCAGTGCACCCAGTGCCTTCTTTGTATTACTCTCTCCTTTCCCTCTGGCACAATGACACTCGACCTTCAAGATACTGACTGCTTCATTGGCCTGGAATTCCGGGCAACAAGAATGAGTGTGGACCCTGCCAACTCACAGTGAATATGGGCCAGAAGTAAGCTTTGTGTTTTAGGCTGCTGAGATTTGAAGGTTGTATGTTACTGCCGCAGAACGTGGCGGTGCTGACTGATTCAGATGGAAGTTACTGGTGGCAACTAACATGACTGTAGATGGTTAGAGAGATGGCATGAAATCGGACTACATTCCTCAGTGAGAACACTTAACTATCTGGATAAAGCTAAGGACTAAGTGTGAGTGTGGTGCTAGACTACCCTTAACACCTGTCTAATGTAATCCTATGCTCCCTTTTTTAACAGAGAGTGGGCACAGGCTCAAGTTTCTGTATTTAGCTAAAATTTCAGAGCATAGTTTTAAAATTGCATTTGATTTTAGGGTTGCCTTCTATTTATGGCAAGTTTTCCACTTATGGTAGTGATATAAAATTTTTAAAAACGGCTAAGTAAAGAAAGCGAGTCATTTTAAAGACTTAATAAAGCCAATAAAATATAGGTGATACATGCTTATGGCAAAACTCATAAAGATAGTTTATAAATGACTGAAGTTGGAGAGTAGAGCTCATAGCATGTGGCAAAATCGCTTGCAGATGTGAAAGGGTTGCACCGAGGCAAAAGGTGTAATCACAACAACTAACACAATATCAACAATAATATTTCCAGGCATTCTTCTAACAACAAAATGAAAGCAACTGTCACACAATAGGATTCATAGGGGCACAGAATGTAGTCCACGTTCTCCATGCCACCCCGTGCCTGGCGCACAGTAGTTTCCCGACCAATGATTATGGAATGAATGATCAGTGAGCAGAACTTGGTATAGTTCCGTGCTCACTTAGGTGGGTGGGCTGCAGTCTTGGGAAGGCCGTTGCTCTGCCCAGCCTGTTGAAAAGCTTCTGGGAACCCATCTGGGAGAGGAGGCAGAGCGCTAATTGCTTTGCAAACAGAGGGTAGGAAAGTGAGGCTCCCTAGGTGTGGGGCTTGGGGGATGGGAAGAAGGAGCCTTGGAGGCTGGGGCTGCTAGCCAGGAGAAAAGGAATCCTAGGCGACGGGTGTGCATGCGTGGGCGGGGGTGGGGTGGGGGGCAGCTGGAAAGGACCGTGGAGAGCAGACATTTCTAATATGAGCTTTGCAAAGTCCAGCTCTGACTCAGCAAGGGAGAAGGGGAGATTGCGGAAATGTCCGGGAGGCTTGGGCTTTCCAAAATGCACTAAAAAGGCTATCAGTTAACTTCCCCTCTAACTCATTACAGCCCCACTTCTCTGCCCAGCTGCAGTGGTTGGGAAGAAATTGCTCCTGGTGAAGTCCACCTTCTTTTAAATCCCAGTCCTGGAGGGAGGCAGCATGTTGGTCTACGTTGTTTTTCAAGTGCTGTCCAATGCGTTTCCTTTGGTTCGCCCAAAGCTGTTTTGCAATTGCTGTTAAAAATTATAATTCTGAGCGAGGATTTATAAGGAGCCAAGAGTTTGCCTACTTGGACAACACTGGTGGGCAATGTCCAGCTCAGGCAGTTGTCTCCTGGCCGAGAAGGACTCACACTCCATTCCGGAGGCAGGATGCCAGCCCCTTTCAACAGAGGATCATGTCTATGTCTTAAGAGCAAAATCATTGCATCCTGGGGTCTCAAGGCCCTTGGAGATTTCCCTGACATGCTTCCTAAAAGATGTTGGGAACACCTGTTGACTATGACATGGCAGGAATAACTGAAAGAGGCTAAATTGTGCTATGGGGAAGGGATCTCTCTGTGAGAAATCGACATGGCATGTCAACTGGGAAAGCGCCACCAACCAGAGCCTTGGCAAGAGGGAGTCCAGTTCAGCTACTCCCTTTTACTGGAAGGATAGTTGATAAGTTTCGAGTTTCCCAAAGCAGAGAAGTATGCAGCTAATTCATTTTACATAACCTGAAACCTCAATCTCAAGCTACATTTCTGGCTGACATATGAAAGTGTGTGAGCTGGTGCCACCTATGGGCAAGTTGTGGTGCTGCAGCCTAGCTCTATTAGATTCTGGGTCCAGACAAAAAGCACAATGAAGTCAGTACATAAAATGTGCAAGGGAGGTTTTTTTTTCTTAAATATACAGTTATAAATGTTTGTTGGCGTAGTTTGTTTTACAAGGAGGTAATACAAGCTCTTGGAACTGGAGACAGAAATCCTTAAATTGGTATGCAAGACGATGGAGAAAATTGTACTATAGGAGTTTCTTCCAGAAAAAAATTCCGTGTGCACAGGAAAGGAATTCTCTGATAAATCTTTTTGGTCGTGGAGTAAGATGCCAGAGGCCATGCTCCCAGGAGAGTAGATGGTCTACTGCCTACTAAGGAAGGTGGCTCCTATTAGCTGGCTATAACTGACGTGGATGGGTTAGACATGGTTGAGGGCAAAGCCTCATTGCTTGATCCAATAGAAAGGAGATGGAGCATTTTCAGGGGAGTATAGAAGAGGAAGACCGCCCGGGGAAGCACAAGAGAATGGGAGCTGGGAGGATAGGCATGTCTGATAAGGAACGGAGGCAGTGTATTGTGAGAGGTAGAGGGAACTCTTGTGCATTTCCTCCATGGAAAATCTGGTTGATTTCTTGGTGGAAAAAGGGTAAAGGGTGAGAGCCTGGGTTGACCGAAGTTCTTAATAGAATCTTGGACTTGAAAGGGATTTTAGGAGGTCACTAAGTCCATTCCCACCCAAAGTAGAAGCCCCTTCCCTGATCCCCATGGGGGTGTGAGCAGGCCAGTTCAAACACATCCAGGACATTGGGCTTAGTTCTTCAGGAGGCAGACAGAACTGGTGAGAACTTCCTGTCTGTGGTTTGTTGTCTTTGTTTAATTCCGAGGGATTGTGAATAAGGAATTAACTACACTAGGGGAGGGTTTAACAGTAAAGTCATCATAGTTACTGGGGCGAGTGTGCTTATTGGCCCCAAGCACTTAACTCACATGATCTCATTAAAGCCCCTTGGGAAAGTCTTTCCTTCTGCTTTGGATATAAAGAGAGAGAGGTCTTGCCGGTCCTGGTGGCTGGCCTGGAATCACACAGCGAGTGCGAAGGGGGAGCATGCGTTTAAACTCACGTGTCTAGAGCATGCGGCCCTGTCTCCCATTGCTTCCCTGTGGGTCTTCCTGGGAAATCCGCCCCTGACAACGTGTGTGAGAGAACACGTGTTGTGTAGAGGGATGGACTCCACGTTGTAGCTGACTGTGGTCTCCTAACTCAAGAGGAACAGAACTTCCGCAGTGGTCACCTGCTGGCAGAGGAAACTGGCAGAGCAGATAATCTCTGAGAAGCACTCAGGAGAACTGGGATGATTTCTCTTGGAGAAGGCGGATTACGTAACGCGTCTTCAGGTTTATGAAGGACTTTTAGAGGCAGTGGCCACCAGCTGCTCTTCATCTCCACTCTGGACCAGGGAGGAGGAAATTGGCTTAAGCAGCAGCCTGAGGGTGTCTATACGGAAGAATTTCCTGACCCTGGAATGGATCAGTTCAGAATTTAAAAAAAAAAAAAAAAAAAAGCAGGCCCTTTTTCTGAGGACACCAAATGGAAATAAGCATGGTCCTGGTTATGGGGGCCATTTAGAAACCAACGTCGTTCTGCCTTACTAGTCAGACTCACCAGGTGTGCCTCAAGATTTTGTCTCTAGAAGCACTCAGGGTTGGAGGGGGATCTTGTGGGATCCCTTGAGCATCCTCTCTGACAGCTCCAGTCCAGCTGCCACCCCTGTTATAGCCCAGGACCTCTTAGTAATGCTGGATCTTGCCAAGCACTAGGGCAAGATGCATAGGTAAGGGCCAAGGCTCTGTGCCACTGCTCTGCCCTGGCAGTTTTCTGGTCCCTAAAATGGGCTACGGGTATTTCATGGGATTCTGGGGGGGGGGGGGGGGGAGGCAGGCAAGGAAATAATTTATGTGTGGGTCTAACAGAGTGCTTGGCATGTAGTGGCACTGAGTGAATGAGAGGCTTCTGCTCCCACAACCCAAATCTCTAGAATTTCTGTGAAGTCTAAATAAACGCCATTTTTGACAGTAAAATGCGTTGATTTTGAGTTGAGTTTTACAAGATTACTGTCAGACCTGGACAAAGATTCAAGGTGCACAACTTTACGCAGTATGGGGTAGAGCGCGAATTAAAATCCCGCCGCCCTGCTGTATGGATGGAAGCCTAATATTCGAAGCACCTGGCGCAGGGTCTTGTGCGCAGCTGCCCAATGCCTGTTGAGCCTAAGGCATGTCTTGGGATTGGTTCTCAACTCTTGGCCATACCAAACCTCCTGGGAGCCCTTCCTGGGTCTATCAGACTCTGGAGATTTATGGACAACTTGAACTGGCCTCTATATAGAGGGGAGGAACGTCCTCCCTTCCGGCTTAAGTGCTGGAAAAGGAGCTTCTGCAACCTCCTCTTTGTTTTCGTTCCTGGAGCAGCTACTCTGATTGGCCAGCGCTGGCCACAGGAGGCGGGGTCACTGATGACGTACTACGCTGGTGTGTGGCTCCGCCTCTGGCTGGCCGCGTTTTCTGGAAGAAATCTCTGTTGCGGAAGGTGAGTTTAGACTTTTACACCCCTTGAAACAGTGTTCTGGGAGGCCAGCCGCTGGGAAGGGGGACGATGAAATGCTTCCTTAGGCATTAATTAAACCAGGGTTTCTCAGCTTCAGACCCATTGACGTTTTAGGTGGGAAAATTCTTCCTTGCGTACATTATAGGATATTTGGTAACATCCCTGGCCTCTACCCATTAGGTGCCAGTAGCATTCCTACCTCAGTTGTGACAGCCAACAATGTCTCCAGGTGTTAAAAGATGTCCGCTGGCAGGTAAAATCGCCCCTGGTCGAGAGCCAGCCTCTATCAGAGGCTTGAGGCGTCAGTCCCGTATCAGACTCAAAACAGGGAGAAGGGAATTTTATTCCCACTAACCCTTGAACTCCTCGGCTTTGCTACAGGTTGGCTAAGAGAGAGGCTTTCTTTAGTTTCTTTAGCAGCAGTAGAGAAACAGCAAGAAATAGTGAACAGGTGAGAGGCAGAAAGGGAAACTGAGGCAGGAGCCAGCAGCGAGTGACTTCCATGAAATTCCCAAAGGTGCCGTCCGTGTAGGAGCAGGGGAGCTGTCAGGGCCACCGTGTGCCTGGCAAATACGCTCTCTGGGGTGAAAGGGCCGGCCAGGAAATATTAGTGACCCATCTCTGCTGCAGCTACTGGGGGACTGAAGTGCTGGGAAAGACACACACTCCCTTGTGCAGAAACCACGTTTTTCTTCCCTCTGGCTCCTACCCCAGCAAGACCTGCAAACTGCCCTGGCGGGTCCTCGCCTGCCCAGACCCTCTGCCCGGGATCATCGACCACCGCGGACTGCCCTAGTCAAATTCAGTGCTGGTGCGGGAACGCGGGCGCGCGGAGTCGGGGCAAAGGAAACGAAACTCCCCAGCACTGGGTCATTGAAAATAATCACTGCCTTTTCAAAGGCCGACTTTGCCTGGTGCCAAGGCAAGAACTGTCTGTCTCGCCACCTTTCAGTTCTTGTTAAAAAGCAGAAGGCATGTCAGGGCGGGGCCGGGCCACAGGACAGAGAGGGCTTTCTTCGCGGTGCTGGATGAAGCTCAGTGCTTTAATGAAAGCTCTTATTAGCCCCAGCTGGCGTCCCATTTTCCTGAGCTGGAATAAAAAATTGCCTTGGTCATCCTTTCCCAGGCTAATTTCAAAAGCATAATTACCATCATCATAATTGATTACTATTTATTTTGGCCATTAATCGTCATGCCCCCCCTCTTGTTACATGTGGATTAAATGATCCAAGAATATTTATGGCACATGGCAGCTGTATTTGTTTTCTGGGATTCCTCAAGACCCCAGTCCCTTTCTGGGTAACCCCTTGATTTCATGACACCCAGAGAGTTCTTCTCTGGCTTGAATATTCAAACTACTGAGCTGGGGTGACTAGTGAGAGTTGGGGTGAAAATGGGGGGTTCAGAAAAGATTCAGAGAGAGTGCTGGGGGGATAGTAATATCAGAGTGCAAAGGGGTGTGCCCTCCACACTGGTGTTGGAGGTGGGAGGCAAGGGAGGGGGCGCAAGGGTGATAAAATGGACAGTTATGAGATTGTTGTTTGTTTTCTCTGGCCCCTTGAAGGAGGCAGTTACCAAGCATCTGTGGGCAGTTAATTTGGGAAGAGAATTATTTTTTGTCTTCAAGACAGCTTAGAGGCTGCCAGCGAGTGACTGCAGAAGGGTCATAATGTCCCGCAAATAGTCAAAATATGACTATAGCCCCCACTTTGCCAAAACTCTTAAGACCTCATCGAGTGAAGATCCCAGAGGAGGCTAGTTTAATTCACACCCACTCTTGAATTGAAGTAATTTTACTTCCATATCACCCCTCCTACTGTTCTACCGTTAGGTATTTATGCTCCCGAAAGGCTCTGGAAGTTACAAAAAGAAAAAAAAAAAAAAAAGGCAAGTAAGTAAGGGTTGAAGGCCTTCAATTCCCCAAAGGCTATGCTCTTATATCTCCTACTAGGCAGACATACTCCCTTCAGGTGGGAATCTGATTCAGGCTAAGGCAAAGGTAGTGCCCACCTCTGAGCCATCTAGCTTCTCGATTGGTGGAAGAATAGGTGCCAAGCTCAAATACACCAATCAGAGCTTTTCCCTAGAAGTTTTGAAGCTGGAACCAATAAAAGCCCCAGTCAGTCCCTCCTTGGCTGGAGTAAGGAACCATTCACAGACATGAATGAAACCAGCCCACCAGTGGAAAGAATTTGGTCAATATTCAGAGACAACCCCATTTTGGATATGGAGAGTCCTGGTGACATTTGAGACCCTGCATTCAGTTATCCCTGAAACCTGGAGGAGGGACACTGAAAAGAGCTAGAAAGTTGTGCCCTGCACCACACGAGGAGGTGCCATTCATATGACTGCCATGTGATATAGTGGCCCCTGGGGTTGTGCAGTGTGCAGCCTGCACAACTGTACATGGTGACCCCGTCTGGAAATGTCCCTGCCCTTTTTTCAGCTTGTGTGGAGATACTCCAATGCCCTGTTATTACACTCTTCTTTTTGCCAAATCCATTTAGAATTGGATTTATGCCACTTAAACCAAATGAGATCTAAATAATATGATAATAGTTATCTATAACCACAAGGAAAAAAAAGGCTGTAACTCCCCCACCCCTACCATCCAGCTTATTCTAGATAGCAAGAAAGAAGTACCTGTCTTTCTCACCTATTAATTCTCAATTTATTAGTCATTCAGGGAGTCAGGGAAGAGGAAAAGAAGAGTAAAAGAAAGTGTGCATCCCGACCCCAGCCACAGTCCTGGGGTGCCAGGCCTTGCAGAGTGGCCAGGCTGTACCGAAGGTGCATGAATGCAAACAATTTCCGGAAAGCCTTTGGGCTGGCTGTGTGAGAACAGCTGCGCAGCTCCCTAATGGGTGTCAGTGTCAACGCAGACTCAACATTTTCCAGGGGAATGGGGCCGAGAGAATGCTGTGCTCTGGCCAGACAGTGCCCTGGAGGGGTGGGGGCATGTGGAGAGACAACGAAGGTTGCCAGGCAGTTATAGCTGCACGTCCAGACCCAGGGGACGGAGGATGAGGAAGAGTCTTGAAGAAGCTTTACATTCATAGTTCCTGCATTCCACCCCTGTGAGGGCTTTCTGAGTCTCCCTAGTAAAATATGTAGACACTTAATTTCAGGAATGAACAGTAATTAAAGGATCTTTTTAGGGATGGGGGGAGGAGGAACACCGGCAGAGTTCTTTACAAGAAAGGCCGAGGGCAGAGAATTCAAACAATCCCAAGGAATGTAAATAAGTGTTCTATAAAGAGACGTGGATGGTGTGGTGGGATTAGTGTGGATTTTGATTTTAACCTGATGTGGGTTCACGTCCTGGCTTTGTGGGACTGTAGAGAAGCCACGTCAATTCTGGGAGGCTCTGTCTCATCAGAAGCAGGGATAATAATAGCTAATTGAGTGTGAGTGTAGCAGCAGACTTAATAAATAAATAAATGTTAATTAGGACTGCAGAGGCCGAGTCCCCTAGGAAAACAGAGCAGTGCCAGAATGTGAGCTGTGGGGTTTGCTTTTGTTATTATTTTTCCCCTTACTGTGTTTTGGACACAGTGCGAGGTTCTTATACACATCTTTTCTAATACAATTTACTTCTCGGCTTTCATCCTCAGGCCAGATGTTTTTAGAAATGTGTAACATGGTCCGCTTGATGATAGAGGCACTCAGACTCCGTGGCCGTTGTTGGAATTGTTTACCCTGGCCCTGCCCTCCCCGCCGCCATCTGGCCTCTTGTGTCTCCTTTGGTTTTGCTTCGTCATTACCGTTTTCGTCTTTTTCTCACTGCCCGTTTGTCTTAGTTATCCATTACTGCGTAACAAATTATACCAAAACTTAGTGGCTTGAAACAAGGAGCGTGCATTATCTCACCGTTTCTGCATCAGGGACCAGAGTATCTGGGTGGTTCTAATTCGCTGTGTCATATGAGACTGCGGGCAGCCGTGGCCCCAGGTTTCAGGTGCCCAAAGGGTTGCCCGGGGCTGCGGGTCCCCTTCCAATTCAGCTCGGTCCCTGGCTGTTGGCAGAAGGACTCGGTTCTTCCCAACGTGGACCTCCCCACAGGTTGCCCGAGTGTCCTCCCAACACGGCAGTGGGAAAAGCCCCTTATCTCCACTGTCACCACCACTCTCCAGTTTCAGTTTTGTGCCGTGTACCATGGAAGTCTGTTAATTCAGCCTTTTGTGATTTCTTACCTAGAGGATCTCAACAACTTCCTGTGGTGTGGTGATTTATAATGAGAAATAGATATTTGCGCTTCCTTCCTGTTCCTGGCACATTGTTCCCCAAACCCTTGGAATTTTTTAAGTGAAAAGAGATATGAAGACAAAGATCATATCATTTATTATTCATAATATACTCCTGTCAACCACACCTGGGTTTATGTTAATATGGTGACTTCTGGAAAGCCCCTAAGGATGGCGGAAACCAATCATAGGATTAGAGGGTTGGAACTTTCAGCCCCATGCCCCTGACCTCCTGGGAGGGGGGAGGAACTAATGGTTGGGCTAATCACCAATGGCTCGTGATTTAATCAGTCATGCCTACATGATGAAGCCTCCATAGAAACCTAAAAGGACAGGGTTCAGAGAGCTTCTGGGATGGTGAACGTGGGGAGGTATAAGGAGGCTGGTGTACCTAGAGAGGTTTTGGAAGCTCCACATACCCTCCCCTCAACCCTGCCCTACACATCGCTTTCTCTGGCTGTTATATTCATATATATATACATATATATATATACATATATATATATTTTTTAAGATTTTATTTATTTGAGAGGGAGAGCTAGTGAGCATGAGTGGGGGAAGGGGCAGAAGGAGAGGGAGAAGCAGACTCCCCACTGGGAGCCTGATGGGGGCTTGATCCCAGGACCCCAAGATCATGACCTGAGCCGAAGGCAGACGCTTAACTGACTGAGCCACCCAGGCGCCCCTGGCTGTTGTGTTCTTTATAATAAATTGATAAGCATAAAATGCCCTCTTGAGTTCTGTGAGCCATTTTGGCAAATTATTGAACCTGAGAGGGGGGAGCCCCCGATTTATGGCCGGTTGATCGGAAGTTGATCAGGAAGCCTGGGATTTGTAATTGGCACCTGAAGTCGGGGGGGCAGTCTCGTGGGGATGAGCACTTGACCTGTGGGATCGGACACTAATGGCAGGTAGAACTGAACTGTAGGACCCTGGCCGGTGTCACCCAGAATTGGAGCACTGGTCGGTGAGGGAAAACCCCACACACCTGGTGTCAGAAGGGTTGTGTGAGTCTAAAGAAACAGGGTTTTCCCAGACGTCCTCCCAGGGCTTTCTCTTTCCGATCATCTGTTGAGCACGGGTTTCTCAGCTAATGACATTTGGCTTGGCGCTAATGACATTTTGGGCCACATGGTTCTTGTTAAGTTGCTGAACGAGTCTTTTGTTGTTGCCATTCTGCGCTCTGGACATCATAGGAAGTTCAGCAGCACCCCTGGTCTTGACCTACTAGATGCCAGTAGCTCCCCCTCCCATGAGTTGCGACAATCCAGACACAGTCAGATGTCCCCTGGGGTGGGGGCTGAGGGTGGGGGGCAAAACTGCCCTGGGCTGAGAACCACTGTGTTTTGTTGTTTTTTTTTAAAGATTTTATTTATTTATTTGACAGACAGAGAGATCACAAGTAGGCAGAGAGGCAGGCAGAGAGAGCGGGGGAAACAGGCTCCCCGCTGAGCAGAGAGCCCGATGCGGGGCTCGATCCCAGGACCTCGAGATCATGACCTGAGCCGAAGGCAGAGGCTTTAACCCACTGAGCCACCCAGGCACCCCGAGAACCACTGTGTTAAGCTGACTCTAGAGTTTCATTGTAAAGTATGTTAACTACAAATTATATATAAATATACTCAGGGTGTTGTGTGCAATGCACCAGGCTGTTGATGATTGGGCCCCTTTGTGTCTTTCTCTCTTGTAATTTTTTTTTTTTTTCTGGTTGAGGTTATACATATACACAGTTCAACTAGTTCTACAAGGTTTGTTAAGACAATCAACATTCCTTAGTTCTCCTCCCTTCCCATTTCCCCTTCTCCAGGGATACTGTTTTCAACTCTTTTAATATTTACTCTATATCTCTGTATATACTTGAACTGCTAACTCTGGGCTTTTTCGGTTTTTGGCCTTATCCATTAATTTATCCATTAACTGTGGAAGATAAGGACTTATCACACTTTCTTCCTTTCACTTCCACCAGTTCCCACCCGTCCACCCTTCCCATGTATTTATTTGTAAATTTGGCTTGATAAGCATTCATTGTTTCTTATATATGTTTATATATGCCTTACAGAGCAGTGGCTATGAACCAATCTTTTGTTTTTCCTGGAATTAACAGTTGCCTTTTAATTGTCACTGCTGTTTGTTTGTTCAGTTTTCTATGTATCTATCATTAATTCAACCCCTAAATTTCAATTTCACCTTCCTGAAAAAAATCTGTGAGCATCTGACCTGCCCCATGTGGGCTGGTGGCCCTCTACTCTAGTATGGAGCTGTCAGCCTGGGCTAGTCTTTTGCCATCATCCACATTATCACTTCCTATTGCTGTATGTTGCACTGGGTTAAATATTGTGATCCACCCCGCCCCCCATTCATGTCTTTCCCAGAACCTTAGAATGTTAACATTTTTTGGAAATAGGTTGATTGTAGATGTAATTAGTTAGATGAGGTCATATTGGAATAAGGTGGGCCCTTAACCCTATAGAGCCCTCTATGTCCTTACAAAAGAGGAGAAGAGATACAGAGACAGACATGCACAGAGGGAAGACAGCCATATGGAGATGGAGGCAGAGACTGGAGTTCTGCTACCAGAAGCCTAAGAAAGCGTGGGCCCACCAGAAGCTGGAAAAGGTAAGGAAGGGTCTTCCCCTTCAGGTTTTGGAGAAAGCATGGCCTTGATGATGCCAAGATTTTGGATTTCTAGCCTCTAGGACTGTGAGACAATAAATTTCTGTTGTTTTTAGACCATCCAGTTTGTGGTGCATTGCTATGGCAGCCCTAGGGAACTAATACATGTAGCATGTATTTTGTTTTTTTATAGTTTACACCTTCATTTGGTAGGATATGCCAGTGGCTTCCTGGAGAAAAGCATGCAGCAGTTAAATTTTTTGAGAATTTGCATATCTGAATTATTTTTATTCTATTTTTACATATGAGTGATACTTGGGATAGATACAGAATTCTAGGTTGGAGATAATTTTCTTTTGGAATTTTGAGGTCACTGGCCCATTATCTTTTGTTCGTTTTTCTCCCTGTATGGTGCTAAGAAGTCTTAATTTATTCTAATTTCTGATCTATTGCATGTGGCATGTTTTTTCTATGCTTCAGAAGCTTGGTAGAATGTTTTCTTTATTCTGAGTGTTCTGGAAGTTTCATAACAACATACCTTAGTGTGAGTATATTTTTTCCATGATGCTGAAAACTTGAAGTCCTCTTTCAATCTGGAGATTTTTGTCCTTCAAGTTTGAAAAATATTCTTTTCTTATTTTGTTGATGAATATGTCCTCAGTTTTCTCTGTTCTTTCTTTGTGGTGCTCTTCTTCTTTGCATGTAAGACTTCTTGGACTGGTCTTCTAATTATTTTCTCTATTCTTCTCTGTTTTCTGTCTCTTTAGCTTTCTGATGTCCTTTCTGAAACACTTTCTCAATTTTATTTTCCAATCTTGTGCATAGTTTTTTACTTCTATTCTCACATTTTTAATTTTCAAGAAATATTTTTGTTCCCTAAGTTTTTTTTTTTTTTTTTAATAGCTTCTGTTTTTGTTTCATTGATGCAATGTCTTATCTTGCAAGGTGATCAGTGATAGTTTTGGGACATTTTCTTCTCCTCGCATAATTTCTGGTTTTTTCCAAGCTGTTTTTATTTGTTTGTTTTCTGACTTGTCTCATAGAGGCTTTCCTCTGATGTCTTTTCATCTCTGGTTGTCTGAATGAGTAGAGTTTCTTGACTGTGAACTTTGTGGAGTGCTATGCTGTGCCAATTGTTGGGAAGCCCACGGTCAATGTCTTCAAGTCTTTCCACCTGAGTTTGTTAGACATAGTAGAGAGGTTTCTTCCAACCTCCTGTCCAGAGGGCAAAGGCCTGGATGCCAGCATTCTGGAAGCTCAGTAGGAGAAACAGGGTGGGAGAATGTCATATCCATAGTTACTGAATCACTCTGTTTATAATATGATACTCTGGACGTCAGACCCATCAACTGCGTCTGATGTCACATAGTCCAGAGTCCTTATATTTTATTCTTCTTAGAAAGTGAATGGCCCGTCTTCTGTCAGCGTGGGGAAGGAGCCCAGCAGTGTGGAGTGAGAGACGATGTCCAGACATCTAACTATTACTAAACAGATTTCAAGCAGTCTCTATTATTTTATCCCCTCCTCCCATAGCTTTGCTCTCAGTTCCAGAAGTACCATGTGTCATAGGTTCCTGAGTTTTTCTGAACATTCTCTTGTATAATCCATCTGGCTCATGGATTTTCTTGCTATGTGCTTGGAATTTAGCTCCGTCAGGCCTGGTTAGTCAAATAATTCTTATCCATCAACTTTCTGGATCCTGAAGTTTTGTTATTTTTACCTCTCTCATTTTCCCTTATACTTTTATGTCTTAAAAAAAAAATCCCATCATGACTGTTTTAGTGAGGTTTTCTTGTGGGACTACAATCAGATGGCACGTTCACCCTGACCTCTACTCACAAGGCCCTAGTTTGCACTCACCACCTTCTCGTGGGTGTTACTTGGGAAGGGGGGTCATGTTTGTCTCAAGTGTGTTCTGAAATGCCTTCCTCAGCATTACTGGGTCCCAAACAGCATTTTGGACCGATCATGTGCTCTCCAGCAAAAAAACATGAAATATATTTATTTATAGAATAGTGTCTTCCTATGAACCAAAGGAATCATATTTCTATCAGATACTTTCCCCGAGTACTTTGCCCCTTCTTTCTACCTCTCCTGCACCTGTACTGAGGACAGCTTATTCCTGAGCGGATACTGAGAGGAAATAAGGAGAATGGGGTTGAGGTGAGGGAGGGAGGTTTGGTGGTTTATTGGTTCACGATACATGCAGTCAAAAGACAGCTTGGGGACTTGCTTTGTTTGGGATGGCCGGGAAAACCTGCTTTGATGAAGTGGTGTGTGAGCAGAGAGCGGAGGAGCGGAGGAATAAAGCGTGCAGGTTTGGGGGGGGAGGGGAGAGTTTTCAGGAAGGATAACAACAGGGCCAGGGGCTCCAGGAGGGAAAGCAGGAGACCAGTGAGGCTGGAGAGGAAGAGTGGGGGGCATTGCGGTAAGGGACTGGCCCGGTGGGCCTGTGATTAGGTGTCGACATTTTCTGTGGGTGAGGCGGAAGCCGAGGGGGTCTGGATTAGTTACCTGTTGCATCCTGGGATGTTCTGGCTGCAGCAGGAGACAGTCCTGGGCGAGAGCAGAAGCAGGGGGCCCGATGAGGAGGCCGCTGGATGCGCATAGGGGAAAGACGGCATTGACCTGGGCCAGGTAGCAGGAGAGGTGATGGTGTAGGACGAGCTGCTGGATCTGTTTTAAAGATAAAACTCAGAGGACCTGCAGGTGAGTTAAATGTGAGGCGCACAGGGGAGAGAGGAGCCCAGGATGACTCCGAAATTTTTGACTCCAGCTTCCAGAAGGACAAAGTTGCCCGGCGTTAGGGTGGGCAAGAGTAGGGGGAGAACAGCGCTAGGAGGGAAGGCCAGGAGTTCAGCTTCAGCTCTGCCAAGTTTGAGTGGCCTGTTAGATGCCGGGGTGGAGATGCTGAGCAGGCCGCGGAGAAGTGGCAGTAGGGACAGAAACGCCCAGGGCTTACGGAGCCCTCCTCGCGAGCCGAGCACCCTGTGTGTGTGCTGTGCCCGTGCGGTTCGTCCCATCCCAGCTGCAGTCGCCTGAGGGGTTCTTCTCTCTGTGGGCGCGTGGGAGAACAGAGGGACAGGAAGTTCAAGTAACTTGCCCATGGCCACACCGTGAGTAAATGTTGGAGCTGGATTCAGACCTGAGCCGTCTGGCCCCTGAGCTTGTCCCTCCATCCGCCATGCTCCCTATGCATTTCGATCTTCGGGGTTTGGTGTGGGCAGCGGGAGTCTGATGAGTCTGCACGGAGTAGTGAAGGCTCGGGGGAAGGCAGGCGACAGATTCGTGCAGGTGTTAAAAGCAAGGCCTGTGGGGCTAGTCAGAGCTGGGTGTGAATCTCTGTCACAGACTCACCCTGAGGAACTTATTTGCCCTCTTATCCTCAATTTTCTTTTCTGTAAAATGGGGATGCTAGTGGTACCTACTTCATAGGGTCATTGGGAGATTGAAATGAATGCCTAGAAAGTGTTCAGTCCACATCATCTGTTACTGTCACCACTGATATTGAAAGGCAAAAGACCCCACCCCATCCTCAGGCCACCATACGGTGCCGTGTTGGGAGGGAGGCGGGATTGGTGGAAGGGAGCGTGGTAGTCCTCTGGGATATAGTAGAGTTTATAAGACCTTCAGGAATGGCCTCCCTCCCTTTCAGAAGCCAGGAATGGTTCAGGGCATTACTCAAATCCCATGATGTTAAGGAGAATCTGTGGCCAGTAAGACCTTCTACGATTCTTCTGGCCCAGTAGTCTCTGTTTACTTTCCATTATTCCAGGACCCCAGAGATCAGGGCTAGAGGAGGGAAGGGTCCTCCTGGCTGGAGATCAGACTCACAAGGAAGCTTCTTGCTTCCCAAGGAATGAACTCCCACTTGGAGGATGCTGGGCTATCGCTTTAATTGGCCCATCTCACCACACAACATGCCTGAAGCCCCGAATGTCTCCTTAGACGAGACAGTCTCTGACTTACAGGAATGAAGAATCACCTTTAATTCCTGGGTCCAGAAGGATCCCAAGTGAATTTAGAACAACTAAAGACTCTCAGTTCAGAGGGACACTTTAAAAAGCAACCAATAATTATAGTTTGGGAGCCATGAAGTAACCCGAAGAGACCAAGGCCTGTCCATACTAGACCAAAGAAAGAATTTTATTTACCAACTTTTCATTTATGCTCCACCCACTTCCAAGAATTTGGGGTGGCTGACTGGGGAAAGCAAACAAGAAGCCCATCTCCAAGCCTTTCCCTGCTGAAGTGGGCTATTTTGCCAAGAGGAAACAGAGACAGATCACGGAACCCCATAAGTCACGTGGAGGGACCCCCTGCTCACACGCATAATGTACACTGAAAAGAGAAACCATTCCAGATGCTTCTTTTCTCTAGCATCATCAAGGAATGAAATTTGTCGTCAAATGTTGCCATATTGAAATGACCAATTCCTCTCTGTTCTATGCAGTGGAATTCTAACATTAGAATTCTTTTTTTTTTTTTTTTTTAGATTTATTTATTTATTTATTTATTTGAGAGAGAGGAGAGTGAGAGAGAGAGAGAGCGTGAGAGGGGAGAAGGTCAGAGAGAGAAGCAGACTCCCCCGTGGGGCCAGGAGCCTGATGTGGGGCTCGATCCCGGGACTCTGGGATCATGACCTGAGCCGAAGGCAGTTGCTTAAGCAACTGAGCCCCCCAGGCGCCCTAACATTAGAATTCTTAAGGCAGACGTTTCAGGAAGGTGACTGGAGAAAATGTATCAATTTATCAGGTAGTTTCCATGGGTGGCAGTTGATCTCGGAGTAGATGTAGTTCCAGCAGAAGAGTCGAGAGTCTAGACTCCCGGGGAAAGACAGGAGGGCTGGGTGGGGCGCGGGTGTAGCGGACTGACCTACAGGGAGGTCTGGTGTCTTGAGCAGGGGACGTGGTAATAGAGAAGGTGGGTACGTGTGTGAGGGCAAGAAACTCACATTTTTGAGCATCTGTTTTATGTTTAGGCTTTGCAAATGTGATCTCTAGAACAACCCAGTGAGCTCAATATTATTTATTCTCGATTTTACTTAAGGAGGACCCTGAGGCTCAGAGAGGTGCAGTGATGGGCCGAAGTCACACAGCTAGAAAGGAAACGAGTCCTGACTCGTTCACAACATGATCCAGGAGCACCCAATCCAAAATCCAGGAGCATGGGTTGAATCCTCAGCTCTAGGCCTGGGGAGGCTTTAGGGATTCTCTTTGTCAAACCTCCTCCTTTGATGGGCAAGGAAGCCAGGGAGACCTAAGCAGAGAGTCACCCTAAAACTCGGCTCTAAAGCCCTGGGTTCCTGCTTTTTGCTAATGATGCACAACTTCACGGGGCTGGTTGGCTGCTGGGACTTGGCCCTACAGGAAAGCTCCCGCAAATTCTCCAAGCTCACAAAACCATTTTCAGAAACGGAGGAGTGCCACAGCCACACCTGCTGGGAAGTGGAGTCTATTTTGTGCTGGAAGCCACCTTATTTACCAGTACCTGACCTCAGTCTGTGTCAGAGCACATTCTGAAGGTTCTAGAAGCACACAGGTCAAATCCTGTTACAACCAGCACCCAGAGGGTAGTGGTGCTTCCTTGCGTCAAGTATTTACAAGCCTGAGGCTTGGAAATATTTTTGACATAGTGTGCTTTTTGTTGCTTATGGGACTGGATTTTTTGGGTAAATAGCAGCACGAATTCCAGGGCAAACACAGACTTCCTTATATCGTTTACAGGTAGATTAACATCACTTTTCTTAGTGTTCTACTGTCAAAGGCTGCCAAATTGAGGCAGTTGGACTATTAGAAATCAGTTTCTTTAAAAACCACTATGACATGTATTAAATAGAGTTAAACCAAAGGCAGGTAGGCAGTTCTCTTGGGAGTGGGAAGGAAGAAGGTAATGATGAGTTCAAGTGTAGAACTATACAACCGGTGGGCCAAGAACTGCCATTTTTTGAATATCTTTGTGTTGCACACTCTTCTCCCTATGAGTTATCATTTACCAGTCAGACTGCCTGGGTTTGACTCTCAGCTTTGTTGTTTTCCAAGTGTGTGTCCGAGGACAACTTCCTTACCCTCTCTGTGCCTCCTCTTTCCTCATCTGTAAAACGGAGGTAATCGTGGTCCTCATCCTTGTGGCAGGATTGTGGGAGTAGATGGTTATCCTCCTGAGGCATTTAGCACAGAAGTGGGCTTATAGGAAGCCCTCGGCAAACATTAGCAGTTGTTACCTTTTGCTTTCATAAATATGCCGAGTAAGTTTTCTCTTACTCGTTTTGTGAATGTCTGCTCTGGGCTCACGGAGGGTTAACACACTGCCCAGAGCCACACAGCTCGTCTGGGACAGAGCTGGGGCTTGAACTCAGACCTCTCTGCCTGCGGAACTAAAACCAGTGAAGAACCCGAGGGGGCCTGTGTGTGACCTCGGGCAGGCAGATGGTGGAAAGAGGTGAGGTGGCTTTGAGCAGGAGGGCCCCTCCCATATCATCTCTTCTGGAGTTCGTATGGGACCTTCTGTTTCGCAAACGGGAGAAGAAAACATTTTTACCTGAAAATCGCTTGGCCTAAGAGGAATTCCATTTTAGGAGAAAACGGCCCCTGCAGTTAGAACACTTCAGCGTGCCCGTTTGGTTTGAAATGTGAGGCCCGCGGGGCAGACCCATCACACTGGCTCTTACCCCACGAGACCCAGTGGCTCCTTCTTATGGGAAATACTTTGTCAATCCCCGTGACCATTATGAAATGAAATGTATCTGGACACATCATTCCTTCCCCCAAATTAATATTTGCCTTACTTATAATAGAAAAGAGGGAAAAAAAGTAATTTATGATAAAATAACATGGGCATCAGTGCCTGGCCACACATCCACGGCCACACTGGGGGACGCGTTCGAAGTGGTCAGACACCTGCTCCAAACTATAATGCCTAAGTTTAGATTTAAGAGAAGTAAATGATAATCAAATGAAGATCGTTGAAACGTCCTTCATAGTTAATAGCCTGGATTAAGAGTCAACTAAGTATTTACGTCTCCTTAAAACCTAGAATCATCTAGAAACGTAGACAGACACAGGTGGGTTATATGGGTTACTCATGTTGCCTCGAGCCGCGTTGCTGTGAGTGACAGGTTTTTTTCTGAAATGATGATTCAAATGTTGGTAACGTTCCAAATAAAACAAAATAAAATCTTCTCTAAATTTACACAGGAGTTACATTCTGGGAAACTCCGCGTATATTAAACTGTGCAACACCCCCCTCTCCACATTTTGTGTTTATGTGTAAAGCTGAGCTAGGTTCCCAGTCCGATCATTATAAACAGGTTTTTCAGCTACATGGATGTCTGGTGGATCATTCAAAAGGTGTGAGGAATTAGAAATCAAAATATGAAAGGTGAAACTAGAAAACTTCCAGAAGGAGACAAAGGGGTAGGCAAAGATGACTTGGGACCAAAAATTATTAACCCTAAAGGAAAGATTGATGAATTTTACTGTCTTGAGACACCAAGTGACACTTTTAGGGACATGGAAAGACAAGAATGAGAGAAGCTATTTGGAATCCCCTATCCATGGGAGAAGTCACATACAGGATGTATAAGGAGCTACAGATTAATAAAAGCAAAGGCAAGCAACCTGACAGGAAACGAGGCAGAAGAATTGAGTGGACGGTTCACGGAAAAGGACACCCAAATGGCCAGTGACCACAGTGCACTAGCACGGGACGCCCTGCAGAGTGGCTACCATGAGACAGACGATAGAAGCGTTGGCAAAAAAGTGGGGCAACGGGGAGCTCCCCTACTGTGTGGGTGGGAATGGCAGTTGCCACCCCAGTTTTGGGAAACTCATTGGCAGTAGGTACCAAGGCTATGAAATGCCTGTCCCATGATGCAGCCGTTCACCCCTAGGTATCTGCCCAGCCCAAGCGGGTACATCAGTGAACCAAGAAACGTGTTCGGGAATGTTCAAGGCAGCACTATGCCTACGGGCTCCAGACTGGAAACAGCTACATGGAGGGATCTCACATATGTGATGGTGAGTGGAAGACACCAGACACGAAAGAATACACATGGCAAATGGCAGGAAGCCGTTTCCAGGAGGTTCAAAAAAAGGAGGGGAGGGCAGATTCCTAGTGCTCGATGTCAGGGTGGTGCTTATCCGTGGCTACAGGGGGGTCTGAGGGAGCTTCGAGGGTTCTGACGGTCTTCTGATTTGGGTCTGGCTGCCGGTTCCGTGGATGTGCTCACTTTGTGCACAGGCATTGACTGGACACTTGGGTGGGCGTGGTCTTCTACACGCATGCTACAGCCCAATCAGTGCACAGCCAATATTGGAAAAACTTAAACCCCGCTGAGTGCCACTGGCTCCCTGCCAATCATTGGAATGGCTAAAAACTCTGCACGGATTTCCAAAATATTCCCAAAGATCCCCCTGTGAGAACCACTGGCCCAAACAGAAGGGCTAACACAAAGAAACGGGCGCATTCTCAACATGGGCAAGTCACAGGGATTGAGGGGCTTATTGGCTCACACACAGGAAAAGACGGGAGGAGGAGTCTATGGAGGAACCCCAGAAGCAAGGACGGGAGTGGAGCTTGGAGGGCGTGACTCCAAAGCAACCTGGGTCGCAGTCCCATATATTGGGCTGTGCGATCTGGAGTAGTGGGGGTGCCACCTGGGGGCGCTCTGGTGGCCATGCCCGGTGCCTACAGGGCATGGAAGCTGAGGGTCAAGCACTGCAGGTGGTGGTCCGCCAGATCAGTGGGCCTAGTGGGGTACAGAGTGAGAGTCTCCACTGATTGTCTAGGGGACCAAATCAGTGAGGGGGGATGGCCAGTACTTCCTGGGATATTTCTGAGCCCAAAGAACAAGCCATGAGTTCACTGGTCACAGGTGGGACCGTCCGAGGCAGCAGACCACCAGTGACCGGGTGGGAAGGAACATGGCTCTGGATGCTCGAGGGTCTGAGCCGGTACCCAGGCCAAGGCCCCTCCCTTCCCAGGCCAGGGTGATAGATGGAGGCGTACGTGGCCCTCCCATGCACACTGGGTTGTAGAGGTGCCTCGTGGGCATCACTGGTCTGAACAAACACTAGACAGGCGAGTTAGACCCTCACCTTCCCGGGTGTTAAGCCTTTAGTTGCTGGGCGATGTGAGTCTGAGGGTTACAAGGGAGCAACTGGGGATAGACTGGGGTGCGCTAATAGGATTCGAAGCAACTGTTTACAACCTGCATGTTGGTGTTTAAAATTTACCAGCCAGTACGAGTGTGCATTTATATAGTGGCTGAAGGTCAGCCCAGCCTGAGTACTGTCCAGAAGAGAACCGAAGAGAACAGGGGGAGGTCATCTGAAAGACTTTTATCCAAGAGACACTCGGGCAGCGTACACTTCTGTCTTATAAACAATTGTATAAGCCACCTGAAGTTGAACAAGAATTCAAGAAACAGAACATTCTGGCCCGCAAAGTGGGCTCAGGCAGTTCACTGAGTGTCCATTCTACACGGACTGAGAGAGGAAGAGGCATCTCAGCCAGAGGTCAGCCCAGGGAGAGACGGTGTCTCGGTTAAGATCAAGTTCAGCTGCTGTGAAAGCACCATGCCCAGAAGAGCAGTAGTTTATACAAAATAGTGCTGACTTTTCTCTCATTTAAAATAGCTCTACAAGTAGTTAGTCCAGGGCTGGTGTGCTTGTTTCACGGTCACTGGTTGCCAGGTTCTATCACTATTTCTGCTTCACCAGCCTTACTCTTTGCTTTCATGCTTATTTTGCCACATGGCCCAAAGAGGCTGTTAAAGCCTCAGCTATCTCTTACGTATTCCAGAAAGGAGGATGGAAGGAGGGGCAAAGGGGTACTCCATCTCACTGTTCCCCTTTAAAGGAGTGTCCTTGACCCTGCCTAATGACGACTTGGAGTAATTTCCAGGATATCACAGGAAGTGTGGGAGCAGCAAGGCCACACAGCAACAGAGACGCCTTAACAGTAGTCATACCCGGAGCAAGCATTTTGCAGAGCATATTGGAAGGAAATGGAGCCTCTTAGAAATCAGTGGTTTTGTAGCCAGTGATTTAAAATGAGCACAGGGGATGCAGTTAGCAACAAGAGCTCTGGGACCACAAATTAACCTGGCAGAGGGCAGAGGGTAGAGGGCAGAAGGTTAGGCTCAGTTGAGTCTGGATGCTGGAAGAGAAAAAGGAACCAGTCAGATAAGAATGGCAAGTGACCTCGGATGCACCTGTCCTGGGGATAGGGGGGGGCACTCCCTGCTCCTTGGCAATGCGAGTCCCTTGTGAATGCCAGCTCAGCGCCATGTGACCCATGTGCCTGCATCCAAGTGCTCCCACACAGGAGCCCCAGGTATCCAGCTTCCTGGAGTCCTTCCTGAGCCCTTTCCCAAGACATCCAGGACCCTCAGACCCAGGGCAGTAGGTCCATCACACAATTAAGTCTCTAAGTTTAACCAATGCAAAACTATGTTCGCTCAATGGTGGGATATGAAACGTAACTTTTCCTTTGTGATGCTGATGAAACATTCCTTTGTGAAGCTGTGATGCTTTCCTTGGGAAAGTCTACCGGCTGGCGTCTTCTGATGGCTGAGCATGAGGACAGTCTTACCATCCCTGTGCCACAGGCACTTGAGTAGGAATCCAGCGCCACTGCTGGGCAGGTGTAAGAAATCCATCACTTTGTAGCCATTTTCCCCTGACCCTACCATTGCCCCCAGCCCCAGCCTCACTCATTGTTCCCTCAATATCTTTTGAGCATCTTCTGTGTACGCCAGTGGTGCTGGTGGGCAGGTCTGTCCCTGGAAATGCAGGGCCCAGGCAGAGGTACGAAGGGAGGTCCCCATATCCTCTGTCTCAACAGTTAAGAGTTCTAATCAGGCTAACAAGCCATTAAGTACAATATGCTCTAAGGGCTTCTCTTAAAAAATGTGCTCTCCTAACTTTCTGGAAGGGCAGCTGCACATTCAGAGTCCTTGGATGTCTTAAAGCTCCAGTCGGAGTGTGGCCCCAATGGAGAGTCAGCTCCTCACAATGGCGGCCACCTTCTCTTTCCATCCCTGCTTACTCGCACACCGCAGGGGGCTCCATATGCGCAGTGCGTGCTGTCCTTGCCTCCTGGGAGCAGCCATCCTTGGCCACACCTTAGCCTAAGGGGCTGTACAAACTGGGACACTTCCCAGCCCTACAATCCTGGAAATGGGCTTGAGCCTTTTGGGGGTCTAGGATCAGCCCCCATCTAAAATTCTGGGTCCAATAGGATTTGGAGATGATTTGGGGCTATTTGCCCCTTGAGCCTCTGCCCTTCGCGAATCTGGGAGATGACGGGCAGGATTAGACATGGCTAGGCATGCCTCCCTTGGCTGGCCTGCCCCAAACCAGGGCCAGCTGCAGTGGCGTGGCCCCTCTGCCCAACCGCATTCCTTCTGCGCACCTTCTTTTCCTCCTCCTCCTCCTAGCGCCCGTGTGCCTGACCTTCCCGCTCAGTATCCTGTACTGTGAGTTCTAATCTTGGGCCGCAGGGTGTGAGGCCCTTTGTAGGATACTCAGGACAGGGCCACTGGCGGATCAGTAGTGAAACCTGGATTAGCTACAGCTCAGAGGGGCATGGGGGAGTGGGAAGACCCCAGGCCCCACGGAGGCAGACAGACCTGGATTTGGTGGTGGACTCTACCTCATATGGGGCGGCCTGGTGTATGACCCTTCATCTCTAGGAACTGTCTTCCGTACACGTTCCTTCATAGGCTTTGAGGGGATTAAAAGGGATGCCCTTGCAAAGCTCCTAGCCCAAATGCCCAAGATCTCCTTCTCCCTATGTCCTTCTCTTTAGTTTTAGATTTTCCTGGTAATTTTCTATTTAATTATGAACAATTCTTACTTATTGAGCATTATCTGTTAGGCACTTCTTAAAAGTATTTTATATATGTTAGTGCTTTTAATACTTACCATGACTCTTTCAAAGAGAAGTAGGCCAATGTGTAGGCACATATTTTAAACCCTGCCTTTAGCAAACGTACTAAAGTTTGCCTTTAACTGTGCACAGGGGCGGTTTCAAAGTGTGCTTGGCAGATCAGTGATCGCATGTGAACTTGCTAAAACATGCACGTTCTCAGGTCCCGGTCCAGACCCACTGAATCAGAAACTATGTGGTTGGGGCCCAGCCATCTGTGTGCAATGTGACCTTCAGGTCACATTGATGTGCACTCAAATTTAAGAATGATTGGCTTCCTCTTTCCGTGGGTTCAGCTGCCCTATGTAATGATTAATAATAACCAGTGCTAACACTTATATGACTTTTAGTTTGTGCCAGGCCCTGGCTAAATGCTTTGACATGGGTTGTCTCCCTCATTCCCAAAGTATTCTATGAGGCTATTAATATCCCCATTTTATAGGCAAGGAAACTAAGGCATGGAAAGATTGACTGTTCAAGGTCACCCAGGCCTGAACTCCAGTATCTGCTTCTGTGTTTTCACAGTGGTTGTAATGAGGACACAGAGGCATGGCAACATATTATGTAATTTTAAAAAAATCTATTCCCTGAAATCCTTGCAACCTCGAGGGTTTTTCTTAAATAGTGGTTGACCAGAAAATGTGACTGATGGGAACTGGCCTGTTCTCAGGGTATCTGACTAATCGAGGCTTTCTTTTAGTCTGGGTGGCATATCCGGATGTCACCAGGCAGGTGACCTAGCAGGCATGACAGGCGACAGGCAGTGAGGTGGTCCCAAGGGGAGTC
>CM052895.1:78394407-78404692 GCA_028534135.1 Potos flavus | reverse complement strand
TTTTTTTTATTAGAGAGAGAGAGATCACAAGTAGGCAGAGAGGCAGGCAGAGAGAGAGGGGGAAGCAGGCTCCCCGCTGAGCAGAGAGCCCGATGCGGGGCTCGATCCCAGGGCCCTGAGATCATGACCTGAGCTGAAGGCAGAGGCTTTAACCCACTGAGCCACCCAGGCACCCCGGGAGAGAGAGAATCTTAAGCAGGCTCCACGCCCAGCAGCCCTGAGATCATGATCTGAGCCAGAATCAAGAATCTGAGGCCAGTCCGACACTTAACCAACTGAGCCACGCAGGCGCCCCTGGAAAACTTGCATTTTGAAATAATTCTGACCTTGCTAAAAAGTTGCAGGAATGGCACAGACTTTTCCATACACCTATTATCCGCTTCATCGATTGTTAATATTTTGCCACATTTGCTTCTCTATCATTTGCTCTCTCTAAATATATACTGCTATTTTTAAGAACTGAGCCATTTGACAGAAAGTCATGGCATGAGACTCCTTCACCCATAAGTAGTTCCATGGGTATTTCCTAAGAACAGGGTCATTCTTTGCCATGGCCCCAGTCCCATTATGAGAACTAGGAACATTAACATGGAGGCAATACTGTGTCATCTACAGGCCTTATTCAGATTTCACCAATTGTTGCAATAATGTCCCTTGTAACATTTTTTGTTGATCCCTATTACAAAATATGCAAGTACACAAGTTTTCCTCACCCTCTCCCTTGGCCAGCTGTAGGGCGCATACGCCTGAGGGATCTATCTCTCATTTTCCTCAATGAAATCGTATTTCCCACTTATTTATATGCCTTGAGAGCTCTTTTCAGTCTTTTCCCCAGGTGGCCAAGGTAGAACTTTCTAGTCTTATTTTACACCAAAGGGAAGTCTAAACCTGATGGGACAAGTGCTTTTGGTGTCAAGGCACTGGGAGCTCCAGTCCTATCCTGTGACCCCAGGTCTCCCAGGCTTGCTAAGAAAGCAGGAGAAGGGGAAGGGAAAGCCTTGCCTTCCGGGGTTATTCTGAAGGCTGCCCATCTCCTGCACCCTTTGGCAGCATTTGGAACAACCCCGGTGCCCTCCTCCTTGACACAGCCTCCATCTGGCTTCCCAGACACCTCTCCCTCCCAGTTCTTCCCCCCCCCCCCCCCCGCTCTTTTTGGGTCTCTCCTCAGGTCCTCCACTCTCAGCACTAGGGCCCAGGGCTCAGTCCCGGACCCTCTCCTCTCTACCTGCACTCCTGTGCGGGTGAGCGCATCAGCTCCTAAGCAGAGAGAGCGCGCAAATGCTGGGGACTCCCAAGTTTGTACAGCTAGCCTGCCATCGCCAGTGAATTCTAGGCTCACATACGCAACTACTGATTTGACATTTCCTCTTAGATTTCCAATGGGCGTCTCATGCTTAAAATGCCCAGATGGCACCCCTGATTCCCCAGTCCCAGCTAGGTCCTATCTGTCCTGCCCTCAGTAGGTGGCAGCTCTGTGTTTCTGGCTGCTCAGGTCGAAACCTGGAGTTTTCGCCCAGGCCTCCCTTCTCTCTCATACTCCGCATCCAGCCCCAGAGAAAATCGGAGCAGTTCTTCCTTCATTCCAGTTTCAACCCCTTCTCACCACCGCCGTGGCTGTCCCCCAAATCTCCCCAGACCACAGACATTTTCTAACGCACCACCCTGCTTCTTCTCTGACTTCGAGCCTATTTCCTGCACGGAAGACATGACAGCATTTATAAAACCTAAATTAGATCACATTTGATTGTCACATCGAATTGTCACATCCGTGCTCTGAACGCCCCAGTGGCTTCCCATCTCGGAGTGAATGCCTCCCCTACCTCTCTCATTTCTCTCCCACCCTTCCCGTCCTTGCTCTCTTCCAGCCTCACGGGCGTCCCTGCTGTTGCTTGAACGCACAAACACACTTCCACCTCAGCAGTTTCGTCTGGCTGTCCCCTCTGCCTGGAATGATCTCTTTGATAGTCCCTTTGCTCTACCTTTTCCTCTCTGACCTGGTGAACTGTCGGCATTCAGTGGCACTTCCCCCTAACTGTTCATTCATTCAATACATGTATTCATTTCTTCAGAAGTATTTGTCGAGGGTCCGCTTTGTGACAGGCACCACTCTCGGTACAGAGGAAACATCTTTAACAAGATTCTCACCCACATGGAGAAGGACTATAAACAATAAGATAATAGATCGATGATAACTATTTCAAAGGGGGAGGTGAGCAGGCAAGGGAGATTGGGTGTGCTGGAGGAGTTGCAATATAAAACTGGGTAATTGGGGCAATTCGTAAAATGCCATTTGAACAAAATTTTGAAGAGGAGAGAGCTTGAGTCATAAGGACGCCTGGGGGAAGAGCATTACAGGCAGTGGGAACAGTCAGTGCAAAGGCCCTGAGGCAGGGAGCATTTCTGCAGTTTCAAAGAACAGCAAGCACTCCGGTGTGGCTGGAGTGGATGAACCAGGAGAAGGAGTAGGAGACAGGAGGACAGGAGAGGAAGGAAGTTTGTGGGGTGGAAGACGATGGTGTCCAGATCTTTATTCTGACTAAAGCAGTGGCCATCAGAGAGGCCACCGCAGCAAACACCCTCCTTCTTCCTAGTGCCCACACTCCCTGCTTTGGTCTGTTTTCATCACTCAGCAAACTTAGGTGCCAGGCCCTTTTCTAGGTTCTGGGGACATGAGGATGTTGCTGGTGGCTGCCCTCAAAGACTCTCTAGACGAGCAGAAGGGACAGGGGAAGGATGAATGCATAGGGAGCTAAGTGGAGGGCTTCGTGGTGTGATAGGGTCCGAGGCACCTGGCTGTCCGTAGCCTGTGGGCATGGTGGCCAGGCTGGGAGGCTTCGTCAGGGAGCCTGGTAGGCTGCAGCCCATCCCTGGTGGGAGTGTTGACCAGGGTCTGTGGAGCTGAGCTTGATGGCTGAAGTGGGGTCTTCCTTGCTCAGAGGAGGGTAGAGGGGACTCGCGATCGCCTATGTGGGTTTAACCCAGAGCGCTTGCAGCAGCTGTGATCTCCGGGCTCCGTGCTGGCCACGGCACAGAGAGCTAAGCACGGAGAAGGCTGCCCGCCCCTGGCCCAGCATGCTGGGGGTGCCGAGCTGCCCCCCGCCAGTCCCCGAATCCCAGAGGGGAGTGGGGGGCAGAAAAGAAAGGGCCAGTGTGCACATCTCCCAAGTCCTTTGCTTTGTTCTCCATGCTTTCTGAGCCACTGTCCCCAGATTTCATGCTCCCTGGGACTCCAAGACTATGGGCCATGAAACTCTGCTCCCTGAGGAGTCTCGTCCCTGGGGGACCTGGGTCTCAGCCCTGACTTGGTCCTGCTGAAGCTGTTGTAGAAAAGGGACCACTGGTGTCCTGGGAGCCAGGGTTGATGTCTGGTGGGTCACGGGACGAGTTTGATTCCTGACGACTGTGAGTGTCCCTGCTCCGTAGTGTCTTGGTTGGTAATTGATAACGCCAGGCCCACAGTCTGTCCGTCAGCCTTTCATTCATGCTGCGCCTCCTTCTGGGCCCTCCGTGGGTGCTCGGGAAACAGAAACCACAAGGCACAGCTCTGCCGGGGTCAGCCGGGGAATGCCAGCTGGTGAGCGGGCAGGTCCTGTACGGTGAGAGCAGTGCCGTTCGTTAGGACCGGTGACAGTCTGGCTCAGACCGGGCCACCAAAGCAGCCTCTGGTCGGGAGCGGCCTCAAATGAGTGTTCTATGCCTGCTGCAATAAATTGCCACAGACTTCATGGCCTCAAGCAGCATACCTTTATTCCCCTTTCGTTCTGGAGCCCGGAAGTCTGAGGTCAGTCTCCCTGGCTAAGGTCGGGGTGTTGGCAGGGCTGGACGTTTTTGGAACCCCAAGGGTAGAAAATGTTCCTTGCCTTTTCCAGCTGCTAGAGGCTGACCTTCCTCCATCTTCAAAGCATGTCATCCCAATCTCCGCTCTGTCATGACATGGCCTGCTCCCCTGTGGTCGAATGTCCCTCTGCCTCCCTCTTTAAGGGTGCTTGGGATGACATTCAGGGCCACCGGGATAACAGCCTCCAGATCCATAACTTACCACATGGGCAGAGACTGCCATATGGGGCAGTGTGGGTTCTGGGGGTTCAGCTGTGGATATCTGGGGGCCTAGCACCGCTTCCTGGAGCAGACGACTGTGAGGCGGGGCGAGAGGGGTGAGGGTGCTCCTGCGTGGGCAACGGGCAACCAGCAAAGGCCAGGAGGCTTAGAAAAATCTGGCATAGTCAGTGAGGGCGGAGGCCAGATCTCGAAGGGCCTGGGCCCCGAGTTCCAGGAAGCCTGGCTTTGTCCCGGGGGAGGTGGGTCTGCCCTGAAACTGAAACATGGACAAAAGGTGGTTTTCTGGGCCGGGGCCTCTCAGGCCCCAGATGTCACGCTCAGAGGGGCCGCCGTCTTACAGTGTACTAAACGCCTCCCCAGGAGGGAAGGCTTGGCGGGCTTGGCTGCAAGCCACAGAAACCACCGCAGCGACTTTAAGCAGAAATAGAATTTATTACAGGGTAGTGGGGGGCTCCCGGCATCTCTTGGTCAGCCCAGGGACCAGGCTGAGAGGCCCTGCGGTGGGGACATAGCCCAAATAGGCCAGTGCAGGATAGCTGCAGGGGCGTGATCCCGTGAGCCCCGAAATGAGCGCGGGCACTACCCTGGATCCTCTGCTGCCTCCATGGGAAGCTGCCTTATCTTCTTGCCGCTGGGTCTTAACGTCTGACTGCTGGGGCCTCTAACCGGGGAGCCTGGTCACGTGCATGCACCCCTATTCCGGGACACAGAGTTTCTGGCTTCTCTTGGGAGTCAGAGATCCAGAAGGAGGGAATTCTCCAAAGCTAAGAAGGTTGTAGGGATGCAGGATATGCAGAAGGACACATATTAAAAAAAAAAAAAAAGACATGTATACATTAGAATAAGTAAAGGTAAATTATTTTAAAGTTCAGGCCACCATATCCCTCATCGTTTGGACAGCATGTATGCTAGTGGCTTCTGTCATTAGGGAGAATAGTATCCATATTATTCCTCCAGTATGCAGATCCTATCCAGGGCCCTCCCCCTGCGGGGTACAGGCACCCCAAAACATGCCCTCACTCTGGTCCCTGTTGCTTTGTCATGAGGTGCACAGGCTTCTCATGGCCCATGCAGGCCCCTGGGCAGGGTTCGGTATTGATCGAGGGCTCCCCTTGGGTACCCTTTCCTTCCCTCCCCTTCCTCCGAAACATACTGATGGCCTAATCTGCTCTAGACTCTGGGGGGACGCGAACACCATGTTGTCTGACTCCCGAGGCCTCTCAGACCCCGTCTAGGCATCAGCCAGGGTCACAGCCCTCTACCTGCCCTCCACTCCATGGACGCCGGCTGCCGAATGACACCCGCCCAGAGGCCAAGGGCAGGCCCACGGGTCCCGATTCTTCTGTGTGCGTAATGAGTAAGATACCTTTAGGGGAGGATCCCCATACCTGGACTTGCCTGGGAGCCTCCCTAGCTAGATCACCCCATTTATTAGGTACATTTGCTACTCTCCATGTGGCTGCAGGGTTGCTAAATTTCTGCCTCTCCACAACAAAAGTCCCTTCTCTTCCGTTTTCAGGATGTTTTCCTCTAAATCCTCACTACCATACCCCTCTGTCTAGACTCTCGGGACGCTTCCTTCACGGGCCTCCCAGCTTCTGCCGGGCTAGGCCGACGTTCCCATGGCCCCACAGTCCTGGTACCGAACTTTATCCTGGTTACCTACCGCTGTGTAACACAGTACCCCGAAACCTAGTAGCTTAAAACAACAGCAAACAATGACTGGCTTTCACAGTTTCTGAGTCGGCTTGGCTGGGTGACCCACCCCAGTGCCCTCATGAGGCGGCGGTCCCGAGGTCAGCTGGCGTGGCCATCATCTGAGGGCTGGATCGGGGCTGGCGGACCCACTTCCGAGGTGGCTCACTCACATGGTTGGCACGATGCTGGCTGTGGTGGCTTCCTCTCCACGGGGCTGCTTGAGCGACCTCGCAACATGGCAGCTGGCTTCCCGCAGAGCAGGGGGTCCGAGAGAACAGGCGGAAGTCACAGCGTCCTATGACTTAGCCTCGGACCTCATACACCATCCCTTCTGCGGTGTCCTATTGGTCCCACTGACCAGCTCTGACTCGGTGTGAGGGGAGAACACCCAGGCGCATGGATCCCGGGATGGGAGGCTCCGGGAGGGCCATCTTGGAGCTGGTGACCACAAACAGTTAAAGAGACAGAGAGAAAATGTGCGTTATATATATATGATCTTCATTATAAAAGTAGCATGTTATTTAAAGAAATTTAGGAAAACTCAGATTAGTAAAAAGAAGATGGTAAAAACTATCCTATAATAGCTCCCCTCAGAAAAACCACTGTCAACATTTTAGGGGTATATCTTACTGTGTCTGAGCTTTGAAATTTTTTACAAAAATTGGGTAATGCTGGACAAAATCGTTCATGACCTCTATTTTTTCATTTAATAGTACAGTCACAAAACACACTCTGGCACATCTTTCTTTAATGGCAACATTATAATCCTGGGAGCTTTGAAAATCTGAGGGTTAGGTCCTACCCCCAGAGAGTCCGATGTGATTGGTTTGGTGGAAGAGTAGGCTCGGCAGATTTTTAAAGCCCCCAGATGATTCAGATATGCTGCCAAGGGTGAGGACTGCTGCCCTAAGGTATCTGGTCCTGCAGAGGGGTGAGTGTGTGTGTGTGTCCCAGATGCCTTCAAATTTGCATATTTCCAAGGTCACAATTCTGGGGTTGTCCTTCCTGAGAACCCCATTCCATGTATTATGGAAGAGCCTGGGGATCTCTCCCAAATCTTCCCCGATCCCACCCCTGACCCCCAGTCAGCCCTCCCTGCACCCTGTGGCCCCGCCCCCACTCCACCTCTCCCCCCCCCCCCCCACAGGGGCTTATGCCTTATTGGTCATTTCCTGCCTCTGATTTCCTGTTCGTACTGAGCACTCAGTCCCACTCCTGTCTGTCCCCCAGGACTGTTTCCTTCTCTCTCTCTGTCCATGTCAGCTGAGTATTGGTTTTCACTGACTGCCGGCATACAGCTGTCGAGTTGAGCAGATG
Organism: Potos flavus; assembly: GCA_028534135.1. NCBI lineage: Eukaryota > Metazoa > Chordata > Mammalia > Carnivora > Procyonidae > Potos > Potos flavus. The sequence continues at coordinate 78,397,618 of CM052895.1, read as the reverse complement.
TTTCCCGGAGGTCTGCAGTCATCGAAGGGGGTTGTTCCCAGAGTTAAATTACTCTGCCCTGAAGTCCTTGGGTTGACTCCTGCAAAGCCTGCGTCCTCCAGTGGTCAGCGGGCCGCTGCTGGCCATATTCCAAACTGCCGTTCCTTTCATAATCAGAACAATTCAACACTCTCTTTCTGTGCCTCTCCTGGACGTAGGTCCAGGTAGTTCCAGAAGAGATGCAGTCTCTCTGTGAAGAATCGGGTGACTGTGTACTCCTCCTAGGTGAGCTGGCTCCAACTGCAGCCAGTGTTAAAAAAAAAATAGCATCTCCCTCTTTCTCCTATTTGTGCAAATCTCTAGGGATTCTAACAAGTTCTCTTAATAGAGGACACTGCTGACTTCAATCCACATATTCTGGCCCGAGATCCAGCGTCCTTAGATGAAACCCAATAGTTGGAGGGGTCAGGGGTTCCTTGGTTCCGGAGAAAGGCAGCTGGTGTCTCAGCAGAGATTCCTAAAGATTTGGGCTTGGGCCACATCTCTTCTGCAGGGAGAGCAGGAGAAAGGGAGGAAGGGAACAGGAGAGAGAGCAAGGGAAGCTAAAGATTAAAACAGAACACTATGATTCCCCCTAAAGTTAAAGTCTCTGGTCTCAGGAAAAGGCAGAGAGAGAAGCATGGGGAATCATGGTGAGTCCAAGGCCCTGTGGTCCACCTTCCTTCAGATCCTAGTATCTACAGCCGGCCTTGGCTGTATGGGATGGACACATTCTAGCCAAGCTGCCTGGGAAGCCAGCTGCTGCTTCCTTTCCTTACCTTATATTTTCCCAAGAGGGGAGAAGGCTTTGCTTGAAAAGTTCAACGTGAAATTTCACTGTGTATACGCATCAGATGAGTGAAAATTAGGAGGTTGTCTAATGCCAACCGTTGGCCATAGTGTAGGCGCAAGGGGAAACTTGCTTCTCGGCAAGGGGGTGAGGGCAGGGGCTGCACTCCGCGGAGCAGCCTAGCCCACCAGTGCAGGCTCGAGCTCACCGTGTGCGTCCCCTGCTGCTGACCAGGCCAGCCTGCCACCCCTTGGTACGCGGGCCAGAGGCACTCTGTCCTAGGGGCACATGCCAGAAGATGTTCATTTGGTGCTGTTCGTGGCAGGGTAGTAGCAGGCCACCAAGGAGGCCGTCCCTGGAGGCTCCCATCAGGCAGAGCAAAGGAGGCGATGTCCATACAAATCGACATAATCTACAGAACAGACTACATTGAAATTCAAGGAGACACGTGAAACACATAGGAAGGCTGCCCACATGGAAAGGGATTGTGAGTGGGAACTGGGGGTCGTAGTGGGTTAAAGGTGGTTCCGAATGCTTGGGCATTGCTTCCATCCAGAGCTGGGCTGATGCCTCTGGGTGGACCTCTGACTGGCCAGTAGAGTACAGCAGAAGCGATGTGCTGTCAGTTTCTGGGCCCGGCCCTTAAGAGATTGGTCGTTTCCACCCCCTCTCTCATGGAAGTTGGTCTCTGGGAGCTCTGAACTGCCTTGCAATAAGTCAACTACCGTGATCGCTCCAAACTGGAGGGGCCACGTTTAGGCACTCTGGTTTGTGATCCTAACTGAGCCCAGCCATCCAGCCAGCCCCGACCCTCCAAAATCGCCAGATGTATAACCAAGGCCATCTTGGATGCTCTAGACCAGCCCACCTAAGCTGATTAACACTGACCTTAGTGGGTGCCCTCTGGGGCAGAAGAATCAACCACATGTGTCCTGCTCAATTCCTGATTCACTGAATGTGATATGATAATAACATCTCTAAGTTTGGGGGCATTTTGTTGTCCAGCAATAAATCCCTAGAAAAAGATAAAGGGCAGTAAATCGTGAAAGCCCTTTGCACTGAGCAATGATGAGGCTTGGTAGCAGAGAAATATACAGTCCCATGAGCTGAGGCCTCCTGCCACTCTTCCGGGCAGGGAAGAAAATTCCCGGATCTAGCCATGCAACACCAATGCTATGGGTGGGGAGGGGGAGGCCAGCACAGATTCTGTGCAGCTGACAAGGAGGGAATTTACTTTCTCATTCATTGGTTCCATAGCCTAGAAGTGGCACATACCTGGCCAACTTGGCCACCATTAGAAATGTTATGGAAATATTAATATGTTTTCGGGGTTAAAATCATTTGAGATTAGGAATACATTGAAATGTAAATCTTAAAGCAGGAGATAGGCCATCAGCTTACCAGCATTAGAGTGGACCAATATTCAGTAAATACTCATTGTATATCAGGCACAGTAGCAGCACTGGGGCTAGAAATGAAGTAAGAGACAGGTCTGCCCTGGGGGAACACAAAGAACAACTTTAAACAATGAACTTGCACTTACCACCTGTCGCAGGCCACTTCCTAAACTTGGAGCTCCTAGAGTTTCCTTGATGACATGATAATCTGCGGCTATTAAAATATTTTTTAAAATTTTAGTGGGTTTTTCCAGGATGAAATCTATTTATATATTGCCCTTCGTCCAAAGCATCATTTTGAAGAATGATGGTTGCTACCAATATTTGCTAGGTAGTTAAATTGCTAGATCATCAGGAATCTTTATTTATTGCTCCTAAAATTTCTACACAGGAAGATTCGTTGTCAAAATTCAGGGCTTCTGAGTGAATTGGGAAAAAAAAAACCTATTAGTAGAGTATGAGTTTTATTTCTAAATGTGTTAATTTAAATCCCATCTTATTGCGAAATGATTTGGGATAGCTTACATAAGTATGCCCCACACGAACTATTACAACTCAGTAATGAAATGACAAGCCAATTAAAAAATGGGGAGAGCGTTTTGAATAGACAGCTCTCCAAAGAAGATTTACACGTGGCCAATAAGCACATCTAAAGACGCTCGACATCATTAGTCATCAGCAAAATGCAAATCAAAGCTCCAGTGACTTCATACCTACTGGGATGGCTGTGATCAAAGATGGATCAAAACATGCCTTGGGAAGAAGGTGGAGAGACGAGAACCCTGATAGACTGTTGGTGGGAGTAGACTTTGGAAACAGTCTGGCAGCTCCTGAAATGGTTAAACTGAGAGTTACCTTAGGATCCAGCAATTCCACTCCTAGGTATATACCCAAGAGAAATAGGAACATATATCCCCACGAAAACTCGTACAGTACACAAATGTCCAAGGAAGCGTTATTCGTAATAGGAGAAAGTGGGAATAGCCTGAGTCCATCCACTGATGTA
>CM052895.1:78379170-78394307 GCA_028534135.1 Potos flavus | reverse complement strand
GAGAATCTCAGCTCCTTCTGAAGTCTCTGACTTAGGACCTCTGCAGTACGCACTGAACAGGGTGTTGGCCCCAAACCCTTGGAAACTCCCTTAAGAATGCCTGACAAAGGGGCACCTGGGTGGCTCAGTCAGCTAAATGTCCGACTCTTGATTTCCGCTCATGATCTCAGGGTCACGAAATCGAGCCCTATATGGGGCTCCATGCTCAATGGGGAATCTGCTTCTCTCCCGTGCCGTTTGCCCCTCCTCCCCACTCGCAGGTGCTCTCCCTCTCAATAAATAAATTAAATAAATAAATAAATAAATAAATAAATAAATAAATATCTTTAAAAAAAAAAAAAAAAAAGAATGCCTGAGGAAGACTGAGCCATACTTGTGTGTCTAACTTTGGATCAGTGACTGGCTTGATAGACTAAACTTGTGTAGCTGTTTCTAAAGGGAGGAGCCAGATAAGCATAGAAGTCTATAAATAGATGGTAAAATCAGCTAAGACGCTGAGGCTGGTAAGAAGGCGACGGAGGAAGGCAAACAAGGAAAACAAAAGGTAAAACTAAGATCATTCATTTTTTAAAATAAACTTTAAATTGTCAGTTTTAGATCAGCAGAAAAACTGTAAAGACAATACTGAGAGTTTTCACATATTCCACACCCAGCTAGCTATTATGAACATATTCTGTTGGCATGGTACATTTGTCACAATCAATGAACAAATATTGATACGTTATAATTAACTAATATTAACTCAGATTCCTTTAGCTTTTACCTAATGCCCTTTGTCTATTCCAGGATTCCATCCAGGACTCCGCAGAGCAGTTAGGGACCGTGTCTTTTTAGGCTCCTCTTGGCTGTGACAGTTTCTCAGACTTTCCTTTTCCATCCGGTTTCTCATGACCTTGACAGTTTAGTGTACTGGTCAGGGATTTTGTAGAATGCACCCACACTGGAATGTGCCCGTTATTTTTCTCGTGAGTAAAATGAGGTCATAGGTTTGGGGATGAAGAGCACAGAGGTCAAGTGCCACACATATCACATCATGTCAGGGGAACATACCGTCCACATGACTTCTCACTATTGTTGTTGACCTTGATCGCCTGGCCAAGGTAGCCTTTGTCGGGTTTCTCCTCTGTCATGTTACCCTTGCCCTCTGTTTCCATACCTCCTCTTTGGAGGAAGTCATCAGTACAGCCCACACTTAAAAGAGCCAGGAGTTGTGGTCCCCCTCCTGGAGGGTTGAGTAGCTACATCAGTTATTTGGAATTCTGAACAGGAGACTGGAATCATTCATTTAGAATCCGTTACCAACCAAAGGGGGAGGTGGGGCAGGGAACACTTGTCTCCAGGTTTGAATTTGGTCTTCTAGCGTTTAGGGAGGAAGGGGGAGCTGGCGCCCCTCAGGGAGAGGGGAGAGGGGAAGGAGAGTTGCCCGGCCTCTCCCTTCCTCACAAACCTAGTGAAAGAGGGGTGCTATGTTCCCGACTCTGGTGCCCCAGGCTGTCTCCACTGTACCACTCCTGCTGATGACATGCCTGGGAATCTCGACATAATACATTCACGAGTTTCCCAAGCAATAATGGAAAAGTTTTCTTTCTTTTGCTCTGAGTAGATTGTTTAAAACAGCAAAAAAGGTCAGTTATAAAACCACAACAAAATAATCAGTCTCGAGAGTGTTTCTCCTCCTCCCTCCCCTCTTTGAGTGAGTGGCCAGCACTGAGCTGCATGCCTAGACCTCCCGAGATGACGTGCTGTCCAGCGAAGGCTCCAGAATCACCTGATCAGGGCATATGGGGCTCCTGGGACTCATGAGTGGGTGGGTCCCAGTTCTGGGAGAAAGCCACCAAGAATTTTTCCACTCCCATGATGAAAGGAAAGATTCTTCTGGATTGGACTGTTTAATGAAAGGCAAAAGTAATTTGGAAAAAACAAGATCTGGCTACTAAATACAAAGGTTATTTTTACTGTAGAGGGCCAGCCGTCCAATAAAATGCCACCATTGCCAAAGTTTGTCTCTCCCCCTGTCCCCAGGAAACTTTACGGGCACCTAAGTGTCTCTCCTTTTCATTCACGATGCTGTGAATGTCGTAGGGAGTTCAGTGAGAGCCTGGCCAAGGTTGTGGAGTCCCTGCGGCGGATCTGGTGTCACCTAAGGGCTGAGGTTTATTTCCAGAGGGAGAGATTGAGGTTTCCATTTGTGACAGTCACAATTCCCTAGCACCTCTCTGCCCCTCCATTTCTGTAATTGCGAGAGGGGATGACAGGACACGATGTCTGCACGATGTCTGAGAAACAGGGGATTGCACAAAATAAAGTGAGTGAATGGTAAAGAAGACATTTCCTCTTTCGACACAGAGCCCCTGCTCTTGATTCTTAAAAAACTCAATGATTTCATGTTCCTACTATTAAAAAAAAAAAAAAAAAGACCTTAATTTTTTGGGGGTGTGTTATGTTAGTCACCACACAGTACGTCATTAGTTTCTGATGTAGTGTTCCATGATTCATTGTTTGCATATAATACCCAGTGCTTCGTGCAATCTGTGCCCTCTTTAATACCCATCACTGGGCCAACCCATCCCTGCACCCCTGTCTCCTCTAAAACCCTCAGTTTGTTTCTCGGAGTCCACAGTCTCTCATGGTTTGTCTTCCCCTCTGATTTCCCCTCCTTCACTTTTCCCTTTCTTCTCCTAATGTCCTTCATGCTATTCTTATGTTCCATAAGTAAGAGAAAGTCAATTATCGTATGGCTTCACTTGATGAAATGGCTTGACTTATTTCACTCAGCATAATCTCCTCCAGTCCCGTCCATGTTGATACAAAAGTTGGGTATTCATCCTTTCTGATGGCTGAGTAATATTCCATTGTACATATGTACCACATCTTCTTTAGCCATTCATCTGTTGAAGGGCATCTCGGCTCTTTCCAGTCTGGCTATTATGGACATTGCTGCTATGAACATTGGGGTACATATGGCCCTTCTTTTCACTACATCTGTATCTTTGGGGTAAATACCCAGTAGTGCAAGTGCCAGGTCATAGGGTAGCTCTATTTTTAATTTTTTGAGGAGCCTCCACACTGTTTTCCAATATGGCTGCACCAATTTGCATTCCCACCAACAGTGTAAGAGGGTTCCCCTTTCTCCACAATTTCTCCGATGTTCGTTGTTTCTTGCCTTGTTAATTTTGGCCATTCTAACTGGTGTAAGGTGGTATCTCAATGTGGTTTTGATTTGAATCTCCCTGATGGCTAGTGATGATGAACATTTTTTCATGTGTCTGTTAGCCATTTGTAGGTCTTCTTTGGACAAGTGTCTGTTCATGTCTTCTGCCCATTTTTTGACTTAATTATTTGTGTTTTGGGTGTTGAATTTGAGTTCTTTATAGATCTTGGATATCAGCCCTTTGTCTGTAGTGTCATTTGCGAATATCTTCTCCCATTCCGTGGGTTGCCTCTTTGTTTTGTTGACTGTTTCCTTTGCTGTGCAGAAGCTTTTTATCTTGCTGAAGTCCCAAAAGTTCATTTCCACTTTTGTTTCCTTTGCCTTTGGGGACGTGTCTTGAAAGAAGTTACTGTGGCCAATGTCGAAGAGGTTACTGCCTATGTTCTCCTCTAGGATTTTGTTAGATTCCTGCCTCACGTTGAAGTCTCTCATCCATTTTTTGTTTATCTTTGTGTATGGTGTAAGAGAATGAGACCTTAATTTTTACAGCAGTTTTAGGTCCACAACAAAATTGAGAGGTAGGTACAGAGATTTACCACATATCCTCTGACCCCATGCAAACACAAAATCCACTATCAATGTCACTCACCGGAGCGGGACATTGTGACCAAGGACAGACCTAGACATCATAGTCATCCAAAGTCTGTGGTTTACCTCAGGGTTCACCCTTGGTGTTGTGCAGTCTATGGGTTTGGACAAAAGTGTAATGACATATACCCACCACTGTCGTATCACACGGAGTCTTTTCCCCGCTCTAAAAGTCCTCTGTGCTCCGCCTATTCATCTCCCCACCCCCAACCCCGGCAACCACTGATCTTTTTACTGTTTCCATGGTTTTGCCTTTTCTAGAACGTCATATAGTCAGAATCCTATGGTGTGTAGCCTTTCCAGACTGGCTTCTTTCATGTGGTAATCTGCCTTTAAGCTCCCTCCGTGTCTTCCCATGGCTTGATAGCTCACTTCCTCACAGCCCTGAATGATATTCCAGTGTTTGGATGAACCACAGTTTATTTATTCGTGCCCCCACCGAAGGACATCCTGGTTGCTTCCAAGTTTTGGCAATTATGAATAAAGCTGTTGTAAACATCTACTCGTAGGTTTTTGCATGGATGTAAGTTTTCAAGTCCTTTGGGTGAATACCTAGGGAGTGCTGTTGCTGGAGTATATGGTACGATCATGTTTAGTTTTGTAAGAAGCAGCCCAACTGTCTTCCAAAGCGGCGGTATCATTTTGTCTTCCCGCCAGCAGTGAGGGAGGGCTCCTGTCACTCTGCATGCTCACCAGCAACTGGCATCGGTGTTTTAGATTTTGGTCTTTGTAATAGGTGTGTGGTGGCATCTTGTTGTTACAAACCATCACTTTTTTGAAAAGCATACATTTCAACAGATTATTGGTATGGTTTTAAAAGATCCCAATCTTCACACAAATCTGAACATGGTAATTTATCACAGACCCTAAACAATGGCTCTGCCTTGGGTTTTCACTTTTTTTTTTTTTTAAGATTTTATTTATTTATTTATTTGACAGAGAAAGACACAGCGAGAGAGGGAACACGAGCACGAGTAGGAGTGGGAGAGGGAGAAACAGGCTCTGCACTGAGCAAGGAGCCCGACGCAGGGCTCGATCCCAGGACCCCGGGATCGTGACCTGTGCCGAAGGCAGTCACTTAACCAACTGAGCCACCCAGGCATCCCTGGGTTTTCACTTTTAAAAAGCATTTTATGAGAAAACCGCTAAAGTCTCACCCTATGTTCTGTGGATATTTAGGGGTGCCTTTGCCCTTAGGTGCTGGGACTAGACTAAAAGAGTAGCCAGTCTTAAGGGCTAAAAAACACTTTAATATGAAGTTGCTTATCAGCTAAGCAAATGGATTCATATCCTGTGGAACTGATATGACCCAACCCAAAAGCTTAGGGTATGGATCTGGTCCTATTTCTTTTTTTCTAATTAATCACTTGAATACTCCCCCCTTCAAACTCTATTGTTACAAAGTTTAATGTCTTGCTTTTGATTTTTTCAAAAATCCCAGGGGCTTACTTAGTCCTTTTGAAATACCAGATGCAGAGGGACCTGGAAAGCCAAAATCCTCTATTGCTCTTGCCTGTCTTTACCACAAGGCGGCGCTGTTGTACAGCAGTCCTGCACAGCCCTGCTGAGGGGAGGCTAGTTACTCTTCTGTATCCGGGGTCCCTGGAGCTCTCAGGCTCCAGAATCTGCTCCCTTGGTTCATGTGCAGATCCTGTTCCCCCAAATGAGACCCTGAGCAGCATGCACCAGCTTCTGGGTGTTGAGCCTGAATCATCCACCACCCTAGATTCCCATGTTTTTCCTGGTAAGCGTGATGGACTGAATGCTTTGTCCCGGTTCCCCCCCTCCACCCCCAGTTCATACACTGAAGCCCTAAGCCCCCGTATGGCTGCATTTGCAGATTGGGCCTTCGTGGAAGGGACTAAGGTTGGTAGGGTCCTGATCTGATAGGATTAGGGCCCTTCTAGGAGGAGACACAGGAGAGCCTGATCTCTGTCTTCCTCCATGAGGCACCGAGGCAAATGGGAGCGGGCAGGGAGAAGTCAGCCATGTGCAAGCCGGGAAGCGGGCTCTCGCCGGCACCCTGATCCTGGACTGCCAGCCTCCGGGACTGCGAGAAAGTAAAGGGCTGTTGTTGAAGCCCCCCGTGCGTGGTAGCTTGTGATCGCAGCCGGAGCGGACTGACACATTGTCTCACCGTGTGTTGCAGGGAACGGCCCCCCCGTGGAGCTCCCCATGTCCACTCTTGTCAACATCCTTTGATCAGGGGCACCCCTGTCTTACCTGCCAGAGCCGCTTGGGCAGGGAATTCTGGCACAATGAGTACCCAGGCCACAGCCCGGCAGTAGGGGGGAGGGAGGAGCCTGGGGGTCCCAGTGGGCTCATCCTTGGCCCTTGCCCTGGGGGAGAAGGCTGGTCAGAGGAGAAGCAGATCGGGGGCCTCTTGAATGTGGGGCCTGGGCTAGGGGTCCTTTCTCCCCAGCCTAATGCCAGGCTGCCTGGGCTGGATCCTGGGTCCGCCACACACTGTGAGCCTGGGGGCAGGTTCTTTGTTCTCTTTATGCTTCATTTTCCTCACCTGGAAAATGGGTGAGTGGGGGGGGGGGTAGTAATAATAGCACTAACCTCACAAAATTGTTGTGAGGATTAACTGCATCAGTGGTGTGAAGGGCGTAGACTAATGGCTGGCATATGGTAGCTAGTACCTAAAAACAAAACAAACCCAGCCCCTCTGAGGGCTCTCCGAACCATCCACTCACACATAAGCAGCAGTGGTCACTGAGGACTTCACTCGAGATCTGGTATGTGGGCCAGAGGCCTGGGGTTACTTCGTGCTCTCCATGATAAAACCCCTAAAGATCTTCTTCTCTCGTGTTCTCTTTGGTCATCCTTGCCGCCAGGCTGTCTCTGTCTGGCCTTTCACCCCGGTGGTCCCCAGCCTTCCCATGTTTCTTATCTAGTCCCGACTCCCCTGCCCCCTGGGAGAAGACCCCTTCCCTTCCCAGCCTCCTTGTCCCGTGCTATTCAGTAGTACTCTTGTTCATTTGTACACGAGCTAAGGGTCTCACCCTCCATCCCAGTCATTCTGTCAAAATATTTCTTTCGAAGAAATAAAATGTCCTCCCCGGTGGATCCTGGCAGAGGGCGTCTTCTCCAGCCTTCCATGTGCAGAAGTGAAAGCAGGGCCCAGGTGAGCCTGGGGAGTCCTGCCACCCTGTTTCATTTCTGCGTCTGTAGCCCTCACTGGAAAGTGAGTTCCCCGAAGACAGGGGTGACGCCGTATTTGCGACACCGGGGCCTGGCCCCAGGGGCACGTGTGGATAGGGGGAAGGTGTGCCGCCTTTGGTCTCTGCCGCCTCCCTCAGCAAGGCCTTCCGGGCCCCTCCTCGGCCCTCATGAGGGGATGCTTCTCCGCACCCTGACACGCTCCGAGCCCCAGGCTCCCTCCTGGGAATGGTGCTCTTCTAGCACCCACTGGGCATTTCCACTTTTATCTTCTCCCCTGGGCTTCCGAGAAGCTTGCTCCGAGCTCTTCCCTAGCAACACAGAACATTCGCAGCTTCGGCGTCTAAAATTACCCCCTTCGGGTCATCTTGCCTTAAACAGAAAGAAAGCAAGGAGACTCAAGTGCCAAGACTAATGGGAGACCCCCTCCCCCGCCAATGTTATGGATCAAGGCCTGACGTCAATCTCGTATAGAAAACCAAATATAAATTAGAGTTTATGTACATGCATCCACCCACAAGCAACCAAAAGGTAATACTTCTATCCGTTTGGTCGGATACTAGCTTAGTAAATGCATACTTTTAAAGGTACACACAACTGTGACTTCCAAAAATAAATTGAGATAGCTATAGAGTTATAAATTCATTCATATATATATATATATTTTATTTTTTATTTTTTTAACAAACATTTTGGGGGTGCGTGGGTGGCTCAGTAGGTTAAGCATCTGACTCTTGATTCCAGCTCAGGTCACGATCTCAGGGTCGTGAGATCCAGCCCCGTGTTGGGCTCTATGCTCCGCGGGCAGTCTGCTTGAGATTTCTGTTCTCCTCGACTGCTGCCCCTCCCCCCACCCTCTCTTAAAAAACAAACAAAGCACTTATTTGGAACCCATTCTGTGCCAGGAAATGTCCTAAGAAGGCTGCAGAGCAGACTCGCTGGCTCCTCAGTCTACCCTCGGAGGTGGGCACTATGAGGATCCCCATTTTACGGATGAGAAAACTGAGGTACAGAGAATGAAGTAACTCACTCAGAACACGCGGCTGGTAAGGGGCAGCCAGGGATCCAGGCAGTGTGGCTTCAGGCTCCATGCGTTTCGCAGCTGCACTATGCTTCTAGAATTTCAAGGAGCCTAGGAAGTCACCTGTTTCCCTGTGTGTCCGTTCCCTGAGCAGACTCACAGTGAGCCCCACGGCTGTGCCGGGGCCACCCAGGGCGCCGCCCGCGAGGGACCGCCACCCTGCGGGCCTCCCCACACCGAGGGGCTGAGTGCGGCGTCAGGACCCCGGCCCCAGGAACGCACCCACCACCCCGCCTTAGGGTGTGAGCCTCAGGCACACCACTTACCCTCTAGTCTCTGTTTCTTCAACTGGAACAGGAGCATCAGACCCCGGCCCTCTTGGCTGGTTTTGAGGGTGGGATGAGTGGGTGCTCGGGAAGGGGCTGGTGAGCACTGATAGACAGCTGCTCAAGGCCCCTCCTCCTTCAGAGAAAGCATCACCCGTTCGGCCTCCGGTCTCCATGTCCATTTGGAGGGTCGTTCCACAGACGTGCTTCGTTTGTTTGGGGGTGTTGGGGTGTGCGCTTGGCGCTGGTGAGGGCAGGGTAAGGTTGAGCAGTGTGGTGCAGGGGTGAAAGGTCAGGTGTGGATTCTGCTTCCGTTGGCTTTCGGCAGCGCTGTGATGTGGGGCCAGCCTGTTTACTGAGAGGTGGTTTCTTTATCTGTGATGGCACCGGTCACTCGGGGACGGTGACGGGTGTGTAAGGGCCTGGGTGTGCACTGCTGCCGGTACCGCTGTGTGGTCCGCGTGGGGGTGAGGCGCTGAGAGACAGGTGCTCCCTGTGGGGAGAGCCCAGAGCTCAGTTAGAAGGAAGACCCCGGGCCGGGGCTGGCCAGGCCCCACGGAGGGTGGAGGGGACAGAAGTCAGGGACACCGCCTGGACGCCGTCCAGCTTTCTGCCCCTCGCTTGCCGCTCTGCCTCCCCAGGGGTCTTTCGTGGCCCGCCCTGCCCTTGGCTTTGGTGGTTATTTGCATCCAAATGGGCTGCCACCCTCCAACTGACCTCTTGCAAGGCTGGGGGGCTTCGGGGCCACCAGGGAGCGGGTGTCTGCTTACACGGCCTCTGTTTGTAGCAAGTGGCACTGATGAGACGGGTGCTATGGTTGGGCTAGGGTGCTGCCCCACAAAGACAGCTTTCAGGCCACGCTCGGCTGGAAATCCGGGGATACAAGCTGGGTGAGACAGAAGGCGAGGTTGGGCCCAGATCAGGTTCAGGCAGAGAGGGAAACTGGCCGGCAGCAGCAATGTTTTAGGTCCTTACTACCCGCCAGGACTGTCCTAAGGGGCTCACGTGCATGGTCCCAGCTGTTTGGTCCATAGAGAGGCTGAGAAGCCTGCCTCTGGCTGCTTAGCTGCTTTTTGGAGAGCTGGGATTGGAGCCCTGATCTCTCCGCAGGTCTGGGCTGTCTTCCCCTTGGTTACTCTGCCCTTGGTGAAATGAATACCAGCAGTTTCCGTTTAAAGATTATCTGTAGTCCTTAAAGCAGTGTTCTAGATAAGGAGACTAAGGTTCCAAGGGGACCAGTGACTTGCTCACGGTCACATAAGTAGGAAGTGACCGAGCTGGGGCACATCGCCCAAGGAGCCTGGCTGTCCGACCAGGAAGGTCTCTTCCGACAGACACTTTTCCTCTGGGAGAACGCACAGCGTGCCCTTCCTGACCTGCCTTACGGTCGTCTCCCGGCTCCCTCTTCCGGCATGCTGCACGGGGTGTGTCTGAGGAGGACGGAAGTCTGGCCTGCCTCTCTGCCCTCGGCTCAGCCATCTCTCCGGCTCCATGACAAGTGAGGCTAGGTCCCTCAGCTATGGAGAGGTCCACGTGGTGGACTGACCCTGGTGGATTTCACTCCAGAGCTCGGACGGGGGCTGCTGCCTCCTGCAGACCCTCAGATTCCGAGGGCCTCTCCGTTCCCTTCCCTGTGCCCATCATACCCTCTCCGGCAGGTAAGCCTGCTTCTGACCTCCATACCCCCTCAGATCTGCCTCCTCTCCCTTGCACCCCTGCCCTGTCCATGCCCCACCTTTTCCAGCTCTCTCTCTCCTGTCCTCAGGTCTTTTGGAGGCTGCTTGCAAGATAAAGTCCATGCCTCGAGCTGGGCTCCGGGAACCTTCTGCAGGAGACAAGCCTTCGCTCCGGGTCTGCTGCCCACAGGCCAGTGGGACAGCTTGGGCCAGGCAGCTTCACAGCCCAGGGCCTCAGTTTCTCCATCTGGAAAATGGAGGGATGATGGCTGCTTGGCATTCTGGGGTGTTTCATGGTTGAATGAATCATAAACCACTTCTGCTGCTCCGGCAGCCATTTCTAGGGGCGACAGCAGTATTTAATGAGCACTTACTGTGTGCCCCGCGTGGCCAGTGCTCTCAGGCACCGTCTCATTCCGTAAATGATGGAAAGAGGCAGGCTGAGTGGCGTGGGTGTTTCTGAGCTTCCCGTTCTCGTAGTTTCCTCTCCCTCTTCCCCTCTTTTTTTCCTCTCCCGTTCCTCTCCTATCCCTCTTCTGTTCCCACAGAGCTGGGCCATGAGAGGACTGCCACACCTCAGAGCCCATGGAACAAGAAAAGCTGTCAGGTAAGAGGTGGAAGTTGAGGTGACCCTGTTCCTTGAGGATGTGGTTGTATCACTCCTCACGAACGGATGGGCCTCAAGTCCATGGCCAGTGCCACATCCAGGCACTTGAAAACCATCCCCAAGACAGCCGCTGGGAACTGTTTCTTTTTTTCTTTTGAGAGAGAGAGAGAGAGAGAAAGTGAGAGAGCGCACAGGGCAGGGTCAGAGGGGGAGAGAGAGAGAAAGAAAATCTCAAGCAGACTCCTCACTGAGCACAGAGCCTGATGTGGGGCTTGATCCCACGACCCTGAGATCATGACCTGAGCCAAAAGCAAAAGTCAGACACTTAACCCACTGAGCTACCCAGGCACCCCCCCCCCCCCCCACACCTCCTGTTTCTGGTTCTTACAACAACCCCTGCCAGATTTGCAGGTCTGCTCCTGCCTCCCTGGGCCCCTGCACTTCCCTTCACTCCACCCTGAGGCTGCTCCCACGACAGATACCCCCACTCGCCAGAGGAATGAATGCTGTAGGAACTGGTAGAATTCCAGGGCCCCAGTTGGGCCATGGGGCGTGTGGCATCACTGGTGTCCACTCACAGGCCCCGTGCCCTTGGCCATCACCTTTCTCTGTCCATCCACGAGATCACAGTGGCACAGAGCTGGCTCTGCTCCCTCGGAGGAGGCCCAGGCATCTTCTTCCTCTTTCTTTTCTGTTTAGGGGGCAAGCATAGAGAGCAAGGCCTAGAAGAGTCCTTTCCATTTCTTACGTTGTCCCTCCCTCCTCATGGCCACCCAGCATGGGACACCTTCTGGCCTGACTTGTCCTGGGTTCAGTTAGGCTGCACTCCGGGCCTGGGGGCCTGTGTGCCTTTCTTTCTGACCTTCCTCTTTCTCTTCTGCCTCTGGTGGGAGAGGGAGCACCTTTGCAGCTCCCTGGTGTGACAAGTTCGGGAGTAGGGTTTGGGCATGGGGAAACAGGCAGAGCTGGCCTTCTTAAAGCTCATTTTGGTTCAAGATCATGTCATCCCAGAACTGGCTTGGGCCACCCTCCCCACCCCCCACCCCACCCCCCGCCGTGTGGTCCGGGTTGTGTCCCTGGAGTTCTCTGTCAGGGCTGTGGCCACAGGCTCTGTGGATAGTCAAGGACCATCTTACTGATGTCGACCGTGCAAACACGTCCTTTCAGGGGGGCAGGAGGCTGGGCCAAGGAAGCACAGAAGTGGCCCTGGGTCTCCCGGTCAGATGGACTGGTTTACAGCTGCAAACCACAGGGTGTTCTCAGCTCAGACTTAACGAGGGCAAGGGGAATGATGGTTTACGATGCTCCTTTTATAGGGGTTTTATCCAGTAATGGTCACTGTTTCCATCCACCCCTGCCCAGGCGTTTACGGGGAGATGCGTGCTGGGCATGGAATTAATGAGACCCCAGCCTATTAATAACTTGTGGACTCTAAATAAGCTTCTGTTAGTTTCCACAGCTCGTGCGAAAGGCAGCGTGGCCCTTCACCCAATCTGGTGGGTGTGTGAGGGGGTCTTGCTGGGTGTATGAAGGGTAAGTTCCGGGCGGGCATGAGAAAGACGGGTGGCCTACCAGAGTGGCTGACACAGAGACACAGCAAGACACAAGGCAGACTGGGGGTGGGATGGGGGGGTGGAGATAAGATAACGTGAACAAAGAGAATACAGAGGGCTGGGTTGACCCTCCAAACCTACTGTCTCTCTGTGATCCGGCACTGTCCGGGAGGTAACCCCAGTTTCCTCTTCTAGCCAAGCCCGGAGACGGCCAAGCCCCCTGGCCTGCCTGGCAGGGGCTGTCACATGGTGATGATTCACTGTGTCAGCCATTCCATCTCTTGTCACCACTGTAGTGACTGTCACCACCCCTGGCTAGTTCCCTCTCAGGAAGGACTTGTCAGGAAGGACTTGTCGTAACCACCTGACCTTTAGGCAGGGCTCGGGTTAGAGATTTGCAAACAGTTACTGAGCTGCTAGGTCAGCATCCGTGGAGATGGGAGCAGGGGGCAGGGGACCAGCACAGGGTGTCAGAGCCAGAACAGCCGAGGGGCCATATGTCTAGGTTCGAGGTGTTGGCGGTGACAGGAGGTGGTTCTGTGGAGAGGTGACCAATCCGGTGTAAATGTATGGAGGGTAGTGGGAGAGGCTAGAGAAGAAATGGCAATTAAGGGAAGGAAAGGAACTTGAATGCACCGCAGGAGGATCTGGGAGTGGGAGCACGAGTGAGAGCACATCCAACACTCAGTGTGACTTTTAAATACCAGACAAGGGAATCAAAGCTTCGTGGAGAAATGGCAGATTCCAGGGCAGAAGCAGGGAAAGCAGGAGATAAGCCTAGACCACCTCGCGTCAGAAAGTTAAGGAGGTGCTCAAGGACAGACAGACGAATGTCGCAGGATACAAAAGCCAGCCCGAAAGGCTGCCCACCAGCCAAATCTGGGACAACCTGAGGCCAAGCGAGGTTATGATAGCCCCAGATTGTGTAACACATTGAGTAAAATCGGAATCCACGGGCCTGTACAGATAGAAATAAACAAGTGAATCAATAAATAGGGACAAGAAAAAGCTTTTTATTATGGTAGGATGCCAACTAATGAGTGTGGAAGGAATGATGGAATTACAAAATGCCCAGTTGGCCATGGTCAAGAGTGATACTTGGTTCAGCAGAGCTATGTCAATGGGCGTGAATGTTGGATGAAGAGCAGGATATGTACAAAATCTCGAAGTCCCTCCCTACAAAATACTAACTTATTACAAATGGACAAAAGAGGGATCTGGCCGACATCACTTTAATCAGGCGATCAAAGTTAACATCAGCCACAGAGGGACAGATCTAAGTCATGCACCCCATAGGATGCTGTGACCGGAATGCATCATTGCTTCCGGGATGTTCCTATCAAAGGGCAGGATTAGACTCTCATCATGAGAAATCATCAGAGGAACCCAGTTTAAGAGCTATTCTACAAAAGATCTGGCCTGGAATATTAAAGAGGGGCCGTTCCAGATTAAAGGAGACAAAAGAGGTGTGGCCACTAAATGCACGTGTGATTCTGAACTGAATCCCTCCACTACACAGAATGCAATCGGGACCGACTGGCAGAACCGAAATGAGGTCTGAGGATGAGGTGGTAGTGCTCAGCGAGAAATAAGCCAGCCGCAGAGCACAAATACGTACGGCTCCACTTAGACGGGGTGCCTGGAGTTCCTACAGTCACAGAGATGGCAAGTTGGACGGTGGCTACGGAGGGGGATGGCGAGCTGCTGGTAATGGGGACAGAGTTTGAATTTGGGAAGATGTAAAGTTCTGGAGATGGATGGTGGTGACAGTTGAATAACAATGTATTTCATGCTACTGAACTAGACACTTAAAAATGCTTAAATAGTAAAATGTATGTATATTTTGCTGCAGTAAAAAAAATGGGGGAAAATGGCATGGCTTTGGGGATGAACAGAGCAGGGTTGGACTCTCAGCTCTGACTCTTGTCACTGGATGAGCTCGGGTGAGTGCTTTTTTCTTTGTCAGTGGGGACAGTGACACCGTCTCCCTGCAGGGACACCATTTAGCAGAGTGGCTGTAGTGGCCTGCACGTGGCAAGCACTCAGACGGAATAGGCTGCCTCCTCTTGTCTGATCGTTGCGCATCATTGACTCTGTACCTGCAAGGTGGCGGCCTCCACCCCAGCCCACCCCTGTGTCCTGCTGGCCACTCAGAGCTCCTAAGCCCGCCATCATCTTCTCTCCAAGAACTTCTCCTGGGGACAGCTGGAGAGGTGGATCGCGTCCCAGCTAAGGACAGACGTAGGAGCTGGCATGCGCGTGTCCACACGAGCCGTCTCTGGAGGGGTGAGTACGGACCTGGTGGCGGTTGCTGCTGGGAGGGTATCTGGGAGATGGGAGGGACACTGGTGGGGACCTTCTCCCTATGAAACCGATTCATGCCCTTGGAATGTCTCCCCACGTACAAGTATTGTCTATGTAAATAAAATAAGTACACACACGGCTCCATCATTACTGAAGAGGCACCGGAGAGGAGCCCCCATTCCCTCCTCCATGCTCTGCCATCCGGCAGTAGCCCCTAGCTTTCCAGCTGAGACTGCTGTGGCCCTGGTTGGTGAATTCAATGGATTTCTCCCTCTGTCTCCCTCTTCCTGTCAGCTCTGCAGCATTTCCGAACACGGCTTCCCCCCCACATCAGAGAAACCAGGGACATATATCCACGATTTGAGGAAGAGCCACGTCTTTCATGGCCACGGTGAAGGGCACTGCCTGACATACTTGTAAGTGTGCAAAAGAGATTTTTCTTTTTTTGGAATGAACAAATCATTAAACAAACGAAATTTTAAAAAATGTAATGACTAGCCTTAATACAAAAGTAAGCTCAAATACGGCACTGACGAGCTCACAAAATCATTTTGATGTGCAAATAGCCAGAAATAAAGGCAAAGACCATCTGTTTTTAAATAAAGCAGTCCTGGATGTGGGAGTATATTATCGTGGTGTAAAATGTTACCAATGGAAAAACCAGGTAAATTCGATGTGTACATGCA
>CM052895.1:78303877-78378670 GCA_028534135.1 Potos flavus | reverse complement strand
TAGTCTCCATGAAAATCAGTCTAGATGATCTGGCCCTCTAGCTGGAGATGTTCTGAATAATCTTAATCACGGGATGATGACACTGTAGGGCAAGTATCCCCAACACCCTTGGGGGCCAGCAGGGTGATGGAAACGAGAGAAGCCAGCCAGTGGCATCTGCATGTCCCCCATGCTGTCTAAAGTGGGAGATTGCTACAGGGTTCTGGCGGATTGTTGTCCAGCGGGAATACAAGTATGTTGCCAAACCTTGACATTTTTCATTAGGAACCAGAAAGAGGGCTCTATAAGGAATTCTCCCCATTTTGAAATACTGGTAATTAAAAACAAAACAGGCAACAGTTACAACTCCATGGCCAATAGAACATGCCTGGAGGGCAGAGTCGGTTTGCAAACTCTGCCCTGCGATAGCCATGTGCCCTTAGCTCTAGGTATATGTTGAGATGTGGCAAGAGGTCAAGCTGACTTGAGTTTGGCCTACATTTGGAATGAAGGGTGGACCCCAAAGGACTGACAAGTTTGTTCTGTTAAGTAATAAGGAGGCAGAGTAGCAAGGGGGTGAGGTGGGGAGGGCAACACGAGCTTTGAATTCAGAGCTTGGGTTCAAACCTGGCTCCCTACCTGACAGTTGAATAGTAAGTATGTTGCTTCACTTGAGTCTAGGTTGCCTCATCCACAGAATGGAGAATAAATCCTAACAGGGTCATGAGAATCAAATTTATGCGTAAGAAAGTATTGGCTACCTGGTCAGTGCCTAGTTTGTCGTCTTCCTTTCAAAGGTTCCAGAGTGAGGAAGAGATTTGACAAAAGCATTGTTTCTGGAAGAAAGGCCAAATGGCAGTTTGGACACTGGAGACAGACTGGCGAGGTCTCAGGCAGTGTAACCGATTTGAGAGGACGAGTAATTACTACTGTGTGGCCTTGGAGCCGAGCCCATCCCCAGTGACAAGACCATAAAAGTTGACCTCCTGGCTCCTCCATGGGTCAGGTGATGGACAGGGTGCGATGCGTAGTGCCAACAAAAGCTTGGCTGTGCCAGCTGTCCCGTCTGCTTCTCACCCTGTCCTCGGCCTCCGGGGGGCAGCCAAGAGGGGCAGGGCCTGGCCCGCTGTCAGGGCTGATCCCGGGGGAGTTTTCTAACCCGGACCTCAGTGCCAGCTTCAGGCCCACGCCAGACCCTGACCTTTGCTGGGTCCCCACAGACATTGCTCCTCTATCTTGACTAGCCAGTGTGTCTCTGCAGGGTTCTCACCAATGTTCTGAGCTACTTACCCAACTCATCTTCACAAGACAGTTCTTTTGAAAGCTGAGGAGGTGTAAGTCACATGCAGGCATTTCTATGTCAAAGTGCCCCAAAGCAGAGTCCTTGCAAGGAATTAAAAAACAAAGCAAAACAAAAAAACTCGATAGTCTCGCCCCTCAGGAGCTGTTGGAAGAGACATGTTTACACACTAATCACAAGCTGTCCTTGCCAGTCAACATCACCAGCATCCCAAAAACGTTCCTTAGAGAGAAAATGATTTTCCGTGTGCAGAGAATCCCCTGGAGGGCTTGCTGGGCCCCTCCACGAGTCTCGGAATCCAGTCTGGGCTGCGTTTCTAGCAAGTTCCAGGGTGACGCTGCTGCTGGTCAGGGACTCTGCTTTCAGCAGCCCTGCTGTAATGGGTCTCTTACTACTTAACTTAGCTCACAGTGCCAGTGAGTGATCCGGAATGCATGGGAACCTATTTCCCCTCGATGAGTAAACAGAAGCTGAGGGTAAACGGCAGAAATAGGGTAAACCAATGCCAGAACATCTGACATAAGAGCCACAAACTTCGCTATAAGCCAAGAAATGGCAAAGGTGTCGGCGGTTCATTTTAATGGGGAACCAGCTAGATTACAATTTATTGGATGAACAATATCCAGTGACAGATTCTACTAAGAACCCAAACTCCTTGATAAAAGCTTTGATGTTATTCGAGGCTTGCAGTACAAAGTGTTTGCCGGGGCCAGCAGCGCAAGCATCCCCTGGAGCACGAGAAACACGCTCAGATCCCACCCTAGAACTTCTGGGTCAGGATATGCACCTTTCCAAGATACCTGGGTGATGCTGCTGCCGTATGCTCAGGTTCGAGAAACATGGAGCGATCGTTCTGCCCTCACAACTAGGGACCGGCAGCAGTCACGGTCCGGGGGAGAGGAGGGACTGCCTGCCCACTTCCAGTGCTACCCACTGGCTTCCGGGGGTGGGCAGCGCCAAGCTCTGCACGCCCATCCCTCCCCCCGCCCACTACTCACGTGCGGGCTGGAACAGCAGGCAGAGGACAAAGCTGCTCCTCACAGGTTCACAGGCCTGGAGCTACACTCAGTTGAGGCTTCAGAGTAAGAGTATCAAATGATTTTATTACAAAACTTATGCTATTTATCAATCATTCAACTTTTCTAAAAAACACAAACGCGAGAATAAAATAAACACACCCGAGACTCGCTAGCCCTTGCAGGATACGCAGCAGTCCTGGACAGAGAGCCTGCAGATGTTTTTCCTTCGACCTGATGTCTGCACTTCCTCACACATTCTACAGTCCTCTTACAGGCAAAGGACACCGAAGCTACAAGACTCATGTACGAGAGGCTCACGACAACTTTAGAGCTAGTTGGTGCTAATACATTCTAGTTGACAAATAAGCATTAATTCCTACTCCATGCTAACCTTTATTGTCATTCTTTGAAATAGCGTCTTTGGAGCTGGTTCTGTCCCTTCACCGTAGCTATAGCCCCTCTAGGGGTCCCCGAGCACAAACCCTAAAATCCACCCGGTCTCCAAGTTCAAGTATAAAGGTTTGTTTCAGGACAACCCCAGACTGATGTAGTGTTTCTTTACATCTCTGTAGTGTCTACTGGGTGTCATCCCCTTTGGCAGGCTGACCAGATGGCAGCACGACGAGGGGACACACACGGTCAACTCCGTCACTGCCCGTTCAATCTGGACACTGCCCCACAGTCAAGGCTGAAGGTTGAAATCAGTGACGACCTTGGTCTGTCTTCATCCTGAAGCTGTATTCTTAAGTAACCGAATCCATTTCCTCATGGTCAATTCAACGGAGCTTCCAAAAGGTGTCAGACGTACTCTAAAAAGAGAATCAGATCAAGATGCTTTTTGATAAGAGACTACATTTAATTTTACCTTCATAAAGGAATTTACAATTAAACTAGAAAGACTGGTAATGTTTTATACTCCATAATGGAATTGAGTTTTTCCCCCAGTACAGGCACAAATAAGACAACCCCCCTCCTTAAGGCACTGCCCCCCACGAGCTGTATGCTTTCAGTCTGTTCATTCACGGATGCCTTATATCAAAAATAATAAACATCTTAATGAATCTTACAAAGAGAACACCAAAATGGAATGAGGGGACAGGTTACTAACAATGGCTAGGTAAGAATCCATTGCTTACCTGCTGGTCACTGCTCACATTTACTAATGTCCCAAAGCCTGCAAAAAGTATTGTTTTGTGCACCTATAGCTGACTTTTAAGATTAATTAAATCCCAAATATAATAAGAATGGGCAATGCACATAACAGAAGAATCCCACGGTAGCTGACATGGGTAAACTCCAATCTCTAAACCCAAGGATATTCAGGAGGGCTTAAAGCAGACTGTGAGGCCCATTTAGGATGCCATTTTAGCACGCATTGTTCGATTTTATATTCAAATTACAAACCCAAGTTTAACTCATGTCCAGGCATGAGACTCATTTAATCAATTTCAGAAAAATAGGACTTTCATTTGAATTTCTTTTGTGCACAACAATCACCCCTGTTGGTTTCTAATGAAGCATCTATTCACAGCTTAAATGCTTAGCTCTGGTGGCACGGAAGATCACACTAATACAGAGAATGCTACTCATTAGTTCGCAGTAAAAAATGACTCGAACAGTAGAAGTGTATCTGCAGTAAATGCTTTTCTGAATATATAAAGAACACGATCCCCAATAGTGGCTTACCCCTTTTCTATCCATTTTATATATCTATAAGCCAGAGATGAATGCTCCTGGACAAAAGATGGGATACTGGACCTTAGGAAGCATCCTGGGAGGGAGCTGGGGGGTCCTGGCTCTCAGGCTCTGGAGGGGGTGCAGGCACGGCTTCTTTTTTCTTGGCCGCCAGGAACTCATGAATTGCTCTTTCTATCTGTGGTCTGAAGATGTGGTTGAGTTTGGGATCCACCACTTGAGAAATGATTCTGTCCACTCCAGCTTCCAACATCCCTGACCTTGTGGAGACAAACAGACCGCTCTTTGAAGGTCTGTGCACCCTTTCCCCAGCCACCCGTCTGCACCACGTGTACCTGCAGTACAACATCAAAACTGGAAAAATGACACCTACTAGTATGATCCAACCTTAGTTTTCACACACGTGGCTGCACGCCATTGTGTGTTTGCACAGGTAGCTCTGTGCCATTTCAGCACATGAGTGACTTCAGGTAAGCACCCCCATGATGAAGAGCTTACCTCCGCCACCACAGCATCCCCTGGTGCGACCCCTTTCAGGTCACACTCACCCCAACCTCCCGCCCCTAAGCCCTGGCAACCCCTGATCTTGTCTCCATCGCTGCCATTGTTCACCAGTGTTACATATATGGAATCGGCACTACACATCTTTTTTTGATACTGGCTTTTTTCACTCAGCATAATTTCCCAATATTTCTATTTCTAAAGAGGTAGGCTTCACAAGCTTTTAGATATTCCAGGAGAGCTCAGTGGATTAAGACCTGAACACGACTGCTAGTAATAAGAGCAAAAAAAAATCAGGCAGATTAGGAAAAGCCAGGTGCCATGGCCCGCCTCCACTGCCATGACCTGCTATGCCCAGTGACACTAAGAAGTCGATTGGATGAGCCAGCAGTAGCACCTTATTAACTAAGGTTCAGTTTGTGACTGTGAAAGACATGCTTTAATAAGACTCCATGCCTTCCTAAAAGCTCCCATTACACTTTAGACCTCTCACCCAAGATCCAAACACTGATATCTTAGTATAAAACTCCCGTATGTGCCAACTACACTGAAAACTTCAAGCAAGCAGGGAATTATGTTTTGTAATTTGGAGTATCTTTCGATGCACCTGGTGGAGTTTACACAGGCGGCCTACGGAGGCTGGATAAACTAGCAAGATCGTCAGTTGAGTCCTTTGCTTACTTGAACCTTAACTTCAATAAAGGGGTGGACTGCTGCAACTTGTGTCTGGGATTTGCTGTAAAGTACCAAACACCTTGACCAAATAATAACGCCTATCAGCTTTTTCGTGCATCATGCTGTGATTACCACCTTTTCACTCTTAATTCTAATCACTTACTGAACCACACTTTGCCTCAGACCATTTCGCAACTGGTTTTTGTTCATTGTGGGATTCCATTCCTGCTTGTCCAGATGTGTTGACACAAAATTATCCACTTTCTGCCTCAGGTTTTGGTAAGCTGGCTGAAACATTAAAAAGAAGAGGCAAGGTAAGAAGTTATAGGCACCAAAATTTTAGAAGTCGGTCATTCAAGAATACGGCTTTCCACAGAAATGTAGATGTTTCAAGTCCTTAAAGACACTTCTGCGCGATGAAGATGGCCCTGCGGCACAGGAGAGCACCAACTGACGAGCAGCCAGGTGCTTACGTTATGGTGGGCGAGCGCAAGGCCAGGTGCCTTATCATCCCATTTACTTTCTGAGTAACAGTACAGGGAGATTCTATTAACTCTACTGCCCCCACTGTAGAGATTAGACATTTATGCTTAGAAAAAGGAAACAACTTGCCCACATGGCCAAAATGTGGTAAATCCAAGGTTAGGGCTAGTCTGTTTCTGAATCAGAGGGACCGGGTTCTAGCCAGGCACCGTGACTACCTGGCCGTCTGACTTTCAGCAAGTCACCCACCCTTCGGTCTCAGTTATTCCCACTGGTAACCCTAAAATGTTACTGCCCCACTTACCTTGCACGGTATCCTAAGCAATAAATAAGGGCTCAGGAAAGCCCGCTGCATAAAATGAAGGGCCACCCAAACCTCAGCATGATGTGAGAATGGAGACAGAGGTGAAGGCCTATGGAACACTCAGACAGGCTGAGGGGAGGTACAGCTCAAGTCCAAAAATGGAGCGTGAGGCTCTTACAGGTTTAGAGTTGGTTTTAGACCCAACTATGATCAGAACAAAATTAGAAGGAACTTGGTGAACACATGGAATATGTATGCTCAGCCTCTAAGACCTTCTGGTACGATCAGCTGCTCTCCTTCGAACCAGGTATAATAGTGTGATCGCTGTTAGGCATCACGGCTGCCCCCCTCTGCCTGGGCAGAGACTACTTCTCTACCCCAATGATGTTGAGTTTTAGCAATGCAACATGGTCTGGTCAATGGAGTGCTAGTGACCAGAAGCCTTAAATGTGGTCATCCTCTGTCTGGCTTGGTTCTTGTGCTCTGGTGACCCTCTGTGAGGGCATGTCCTGGACCTAAGATGAGTTTGTATGTAGGGAGCCAAGCTAAACCCAAGCCCGGGCCACCTGAACCATCCAGGAGAAGCCTACTTCGATTAGCTCAACTTTGACCTGCAGCCCTATCAGCATGAGAATGAATGCTTATCATAAGTCACCAGGATTTGCTTTATTATGCAGTGTTAACTGTGGCAAAAGTTTGCTAGTAGTCAGGTAAATGAAATTGACAAAAAAAATCAGCAGGCTTCAACTCTACAGGTGGACTCTTCCAAAAGGCCAAGAGAATTGACTCACAAACATCCATGTACTATCTACCTAGCAACTCCTCCTTCCTCTCCTCACAAGGGTAGGACAGAGGGTGCCATGTTCTCTTGACCACAAATGTGCCTGACCCATGCTAAGACAATGCTGATGTTCACTGGGATTTTCTGAACAGGAACTGAGAGCCCCTTTCTAGAGGAAGAAGATGTAAGATATAATCAAAATGGGAGTAACCAAATGGATGACTCCACTCTACAGTGACAATTAAATAGTTATTATAAAGAGTGGAGATGAACGAGTCTTTGTGGAGCATCCCTGGCTCCAAATGCATCCCTACTCTTCTGACTGTTCAGTCAGTCCTTTCTTGGGGTGCCCAAGTCAACAGATTCACCCCTTTGCTTAAAGAAACTGGGACTAATTTGTCACTCAGAACTATGCGTCTTGATACTAGATGTTCTACTATTCAAAATAAGTTACCCAGTTTGAAATGATAGTTACTCTTTACTTAAAAAGGACAAAGGACAACAAATGTCACCACCAAATCTGAACAGATCTTGACAGCACAGAAAATAGTCCCTTCAGTTCTTGAAGTGAAAGGACAGAATGTGCCTGCCATTAACATTTTATTGCATTATCTATCCCTCACTTGATTCACTTATCAGTTTGTTCCATTTTGGGTGCAATGCAAATTACAAACATCATCATTACACTTGCCTCAAAATATCGCAGCAGTCTGGGAAGGGGCCTAAGAATATACATTTCTAAGAAGTTCTCAGCTGATGTTGATGCTGCTTATCCAAGAGCCACACTGACAACCATGGGGCTAAAGCAACTGTGCCTGAAAACACATGGTTTCCACAATTAAAACCACCCTCCAAAAAAAAAAACAAAACAAAAAGAAAACCACCCAGTAACTAATGGAAGGAACATTTAAGGTGTTACGTGGGGAAGGCTCCAACTCTCCTTCCCCCAACAGCTTTATAATACTAATTTTCTTCTTTCTTTTAAAAATAACATGCATGGAGCGCCTGGGTGGCTCAGTCATTAAGCGTCTGCCTTCGGCTCAGGTCATGATCCCAGGGTCCTGGGACAGAGCCCCACATCTGGCTCCCTGCTCAGCGGGAAGCCTGCTTCTCCCTCTCCCACTCCCACTCCCCCTATTTGTGTTCCCTCTCTTGTTGTTGTCTCTCTCTGTCAAATAAATAAAATCTTTTAAAAATAAATAAATAAAAATAACATGCATACTACATTGATTTAGCCACACAAAATAGAATATAAGAGATAGGAGGGGAGAATTTGTAATGGGAAGTTGAGAACACCCAGAGTCCTGGAAAACATGGAAGCTCAGCTGATAAGTATCTGAGACCTTTAAATAAGGAAAATTAAACATTAAATATTAAGCACTTCTAACAGCCCGTAGTGTATATACCATCTGGTCTACACGTCAGTTTTCTATCCCAGTACCAGCTTTGAGGGCTGGTAGTGACTTGCTTGTTCCTGTATCCACATGCTGTAGGCCAATAAATGTTCAATGAATAAATGGACGATGTCCTTCCCTATCTTTGAGTTGTAATTTTAAGTTCACAATCTTCATGTTAGGTAGACAGATTTTCTCAGAGACGAGAAATTACTTCCCTAGAGGGGTTCAATCAGTAACAGAGCCTCTAACCTACAACCCTAGTATTGTTAGAAAAGCTTCTGAAAAGGGAGAAAATGGAACATTCCAGCAACTACTGTATGTCTGACACTTAACACGCCTGACTTCATTGAATCCCCATGACTTTGGCAAGTAACATGAAATAGCATTTTACTAGAGGATTGACCTATGGCATTAGAATCTAAAATTGGCACCATATCCCCTTTAGTCCACGGTGGAGTAAAAGTTAAGGGTTCTGCACCAGTGTACCTTAATCCAACTGAATACTCAAGCCTGCAAATCACTGAGCTAGAGAAAATGAAAGGAACAAAGAGCTACAGCGTTCTGATGACTGCATTCAAACCATTCTCCCTTCCTTACCTGGCTTTCTCCAATGTTCTTAACACACACAGGTTTGTTACTGAAGGGCTTAAAGAAGTCTCAGCTTGGGAAAGATAGGATCTAGGCTCTGAAACCAGTACTGAATCCCCAAGTTCAGAGAAACGACTGGACTGTCACACAGCTAACAGTGATGGGGCTGGGAGCACAACCCACGTGTACACCACTCAGAAAGCTTCATGTACTGCCTCAAGCAGTCTAATACCTCACTGCTGAGATTTTTGAAAGTATCTTTTGTTTTTCTCTCTTCTATAACCCTGCTGTCTTCACGCCCAGCCCGATCCCGTCGGCGCCCTCCCCCCCCCCCGCCCAACCCCCGCCCCGCCCCGATCCGATACCTTGGTGTCCACGTCGGCCAGGCAGTCCCGGCGGAAGCTATCAAACAAGCCCCGGCTCTTGAGCTGCTCCACGATGAGAGCGATGAGCTGTGGATCTCCAGGAGGCAGTGAGGCCGGATTGATGGGGCCGCCGCTCCCACCCGCCCCTGTTGAGCCTGTCGTCGACCCCGCCGAGGCCTGGCCGGTTCCTCCGCCGCCGCCCACCGAGCCCGTGCCCCCGCCGCCGCCGCCGTCCGCCATGGCTGTGTCCTGGGCCCACAAAGGAAAATAAACACGACTACTCAGGGACAGAGGGTCTGGGTCATGTAGAGGTGGCAGAAGCGGCCAAGAAGGAGGCGGCGGGGGCAGAGGAGGAGGAGGGGAGGGAGAGGGCGGCGGCGGCAGCGGAGGAGGAGGCCGGCTCTGATGCAGCGGAGGTGGTGGTAGGAACGGTAGAAACGGCCCGCTCCATCCCGGGCGCTCTGCCGATGACGTCACGAATGGCCTTTGCATTGTGGGGCGGGAAGTTTTCGGCAGTCAGCTCCGCCTTTTTTATAGGTAGAGGTCTGGCTGAGGGGAAAATACAACTCCCGACAGGCTCCTGCCCGCTAGGGGCCGGTTTGCGGGGCAGTGTGGGAATTGTAGGCTTAGGCGCTCGTGATTGCCAAAACCTGCGCAGGCATTGCTCGTCCAGTCACTGCAGCGTTCAGCAGGTCTCAGCAAGTGCCCGATTATGAGAACCATCTGTGGAACTGAGTAAAAGTGTAAAGTAATAGGTTCGTTCCTGAGATGATCGGATTCAGTATTTCTCGGTTGGGGCCTAGGAGTCTGCTTTTAACGTGCACACCCACGCCCTCCTTGAACAACAGGAGCCCGGGAAATTTGGGCAACAGTGGACCAATCAAATTTATATTATGCCAAAATGTGTAGGTACTTTTTCCTCCTTCTGATTTAATAGAAGTGCATACTTTTTTTTTTAATTGGAAAATAACAGAACATTGTGACGAAGAAGATAAAAGTTTCCCTGAATTTCTTACCTGTGTGGATTTGGTCCCAGATAATAGACACTGTCAATAATAATGGTGATGATGATAATAATAATAAACTAATGTCGAGTAATTGGAATGTGCCAGGCATGATGCTAAGCCCTTTACATCCACTTCTTGACAAGAAACTAAAAACCAGATACTGTTATTGCTGTTTTACAGATGCAGAAATGGAGACAGAGTTTGCTGCCCTGGTCACATAACTAGGGGCTGAAGAGGAGGCTTATGAACTCAGGTTATCTGAATACAAATCTTGCAGTGTTTAACCCAAGCTATGCTACCTCCTGAGATATAGCAGGCGTCACACACTAGGTAAGGCTTTTTATCCTGATTTGTTTTTAGCCGCGGTTCACCATGGGAACCCTGTGGAGGCCACCACTCTCCTCTCCACCTTTCAGCCTTTTGCCTATTATTGGCTCAGCTCTGGCCCACCTGGGGCAATTAGGTCAGCTGTTATTTCCTCATCTTTTATAAGCACTGGAGGGGATGTAAATAATAAATCTTGCAACACCATTGATTACTGGACAGAGGCAGAACAGATGAATCTGGGATGCTCTCCGTGTTAATATTTCCTACTCAAGAGAGTTTAAATTAATCCTCAAGCTAAATATTCAGGTATTAGTTTATACTCATCCTTTAACATCCAGCTCAGTCTTTCTCAATTAATGACAAACATTAATGGTAATGACATTCTCTTAATACCTCACCATCCTTGAATTGACCCAATGCCTATTCTGACTAACCGACTTCACACTTATCACCTTTCGCCCCAGGAGAAGCCCAGTTCAGGCTGCCTGAGTCCCAGGTTTGTTCTCTTCCAAGCTGATCACTTTCTCCAGCCTTTTCTCCATTTTGGCACGGTCCACCTTATTGTCTTTCCTCAGGGAACACTTCTGACCCTCAGATCTGATCTGTCTTTGGTCTCACTGATACAGACTCTCAGAGCGGACTCTCTTGTAGCAGTTATTATAATGAAAAATGAATAATTAATAGACTCGTTAGCACTTGTTTCCCCTACGAGAGTGTAAGCTTGAGAGCTGGGACCATGACTTGTTGTTCATCACTGTGTCCCCTGCCTGTAGCACAAAACCTAGTTCAAAGTGAATGTGGAAGTTCCTGTCTCCGGTATTTTTAGGATAGGGTCAGAGTGTGTGTGTGTGTGTGTGTGTGTGTGTGTGTGTGTGTACAGGGTGGGTATCACTTAAGCCACAGCCTCCTGAAAAGCAAGAGGCATTATAGCAGGAAATGCTGCATTAATTTATTGGTCTAATGGGAAAGTGATCCTGGAGATTGGCAGTAGGTGGTTCACCCTTTGGCAGTGTCAGTGTGGGGACTCTTGTGTCCTGGGTGGTGGAATTCTGAACTGCGAGAAGATGTGCACCATATATCTATGACCTTGCCTCTGGAATTGATATAAATGGGGTGGGGTGGGAGTTTGGGGAGCCAAGGTGATCAAGCCTAAGGGAGGCTTATTATTCATCCAGACTTGTAATAGGAAGCCACCACTTAATATCCAGAATGCTCTCATCCCCAGTCAAGGAATATGCAACACACAGTGCACTAGGGGGCACCATTGCTCTGTTAATAATCCAGGACCTTTAGCAAAATCTACGGAGATTACTGCTTTAACTTTGGCCCAGGTAGTCTCATTTTCAGGTATTCTTTGGGTAAAAATAATTGTCTAGTCCAGTTTTAAAATTGGTCTCTAACAAGTTTCCCAATCCCAGTGAATTGGACATACTAAGTTCTGGAATATTTTATATCAAAGATTGCATAAAAGAGTGGAAGCTCCATTAAGCCCAAACCCAGGTCTCAAAGGAGAAACGGTAGGAGCTGGAAAGAGTTGAGATCTATAGGTTGCCAAGGGAGATATGAAAAAAGCAGCCAAGTGCATGCATGGGCTTTTTGCATCAGGTGGCACAGGAGTGGAATTCCAGCTGTCACTTTGGGGCAGTGTGACTTTGGGAAAGCTGAATCACCTCTCCAAGCTTCTACTCCTCAGGACCTAGGAGAGGATTAAGCGCCACTTTGGCAATTCATTTAGTGTAATTCCTGGTCCTCAGCAAATGTTTAATAACATTTCAGTTGCAGATTCACCTCTGGGTTGGGGGGTTATTTGATTTAATTCTGTCTCCCCCAGTGACCTCTAAATTCCATGGATGGATCGTCTGTTTCACCTAGAAGAGTGCTTGGTATATCCAGGCTCTTGGAAAACGTATGATGAAAAAAAAAAAAGAATGAATGAATGAATGAATGAATGAATAGAAAATTTGCTCTTCTAAGGATAGGATAAGACTGTTTAAGATTTTTGATACTGCCGTCAAACAAATGTCAGAATATAGCCAATATTCAGAGGAGTCGGGTGCAGCCCAGTAAGCTATCCGTAACATATGTCTAAATGGTCCGTGATGTATGACTGCATGGACTAGGACACTGGGCCAGGGAGCAGACCCCAAGGTTAGAAGTCAATCTGTGGGTTGCCTTTGTAACCTTCCAACCATGTAATCCAAGATCCTGGTCCCTAAGCAAGAGCATTCCAGAGCCCTAAGAACTGAATCCAAGGCTGCATTTAGACACCACAGCCACTTGGGGTAGACACGTTGTTGATTCCTATTCATGTTCATGGCATGGACCTTTTTCTTCTTGTTTCTGTGTCGTCATCGAGAGAGCTCTGCCAGTTCTTAGGCTGGACAGCTGTTCATTTCCTAATTAACAGCATCCAGAGTTTCTCAAGATTGCCGTTCTGTAGTGTGTTGGCTACATCTATACCATGTGATCTCTGCTGCTTCATTTTGTTTGTTTCTTTCTGATATATTCCAGCATATCTAATGACAAAATGGAACCAAATATACACTGAAAAACAGAGCTTTAATAAGCAGGAGTTCTTAGCACCAATCAGTATGATCACCGCCTTTCCTCCTGGACATGCATCTTGGATAACATTTCAGGCTTCGGTATTTTTAACATATTGTCATTTTGAGTGATTTTTACTAAAGGATTTCTAGTGAAAGAGGCAACCTGAGATCATATTGAGAAAAGAGCGAGAAGTTTGGAATCTGGGTCCGGTTTGGACACAGCTCCTCTGCTTATTGGCTGTGTGCCTTAGGGTCACCCGTTAACTCGTACGAGCCTTGGTTTGCTCATCTGTAGAGTGGAGACGACATTAATGCCTACCTTCTGTAGTCCTGGAAATTAGCAATCATATATATGTAGAACCTGGTACAGAGTAGACCCTTAATGGCTAACGATATGGTCTTGATACAACATCCTGGTGTGCTTGGTTGTAGTCTATTAGTGGGGCAGAAATCTTGATTAATAGGTATCCAGAATTAACATATATGTTGCTTTAGGAGTTTTAATCTTGTGATGACCTAGGAAACCACTCAGCCAACCTCTAAACTGGTGAGCTCAATAAAGCCAAGTTCATCGTCAAGCCCTCTGTGCTATTGTTGCTGGGGTCTGGACCCATCGTCTACCTTTGTTGTCATACTTCTCACACCGTCTCTCATTATCCTGTGACACTGCGTATCTACCTATTTATTTCTAGTTTCTTATCCAGTATCCATTCTCCTTTACCAACAGAACCCAGTTTTGTTTATCACTGCAGTTTGAAGCTGCAGCGAGCCTTGTTAAAGCGTCCTTCCCTAGATTCCCCTGTTGCTAGGGGTGACCATAGATCCTGCTTCTGGTCAGAGAGGTATCCGCTGAGGCTCCTGGGAAAGCCTGGCCTTGCTGATAGAAGCACCCCCCCCCCCAACCTCCTGCTATGGCATGAGAGCACAGCGGTCATGAAGCAATACCCTGAGGGCCAGCTGGGGCCATGTGACTAGTTCTAGTCAGTGACTTGTGAGCAGAAGTGACTTGAGATACTTCTGGGCCAGAACATTTAAATACCAACATGAGATCCTCCAAGAACTCTCTTTCCATCTGCCTGTGATAACTGGCATGATTTCAGATAGTGGCAGATCTGTCATCCTGGGCCCCAAAGTGAGGAGACCTAGAGCGGAGGCCCCACTGGCTCCTAACAGAAGTGTGACGAGAGTGAGAAATGAACTTTGGTTGTTTGAAGCCACTGAGCTTTTGGAGTTGTTTGTTAGTGCAGCAGACTGTAGTCCATTCTGACTGATACAACCCTGACCCCATTCCTCCACTAGGTCTGTCGTCTGTGACGTAACCGAATGCTAAAAACTCCTGAGCGAATGACTGACTGGACACCAGGCCCCATCCCTTCAGCTCCTGTCTAAAAGTGATTGTACATCAGCCTCGTTTACGATGTGCCCCCTCTGAGACAGCTTCAGTCAGTCCTTCCTCAGTTTTGGTAGCCATCCAAATTCCCTCAGGACCTTATTAAAAATATAGTCACTCAGCCATCCCCCCAAACCTACAGAAGCAGTCCCTAGAGGTGGGTCAAGGCCATCTGCATTTTTAAACAAGTTTCCTGGGAGGTTCTGACAGCGGGCCAGGGTTGGGGACTGTGGTCTCTCTGGGTGGAAATTTCCAACGCCATCAACAGGCCAGAAAGGGTGATTATCTTCAGCATGTGGGTTTTTAGCTTCTCGCAGTCATTCCCTCCACAGCTCTGACTCCCAACCCCCACTCTCATTCCCAGGTGGCCACTTTGACCTAAAAGCAATTACCTTTGGTAAAGGGTCCCTTGAATATGTCAGTGACATCTCCTCCCTGACCTTCATATCTCTAATCTGTCAAAAGAAGGGCGTCGAACCAGGGGGACCAGAAGAGCCTTTTGTGAGAGGCGTCAGCACTTAACAATCAAACATTTTTTCACCCACATATCACACGGTGTCATGTGATTGTGCTGCTTCTAAGATAATACAGGCTTAGCACATATGTGATGCGTGTAAATTCATAAATGTGCCCCATGCCCTGTGGTGTAACCATCAGACAAAGTTTGAAGCTGTGTGACCGTTGTCGTCTTTGTTCCTTTGGTGTTTCTCTGTGACTGTATATTTAGCCTTATTTGGAGAGAATATGTAAATTGGAGGGTTGGATGGCGAGGCCCAGGGGAATGGCTCTCCTGACATCCCCCCCAGCCCCACACCATGACGGGTCCAGGGGACACGAAAGAGGCCTGGGGTTGGGTGTCTGGGCCCACTTTCTGTAGCCAGGCTCTGCCAAGGCAAGCAGCGGTCTCTGAGCCGAGGGGAGTCCCTTCCATTCTGAGAGCAGAGCTGGCTTTAGGCTGTGCTGGATTTTCATGGAAACACAGCTGAAATACCAAAGATTTATGACAGGAGGAGAGGCAGAACCGCAGGTTGCCCTGGCCAGAGGAAGGGAAGTAATATTTATTGAGCGCCTACTCTATACTGACCTTGGTGGGAGTTTCTTACCCCCGCTCCCTGTAGTCGGGCCAATGGCTCTGCAAGGCAGACAGATGGTCTTCTCGTTTTACAGAGGAGGGCACCGAGGTACAGAGAGGGGAAGTCACAATCAAAGTTCAGACTAGGTCCGCCTGATTCTAAAGCCTGGGTTCCACCTTCTCTAATGTTGTAGGAGGACTGTGACCTCTGGAGACAGGCCGGGGATGAAATTCTGGCCTGCACATTGTAGCTATGAATTATGGGTCATCGCTCTTGTTGGAGCTGTTTCCTCCCGTGTGACATGACGGTAGTGACAGAACCTACCTCATAAGGATGTTGTGAGAGTTATGTGAGACAGTGCGTGGCAGGTGCTAAGTTCTAGATCCGTGCTACCTGCGATTGTTCTAGAGAGAAGACCGGTGGCAGTTTGTTGGACAGGGAAGGGCCTGTGCAGGGGTGAGGAGGTATGTGCATGTAGATTTTATTGTTCCTGAGCTCAGGAAGCTTTCTTAGGGCAGAGAGGGCAGTCACTTAATGTGGCCCTTACCCTGCCCTATGATAACCTGCTGTATTCACCCCTCCCTCTGCCTCTACCCGCTGTCCCCTTCCCCCAAACCTCCCACCCCTGCCCTGGTGGCTGCTCTGCTGGGCATTCCAGGCTACACTGGGACATTCATATCTTTCTGGGCTCAAGGACGGAGATACGTGGGGGAGCCCCTGGGAGCTCCCACACCCTGTATCTTTACCCTCTCCTGAGACAAAGTAGGCAAGAAGGCTCTAGATGGTGCCCGTGGGCTTACCCAGAAAGTGAGTGCTGGGCCAGCCCCCTGATTTCCTTGCATTGCCTTCTCTGGCCAACCCTATGAGGTAGCCACAGGTTTGGGGCCCAGGTCAGCAGTGTGGGCTGAGTGTCTTTAGCAAGTTACTTAACTTCCCTAATAGGCCTCACTTTCCCCACCTGCAAAACAGAGAGGATCAAAATCATCCCTACTTGCTGTAATTTTTTGAATTAATAAAATATGGTACATAAAGTACTAGGACGGAAATCAGTGCAGTGCTTAGTAAGCCATGGTTCTTATTACCTGTGGTCCTCTTGGAAGTCTGTATGCTTGATAGTAGAGCTAAACCACTTATGTGTTCTCTCAGAAACAATGGTATCTGCATTCTGTTCTAGGTCCAGAGGGTAGAGCGGAGAGAGGGGAGATAGCCACATGAACTTGGCCTTGGTCCTCATCCTGGAGGAGCTCAAAAGCTGGAGGGAGATCATTAGTAGAGTGCCTGAGGAGGGAGGTGGGTACAGAGGGAAGAGAGGGGGTGCAGGTAACTGCTCGAGGCCACCTTGGGGATATCACAAAGGAGGCACTATTCGAGAAGGGTCCTAGTGAGAGCAGTGGGCTTTTGCCCTTCCTTGTAGGAGTTCCTTTGAAGACCTCAGGCTTATAAGTCTTGGCAGGAAACATAGAGCCCAGAGACTTGACTTCTTAGCTTCCTAAACGTGTGGCCTTGACTCCAGCCATCGGAGGCCAGCCACCCAGGCGGTCTGATGCAGCGGGGAGCATGTGAGGAAGCAAGGGGGAGGTGGCGTCCCCTTTGGAGGGGGCCATGGTGGTGTTCCCGCTCGAGTCCAATACCTGCTGCCTTGTCTGTCCCAGCATCGAGGCGGTAGTGTCACCATGGAGTGTGACTTTGGGTGTGGCTCCTGTCCATGTCACCCTTAAGCCTGGCTCTCTGCCCTCCCACAGATTCTGGGAGCCACACCGTGTCATTACCACGTATCTTCACTGCATATATCAGCCAGAACTCCTTTGTGTTGCGATTAAGAACATTTCCTGGATCAGTAGGTAGAGAAGGGAGAGGCTCAGCGTCCCAGGCAGAGGGTACAGCTTAGGCAAAGGCTCAGAGGCTTTGAAGAGCAAGGATATATTCTAAAAAGAGTTACAAGCCCATGAGCTCTGTGGAGCTAAAGAGCATGGGCATCTGATGTGCAGTTTGCAAAGATTTCTCTAGAACAGCACACAGCATGGTGGGACTGGGTGAAGCTGGAGGCAGGGACACCCGTGAGGAGGCTGGAGGAATCCTCTCATGGGGCAGGCGTTGGCGAGGGCTTCCTGCCCCTTGGGATCTAAGACCGCTCCGCCCGCTCCTGCCACCCTGGCCATCCTGGGCCCTGCAGAAGGCCATGCCTGACCCCTTCCACGATTTCTGTAGAATCTCCGCGGTCACCTCTGCTTTGGAGCTCCTGCCTCTACCACATTCATCGTAGCTTCTGGATTTTTGTATGAAACTCAGCATCTTGATTCTTTGGTACTGACTGAAATTCCCGAGGTATCAAAGGAAGCACTGACATTTCAGCAACGTTAAAAACAAACTGCAAATTGTCCTTTCAGCCTTCTTGTTCTCAGAGGACTTTCCATGTCCTGAGGGATTTGGTGGTCAGCTTTTTCTCCTCATGAGTGCACTAGCCTCTGGCCAACTTATTATTTCCTGGCTCCTCTCCCTGTGCCCCATCGCCTCTTCACTCCCACCCTCATGGTTTGCCAGCGGAATGCCAACTTTTCATGATGGGATCCTCTGCCAGTCAGCTCTTCAGCTCCTTTTTTGCAAACAGCCCCAGGCCCACTTTTGCATCTCCCAGCCCATCAAGGAGGTCATCCAAACAGGAAGGTGATCCTTTGAACAAGCTCCACGCTCCCTTGAAGACAAGAGTGGTTAACATGACTTTCCTGCTTCTTGCTATAGCTGTTCACAGTTGTGTTTTGCTGCTAATAACTGTTAACCACAAAATAACAGTGGCTTGTGCAAGACAAGAGCTTGTCTCCCGTAAAAGTCTGCAGGAAGGTGGTCCTGGGCAGATAGGGTGGCTCCATGACCACCCTAAGCTCCACCATCTTGAAAGTGCCACCTCGTGATCCAAGATGGCTGCCCTAGTCTCCTGGCCCTTGTCTTGGAGCTTTCTGGTGTACCTCCAGTTAAAAATTGGGGTTCATATTATTAAGGAAGAAGTGGCACATGTATACAGGGAGGAAACTAGTGGTCTGTGTGGTATCTGTGTACCTCCCATTTCTCTCAGAAGCTACAATTGTACTCTTCCCTGCATTGGGTGACTGGAGCTTTGGTGTTTAGTCTGTTGGTCACTGGTCAACGGTAATTGTTCTCACTCTGTTTAGAAGTGTCAACATTACAACTCTAGGAAGGACTATGGGGCTAGTCGGACCCGGGTGTGTGAGGCCCTTCAGAGACACAGGCCGACCCTCGCTCTTGGTACCTGGCTTCTCTGTCTTTTTCTGGAACTCTGCTTGCCTGTCATCTCTCTGTGGCCGAAATAGATTAGGGCCCAGCGGCCTGTACATGTTCCAGCTCCTGCCGCCTGTCAGCCAGTTGCAAGCAGAGGGTTTATTTCCAGAGAGAACATAGAGCTACGGAGAAGTGCCCATCTTTCTGGGGAGATGGTCCAGTGGTAAGGAGCCTGTGAGTGAAGATGAGGCTGCCTGAGCTCCAGGAGCCTGCTCTCGGCTTCCTGCTCCGATTCCTACCAGGGCTTCTGGTGCTTCATGGTCGACTGAGCTCTGGACATTTGGCTGCTGCCGCTTGCACTTTTGAGTGGACTGCCTTCTGTGACCACGCCCCAAAGCGGGGATTCCTCGAGCCTCTGGGATGCTAGGGGAATACACAGATCTTTGTAGCTCTACCTAGAATGAAACTCTGGTCCGTTTCAGTGCCTTTTTCTTCTGCTCTTTCCCTCGATGGGCTGTGGTTGGCAGACTTCAGGTAGTGGACCGTGGGCCTCGTTCATGTTATTCTCCAGATAGTCCCAGCTGTCTGCCTCCTACATTCGAGGCAGGGTTGCACCTGCTGGCCCCAAGGCAGGGCCATGTGAGTAGTCCAGGCCACGAGCCATGAGTAGAAGTGACATATGCCACTTCTGGACTTGGGCCTTTAAAAATTGCTGCTTTGATTCTCCCTTTCTGTCAGGGCGACAGTGGGTAGTATTTGAAATGGTGGGTGTTCCTTCAACCTGAGATCTAGGTCAAGGATGACCTGGAGCCGAGCTCCCAGCTGGCCCTTGGTGTATAGATAGAGTGAACGAGAAAGAAATGTTTAGTGTTTGAAGCCACTCAGATTTAGGATTTTTTTTGGATCACAGCACTACCTAGCCTACCCGACAGTTTGTGGTTGCCAGGCATCCTGGTGTCCTTCCTGTTTGGGACTTTGCTGCACCCTCTGAGACTTGTTGAGAGGCGGAGCCTCCCTGTACAAGGTGAAAATGCCAGATACGCACCCACTTTCCCAGCCTCCCTTGCAGCACTGGGGCAGGCACATGGCCAAGGCCAACCCAGATGGTGCCGAGCTGGGGGGCCAGGGGCTGGGCGTTCTTAGCAGCTGCGGTGGGGACAGTGCTGGGCTCGTTCTGTAGCAAGGGTTTGGGTTATGCTTCTGGCTGTGCGACCTCCCTTTTTCCTTGCCTGCTTCCTAAGCCTCATTTTCCAGCCTTCCCATATGTTCTATGAGCTGCCCAGTATCTTTCTGTAAATTCCCTTTCAGCTTAAATCACCCAGCGTCCATTCATGCTGCTGGAGACTAGGAGCCTTGGACCAAAAGGGCCAGTTAAGGGGCGGTTGTGAGGCTGCAGGGAGGCAGGGCGGGGGGGGGGGGGTTGCAGGGAGGGACAGGTGGGATGCAACTAGCTTCTCTTCCCCTGCATGAGCTGCTTCCCCGGGAGCAATCCTTGACTATCTTAGCCCAGAGCAAGCCAGAGGGGACTGGGCTCAGGGCTTCTGATCAGACTTGGACCATCTTTAGGCACGTGAATCATACATTCCTTATCTATAATGCGTGGCAAATAATAGGCCCTCAGTTAGCGAGGAATGTATTTGAAAGAGAATATATTTGGGAGCGTGCTGGGAACCATGAATCAAACCCCCAGTGTGAGTTTACCACTTTATCCTTGGAAGTGTGACCTTGCGGAGCATATCCAGCTGGGGACTCGGGTGGCACACTGTAGAACGGAGGCCGCCCTTCGCAATGTGCGGTTCTGTCACTCACCACCTCCTGGGTGGTCGCAGCTCAGTCCTCTCAGTTCGGACCCATCTAAGCTTCTGCCCAAGAGACCAGAGACACGTTTATGGTAATGAAAGGATTCCTCATAAGCTTGGAAGAAGCTGAGAAGCATAAAGGTGGGAAAGGATACTGGGGATTCTTTTCTTCAATCTTCTCAATTTCCAGAGTTCAGAGAGGGAGGTTTCCTAACCCACAGCCACACAGCAACTCTGTCGCTGAGCTGGGGGTTGGGAGGCACATTTTTTCCACCCTGACAGTGCGTCTTAACCCGGAGGCATAGTTGTGCTGTCATCCAAGTTGGCAAAAATGATCTGGAAAGACAGCAACTCTCCCTCAAATTTACAAGCCCCATTTCATGGCAACCCGTGATCACCTGATCCTTATCTCCCCCCCCCCCCCGCCCTCCCCAGAGAATGATCCTTAGAGTACACTTCTTTTTTGCTTTCTCAGCCATCTGAAACACTTTA
The DNA here is from genome assembly GCA_028534135.1 of Potos flavus. Classification (NCBI taxonomy): domain Eukaryota; kingdom Metazoa; phylum Chordata; class Mammalia; order Carnivora; family Procyonidae; genus Potos; species Potos flavus. Next base: position 78,357,715 of record CM052895.1, on the reverse strand, counting down.
TTGCGGAAGGGCGAAAAATTGCTGAATTGATCTTTTTAAATTAACATGGGATCCAAATGAAAGAAATTTGGAAGAAGAGAACTTTCTCATCCGAGTGGCTGCCAGCACCCATCCCCACCCCCCCACCCCCACCAGCTGAAGTGTCCCTTGTTCTCGTCTGCTCTGCCCCAGATTCATGGGCTGCTCTCTGAATCGTTGGCAATTTTCTCTGCACTGTCCTGACAACCTCGGGCCATGAAATTAAAAAGCTAGTTACCGAATCTTGCTCCTAACGGCTTTGTCCTTGCCAGCGATTCGACAGAGAAATCTGGAAGAGGGAGCCTCTGCTATGCCTGCAGTGGGCTGAAATGCCACCGGAATGACAATGGGCTTCACCAGGGGAGGGGGAGAGAATGCGCAACTTGCCAGGAATGAATGCCGGAAAGAAAGAGAGAGAAAGAGCGAACTTTGGGCTTCACATTGAAAAATTTCAGTGTCTCAGCAGAGGTCTTGGTGCCTCTGCTCCAGGACCTGCTACAAAACGCTGAGCAGGGCACATTTCCCCACACCAGTGCCCTCTGGTCCTCTGCCAGGGTCCAGAGCTCACGGCTGGAGAGCTGGGAAGTCAGAATTTGGGGAGGAAATGACTCCAAACTGGGGCAAGCCCTCCCTGGGAGGCCAGCCCACCTAGCCAGGTTGCCTGTGGCCAAGAAACCCCCCTCCCATCCTCCCACCTGCCACCCCCCGGCCTCAAGTCTCTCCTGCATGTAGACACTAGTGCTCACTCCACGTACCGTCCACCACCAACGTCCACTCCCAAGGGATTTTAAGAAATCTCAAAACTGGAAGAATTTTCATTACCTTTAGTTAAGAAAAATCTTTCTAGAAGACAACTGTGGTGTGGCTCCCTGCAGCCCCGGTGTCCCTGAGCTGCAGGTGGCTGGGGCTCAGGCTCTTGGCCTTGGCCCCTGCACAGAGCAGGGGCCTGGTGGATACTCGTTGGGTGAAGGAAGAGGAGCAGCTGTCTCAGAGCAGCTCTCTTCCCTGCATTGCCTCCTCTGGGCACAGGCTTGCAGACGGCCATGTGGCTACATAGGGAAGCAGGAAAGAGGCGCTTGAGCCCTGGGTCACCAAGGAGGCCAAATGAGGTCCTTGACTTCATAGCCAAAGACCTTGAACAAGTTGCTTAACCTCCCCAAGTATGACTCCTTTTCTGTGAAATGGGAGTCACCATGGTGGCCACTTGGAGGGAAGCTGTGAATTAGTCGGTGTTGAATAAAAATAAAAACTTAACCAGGACCTGGACCCAGAGCCCATCCTGACCGGGAGGTTCTTCTTGAGAGCTTTGGCCTCGCCATCCCAGGGGACTCAGGATTAATGTCTTTACCGGACAGGCCTGGCATGGAATGGCCCCCGGGAAGCTGGGTTGGTCCTCACTATTTAACTGAACACAAGCATTCACTCAGTCACCCAGTGGCTTATTCATTTATCTGAAACAATGTCTATCGAGGGCCTTCTGTGTACTGCCCTGGGCTGGGATTTAGGCTAAGGGAGTAAGGGAAAGGCGGCATGGGCTCAGTGTTTGGAGCTTACAAGCAAGCGAGAAATAAGCAAAATCAAGATCAAAATCATTTTGGGTTCAGATCAGGAGGTGGTCAGGGAAGGCTTGTTTTGAGAGGTGGTGTTTGAACTGAGACTTAAGAATAAGGAGGAGCTGCCTACGCTCAGACCTGAGGAAAGAGGGTCCCGGGGGAGGGAGCAATAGTATAAAGGCTTGGAAGTGAGAGCGAGCCTGCCCAGGGGGTCGGTGTGTCCACGGTTGATGGAGTAGCGGGACAGGGGTAGCGGCTGGGTTCATTGGAGAGGTCATTCCACAGGAAGCCCACCCGGGGCATTGGTGCTGGGCCTGCAGTCCAGAACATGAGCTGGGGGTGGAATACTTTCATCGGTGGCTTCCCCGAGGCTTGCTCCAGCCCCCTCCGTGTCCTGCGCCTGCTGGGACTGCTTTAGAGAACAGGTCGTGCAAAATGGAGAAGTGGCTCCACCAGACTCCACATTATTATGTATGGTCTGCCTTTCAAAAGTGCATGTCTCCTGCTGGCCTTGGGGTCATGCCCGCCACCAGGCTCTCCTGCCACCCGCCCTGTGTGGAGTGCACGCTGGTGCTGGCTGCCAGGGATAGAGGCTGCTGAAGTCAGAGAGGCTCTTCCCGAGCTGCATCCTCACTGGGACGGGGGTCAAGTAAGCTCCACAGTCGGTCTGTCCTCCGGGCCCGCAGCCTGAGCTCACCCTGATGACCAAGCCTCCCCGGGTCTGATCTGTGCCACACGAGGACCTGTAGCCCCCCAGGAGGTCAGATCTGGGGGCCCCACACCGTGTTGACATGACTAGTCAGCACCTAAAGGGCTGCCCACTTGGGGGTCAGGCAGCCAAGGGACCTTGAATCATCCGTGAGGTTCATTATTATTAATAATGCGGGCCAGAAAAAATAAATATGAAAACCATGTTGTAGAGGAAGTCTCCAGTCTGGCCCGTTGGGAGATGAGCTGGCGAACCCTGAGGTTAATGAAAGTGGTTAAGTGTGACGGCCTTGGGCTGCGATTGTAAACTCAGAGATGTGACCAGGTGAGACATTCGTGAAGCATCTCCCGCGCCAAGCACTACAGCTGGCACGGGAGGCCCCCCGGGGTGTTAGCTGTCGACTGGGAACCCGCCCGCCTGCCTGCTTGGAGCGCCAGCCCAGTGCTGGGCCGGGCCACGTGAGAGACGGCTGGGCTGCAAATTCTGGTGTCTGTCCTCTTTTCCGTCAAGATTTGGCTTTGTCACCAGATTTCTGTGGAGATTAACCTGACAGAGCCCCGAATGTAGTTCCTTTCGCGGTGGGTTAGGTTTTCATACTCGATGAAGTCAATTATACCTACATCTCGGTGAAGCAGGCACAGAAGGGGAGGTTTGTAGCACAGAAAAGTCTCTTTTTAGATTAGGCAAAATAGAATTCGTGCTTGAAAAAAGAGTGCTATTTCTGTCACCAATCTGATTTTGTACCCATTTCAGTTTTAAGCTCCGTGTCCCATTCCAGAGCAAAATCCTCCTCCCCCTTTCCTCCCCCTCCTCCCCCATCTCCTCTTCCTTTCCCTCCTCAGATCTTCCCCATCCTCCTCCTCCCCTCCTCCCCCTCCTCATCATCCTTCCCCTCCTCATTTCCTCTCCCTCCACCCTTCCCCCTCCTTCCTCTCCTCAACTCTTCGCCATCCTCCTCCTCCTCCCTCTCATTATCTCCTCCCCTTTTCTCTATCCCCTGCTCTTCTACTCCTCATCTTGGTCCCCTCCTTGTCTCTCCCTTCTCTCTCCTCCCCCTCATCTTTCTCCCTTTCCTCCCACCTCCTCTTTCCTACTCCTTTCTTCCTCTCTCCCCACTCCTTCTTCCATAAGTCAATCCATATTTATTTGCCTTTGATTTGCGGTGCAGTAGTGATCAGGAGACTTCCTGTCAGAAATCAGAGAACACTGGAGCAGCTGACCTCATTTATAGGAGTTCCTCTGTTTTCTCTAGAAAATGGGAACAGTTCGACACCACATTTATTGACTTGGGCCTGTGTTTGTTTTTGCCAGTCTTCTGGGTTCTGTGAAGAAGAAAAGAGGAATAAAGAGGACAGCATCCTCCCTTTTAGCAACTTCCTCTCTCAGCGGGAACCTCCTTTGTGATGGGAGCTCTCTGTCTGGAGATACTCGAGAGGGACCACAGTATGTGACTCTCTGAATGCAATTCCCAGCCAGAGAGAGCGCTCAGGCCGCAAATGCTACTAGACATCAGGGTCACTGTGGGCTGGAGGAAGGCTCCGCAGATGGTGTGGTGCTTAAACTGAGCCTTGGAGTTTGGAATGATCTGGAATTGGAAGGGTGGACAGTCGTGATTCTGATCATGGGACAAACCCGCCTCTCTCCAGATTCCCATTCCTGCACTGCGTAGACCTGCCTTCTTGTTTTCTTGCCTTTCTCCTCCTCATGGCAGCCCCCCTACCCTTGTGTCTTTCTGGCATTGGACCTCTCCTCCCTCTCACTGGAAGTAACCAGCCCTGTCACTCATGCTCACTGCACACATGTTTCCCAGGAGACCCAGATGTCCTAGTGCAGTGGGAGTGATGCGGGTGACAGATCAGGCATGGACTTGGAGTTCACACTGACCTGAGTCTGGATCCTCTTCTGCTTGAGACTTGTGGATCTGGCCAAACTGATGAATAGATCGGGCCTCTATATCATCTCCTCTCCCTGCGGGTGATGGGCCCTACTTCAGGGCTGTTTTCTCGATGACATGGGGTAATGCATGGGTAAAAGGTCTAGTGCAAGTTAGAGACACCCCCAAAATACTGGTTCTAGCCCCAGTTCATTTCCGCCAAGCCTGACGGCAAAGAGGACCGGTGGGGCGGATGGAAGAGTGAAAGCACTCACACCGGGGAGTCTTATCACACTGGCCTTGGGCCTCGTTCCCGATGCTAGGAGAGGTGTCTTTTGGACAAGTGACTTATCCAGAGTCTTCCCAATTGCTGTGCCTGGCACGAAACTGGCTAATGTATGAGAAGTGTTGCACCCAGCAGCTGAGTGTAGAAGGTGTGAGCACCACCATCACGGCTGAGCCCAGGCCACAGAAACTGAACCCCCGGCGCGGCATCAGGCACAGCATTTATCCCAACCTCAGAAAGAGGATGAAATGCATTGGAAATGACGAATGTCTCCGTGAAGTCTTCACGCAGAGTTGTTCTCTCTCTCTAGTCGAGGTCCCTGCAGGCAAGAAGCATTTGGAAATAGGACGTGGGAAGCCCCAACATGACTGATTTTTTTTGAGTTGCCCTTTGGAGCTCGCACACAACATTCAGTGCTCAGAACTCACACAATGCCGAGAGCTCCTCACGTACCAAGAACAGAGTAACCAAACCCGGGGCAGCTGGCATCGTGGGGTGCTTTGTTTGCTAACCTGACAAACAAACCCAGCGCGCTGACAAGAGCCCGCCAGCCTGCTTCAGGCAGCATGGAGCCCAGGGACGGGGAGCTCTCCTGGCCTGCTCGTTAGAGCGACAGCAGCAGAGATCAAAGTTCAATGCACTGATTATCTTTCTGTTTTCGGGGGGCCCAGCAGGATTGAATGGGCTGCCTCATCCAAGGAGCCCGCAGAGGGTGGCCGGGCGGGAACTGAAAAAGGAAGGAGACTCGGCTGAAACAAGGCCAACCCCACCGCGTTTTTCACCAGGGCTCTGAGTGCCAGGTGGGGAGGGGGGTGCTTTTCCGGGGACTCGCCTGTGGGGCCTGCTTCCATTATCTTCAGGCTGCTCTGGTCCATGCAGGTTTGGCCGGCAGGAGGCACAGAACAGAGGGACCCAACTGAAAAAACCCTCAGGAATAGAACTGCTTGCATGAAAACCAAAGAAATATCTGGACATCTTTTCGAGCTTCTAGACCTGCTTAAAGAGCATGCTGCTAACAGAGCCTCTGCCCTCAACTGTTGGAAAGTGGGCCATGCAACTGATGCCAGGCAGGTATATGCTCACTCCCCTGCCCTTAATGCTATGTCACAACAGTAATTATTTTGATGATAGTAAGAACAAAAGCAGCTCACACAGATTGAGTGCTTACTGTATGCCAGGCAGTCTTCTGAGCATTTGACATACATTAATGCAGGCGGTTCTAGTTTTAATCTTGACTTTGCTTATGAATTTTCTCTGTGTCCTTGAGGAAGTTACCCGCCTTCTCCAAACAAAGAGATATTTACATGCAATTCATAGGTGTTTGGAGAGAATTACATATAAGGACGTATGTGAAGTGTGAGGTATGTGGTAGGTGCTCCATGATGGTGACCAACATTATTTTTATTAATAATGCGAACGCTCCTGTTTATTTTCGTCTTTGTACCTATTTCCAAAGGTCTTACCTTCCTAGGACCTGTCTTTCTGAAACTGGGAATGTAGAGCTCTACCTTCTCTTTCTGGACAAACTCCTACTTAACCCTCAAGACCCATTTCAGAAGTGTCCTACACTGTGAAACCTTTGCCAGTTTCCACAGCGCAAAACAGATTGTGCTCTTTGCTATGCCTCCACCCTGGCCCTCATCACGTCATATGGTAATCGGGTCTGTTTATGGTCTGTCTTCTTGGACAGCTGGGAAGTTTCTGGAGGTACAATCAGTATCTGCTGTGCTCCCCTAGGTTAGCAGTTCTCCAGGTGTGGTCTACAGACTCCTGGGGGTCTGTGAAACTCTTTCAGGGGGTCCTTGAGGTCAAAACTGTGTTCCTAACTCTAGGACATTATTTGCATTGTTCATTCTATTGACGTTTTTAGCGGTGGTAGATAAGACTGCTGGCATTGGTTTTGATTGAGGCTATGACATCAAAATGTACGAGAAATTGTTGTATCCATCGCTGTCATACAGTTGTGTTAAAACACATGCCAATTTCACTTAAGAATGTCCTTAATGAGGCAGTGAGGTGATTCACTTTATGATATCTCGACCCTTGCCTTTTCAATAATCTGTATAAATTAAAGTGGGAAGTACATATAAAGCAGTTTGGCTGCATATGAAAGCTCCGTGGTTGAAGGTAAGGTCGAGGAAAAGCACGTGTGTGATTGAATTGTGAGCTGAATTAGCCGTTGCTTTTTTCATGACACATGCTCTGTACTTGAAAGGACAACCGACAAACAGGGTGGTTATTCAGATTTGGGCATTTGGCAGATGTCCTCTCAAAAATGATTTAAGTGAGCCTGTCACTTTAAGGAAAGCAGTATTTGTTACCAATGAGAAAGTTCAAGCTAGGTGAAAATCAGAAGTTTGGAAAACCTGTTCTGCTATTCTGAACTCAACATCTTCTCATTACATGTCCTAGAAGAGAATTGCGGTGATACTAGTGAATTGGAATTTTTGATACTGTAGAGTGAAATGTGTAAATGTTTGGATGATCTGCGTGAGTCTGCAAAGCAGTTGTTTTCAAATGAACAATCAAGATATTACAAAGTCACGCGTGGGTGAAAGACCCATTCAAAGCGGGAGACGGGGGCACCTGGGCAGGGCAGTCAGTTGAGCGTTCGGCTCTTGCATTCAGCTCAGGTGGTGAGCTCGGGGTCATGAGGTCTGGCCCCTCGTCAGGCTCTACGCTCAGCACGGAGTCTGCTTAAGACTCTCTCTCCCTCCCTCTGTCTCCCGGCTCCCAACGCATGCGCGCCCCCTGCCCAAATGAATAAATAAATCTTAAAAAAAAAAAAAAAGTGCAAAACCAATGGATTTTACTGTGGCAGATGAGAAAAGTTCAGCAGCGCGGTCTCAGACTTTACACCACAATAACCCTTAACCCAAACTTGTCAAGTGTGTCTATAGTACCAAAGAACAACCATTGTTATCTGAAAAGGCTATTAAAATACTGCTCCCTTTTCCAACTACGTATCTGTATGAGGCTAGGTTTTCTCTCTGTGTTTTAACCAGAACAAGCTTTTGCACCAGACTGAGTGCAGAAGCCGATCTGAGAATCTGGCTGTGTTCCACGAAGCTGGACGTTAAAGAGATTTGAAGATACGTACAGCAACGTCGCTCTTCTCACTAAACGTCTTCTTTCCGTGCACTAGAGTTTTTGTACAATTCGAAAATATTTTTATTTCATAAAATATGTGTCGTGTTAATGTGTGATGGGTTTGTTATTGTTATTTTTAAACGGATAAATGACTGAATATTCGTGCGGTTCTTGAGTTTTAATTTCTTAGATGGTAAACAGCAGCAAAAGCACTTTGGGGTCGTTCCTCAATAATTTTTGAGCATGTAGAAGCATCTGAAGACCAGAGAGGGTGAGAGCCACTGACTCATGGCCTGGCACATAGTAGGTACTCACAAAATAGGTGTGGTGTCCGGGCCCTTGGAGGTGATGACCGGCCAGGCTACCTGGTCCCAGTGTTTCACTGCTTCTCTGTTCTTCGAAGGACAGTGTCTGGACTGCCTGGGGCCTAACTGCAGGACGGACGTGACCTTGGAGCTCCTTCAGACTGAGTCCCACTGCCTCGTTTATGTTCCATAGGGTTACTCCTGAGTTCTCCTGTCCACATCCCAAAAGCATCTCTGCAGACTACAAGTTCTAATTCCATTTGTTTTCTGCTTTTATTGCTGGATTTAGGCCATAGTAGGAAGCCTGCGGAATTGCTGAGACAGTAATTTGCAATTAAATTTAAGAAATGTTAGGGGTCAAACCTGGGGCAGCTGTAGGCTGTTTTTAAAGACAGGCCATTTAAGACTAGAGCAAAGGTGGGTCACTTACCACCCAGGTCCTCCTCTGCCCGGCTCGGAAAGATGCCTGCTTAAGGAGGGCAAATGCTGTTGCTCTCCCCTTGCTCAAAGGCAGACAAGGTAGGGGAGCAGTGACCCTTCCTTGACACCCTGTAATCCAATCCCCCCCTCCTCCTTCCTCTCTCCTTCCCTGGCTGATCCCTGTGGGCCTGAAAGAGAGCATCTTCCCAGGCCAGCCTGTGTGGCCGCCTGTCATTAGAGCCGAGGCTGCGATACACTTGAGGAAACAGTAATGGGGCTTGGGAACAAAGATAATTAGCTAATGCATGAAAACATATAAATAAAGAAACCCAACCACCAACAAGGCTTTCAGGGCTTGTGGAGGTTGAGGTGACCCTGGGGCTTTAGTACCACCAAGAGCCTTGGGGAAGGTCCGATGGACTGGGGCTCCTTCTACTTGGGTCTCGGTTGGGGAGGGACCGCTGGGAAGACGGGCTGGTTGCGGCTTTGGATGGGAGCAGATGCCTCTGTAGAGTATCTTAAGTAGGTGGAGTTTCCCAGGCTAAGACTCAGACGGGTGACATTTGGGGGGGTCAGGCTCGGGAACCACACCTCTGAGGAGGGAGCATGGGGAGCAGGCCTGGCAGGGGAAGTTGGCCTGTGGTGCAGCTGTGACAGAGGTCTCAGCCAACCCGCGGGGAGCCCGGAGCCAGGGCGGCCCCAACAGTGGTCCTGAAGCAATGTAAGAGGTCTTCGTTTGTTCCCCTACAGAGGTCTGTCCCTAGTTGCTGTGCCCGACCCCAGCCGGAGTGGGGCAGCAGACCTTAAGGCCACATTGCAGTTCCCAGACAAGGACTCAACAGAAGCCACTGGCAGCCTGGAAGCCGGAGGAACAGGTGCCTGGGTCCTGATGGGTGACCTGGGCAGCGCATCGTGGCACAGCCCACAGACGAGCAGGAAGCCATTTGACGGTGCTGGGAGTGAAGGATGTAAGTCAAAGGGCGGGAAGAGCCAGAAACAATGTTGTAGAGTTTCAGTAGGAATAAGTACTGCTTCAAATGAAAGGGGAGGAAACATAAAAGATACTCAGCACGTGCCTGCTGAATGACCGGATGACAGAATGGAGAAAGTAATGAGATTCTGTATGGGAATCTAATATATAAATAGGATAAATTTGCTCTTGGGCAGGTATTTAACCTTTCCTTGCCTCGGTTTTCTCATCTGTAAAATGGGAATATAACAATGGTACCATCGTCATTGATGTTTTTGTGAGGATTAAATAATATGTTTAAATGCTCAGGAAAGGGTCCGGTATATACTAAGAGCTATGTAAGTGTTTGCTCTGATGGTGATCATCGCTCTTGTAGGAGTCGTGGTTATTACTGTCATGCAAAGTGCTCTCCCACCATGACAGCCCCTGGGTCCGGCCATGGAGTCCACCGTCTCCCAAGAGCACCAGTGATCTGCAAGAAACCATAGAGGCACACGCGTAGTTTGGGGCTGGCTCGGGATTTGGCTGGGACAGAATTTCTCAAAGCATGGGCACCCTAGTATCTAGGGTTTCTTTAGTGGGGGACACATGAAGCATTAAAGCAAGTATCTCTCTTGTTTCTGTCCTGTCTCAATCCTGATTATCTCAAGGGGAAAATCTCAGGCTGGTGCTGGGTGTCCCCAACGCCTCTCTAACACTCACTGTTCTCTCTTTTTAACGACGAAAGCGTGGGCTGTGTAGACTTGGCACCTCCCCGGGGCGGCAGAACCGGGGCTGGATTTCAGTAGCATTGTCTTGCTTTGTGTTCTTATTTTTCTAGTGACCAACGATTTATAAGCGAAATTTATTTTTTAATTCCTGTTGTAGGAGAAAGATTCTCCTTAACATAAGTTTTATAAAAACCAGTATGCCGATGTAAAGAAAAATGTAAAATAAACATGTGAGGGGGTTACAAGAATGACTAGTTTGAGATGCGCCGGTGTAAGGGGACAGGAAGTGTTCGGGAGGCAAGATGGGCAGGGCTGGAACCTGGCAGCAGTCCTTGGCACATGGTTTGTGCCACAGAGAATGCCCCTGCCATCTCCTCTCTGTGTGGCTCTGATCTGACACACCTTTCCCAGCCTCGCTTCACGGCCCCTTCCTTCATAGACTTTTCCCCGATTCCTCCCTGGGTGAGTCACCTCTGTACCGGCTCCATTCCCATAGCACATCAGGGGCAATAAGACACTTCTGTTAGAAGAGTACAACCCAAATTCCAGTTGTCTGTGCCCCGCACAACACAGAACAAGCACAGGGCAGGTACGCAGATGGTCGCTGGGAGTCCGCACGTCACTGAACCGCGGCCAGATGAGAAGCAAACACACTGACCCAGGCAAATGCGGCCAGGGGAGGAAACTGCAGCAAAGTGCCATGGGACCCCCAGCTGCCAGGGGCACGGGCTCGTGATTTAAGACTTTGCTATGATCCTGCTTCGCTCAAGCTAAACCCAGTGGGAGGAGTGTGTGAAGGCTGGGTGGGGAAGGACAGAAGCGGGTAGCCGTTGTCCCCATGTCTGCGAGGGGTCTATTAGAGCTGATATCTGGGGAAGCCTTGTTTTGTCCCCAGGAGCTGTCTACTCCCACCAAAGCCACACGCTCTCCTCCTGCCCTCCTTGTGACCCTGTCATACCCATCTCCCCATCATAAAGTGATCGGCCTTTTGTGCTCCTTGTGCGATTGGGAAAATCAGACAATGCTGATCAGGAAAAAAGAGGGACTCTGAACCAACAGTCTTCTTTCAACATGACAATGACCTTCTGTCTGTTTCTACCTGGGGGAAGAGAGTTTGGCCTGGTTGAAGTCTCCAGGGTGCTCTGACGTACAGACTGGGATTTGAACTCCTGGGTCCCCCACTGATAGCTCTGTGACCTCGGGCAAGTGACCATCCCTCTGGTAGCCTCAGGTTTCTCATCGTCATCCCTGCCTCCACGTTGTAGCAGTGGAGCTGGCACAGTGATGGGCAGGGGGCAGGAGCTCCTGTTCCAGCAAGTTCTGGCACCACCGCCTGCTCTGCTCCAAGGTTGCCTTGTGGTGAGGGGTTGGCATGTCTGCGGAGAAAATGTGAAACGGAAGGTTCTCCCACCACCTTCCCCCCACCCCCCGGTAATGGACTTTGATGAAAGGTGAGACCCCATTAAAATGGAAAATCCAGGATTTGTAGTTCTCAGCTTTTAGCAAGCATAAGCACCTAAGGACACTTGCTAAGATGTAGATTCCGGGGTCCTGGCTCCAAAGATTCTAGATGGGGCCAGAGAATGCATTTTAAATAACCCTCTTAGGTATCTTGTGCATGTGGTTCCCAGAATCTAGGCGGTTCCTAGGTCGCAGGGCTGAATAGTCTAGTCTAGAGGTCACAAACGGGGGACGACTACTCAAAATTGAGTTTTCCATTCATACCGAGATTTCTTCTTCTTTGGGAAAATCAGAAACATTGGCAGTACTGGGTCTGCTTTTCTCCCTGACAAGCGGCCAGAGCTCCGTTGCTCCTGCTGCCTTCAGGGCTGTGGTCTTTATTTAAAGTGCTGGCCCAAACTCTTGTGTCATTGGCGTTTGCGGCCGGTGGCTGGTCCAGAACCCTCACCCAACAGATTGGGAAACTGAAGCCCAGAGCCAAAATGGCTTAAATGCAGAGAGCCGGCTTTGGACGCCAAGGTCAGAGGTGACCTTTGAAGAGCTGCTGTATGGGCTGTGATCGGAGTGCGTAAACGGAAGCAGCGGGTGGCAGAGGAGAAAGTCGGTGCAGGACGCCCCCAGGGAGGGGAAGGGCATGTGTGAAGACCCCCAGGGCGAGGGCCTAGCCTGTTGGTGGGGCCCAGAGAGACTGAGGGAGGCTGTGAGAGGTAAGGGGCAGAGCTGAAGCTGCTGAGCCCTGGTGGGCGGCACAGTTTAGGGCAGGGAACAGCTAACCACAGTGTGATAGACAAGAGGTATGGAGCCAGCATGGGCACAGGATGGGGGGGAGAGAGGAAGGAAGGAAGGAGGGAGGGTCCTCTGCATAACCAGTACTCCTTGAGGCTGCAGAAAGCAAAGCCCAGAGATGGGAGCAGGAGGAGAGAGAGAGAGAATCCTCACGAGGTTACTTGAACTCCCAGATCCAGCTTGTTTCATGAGTGAGTTAGTACCCACCCCACCTAAGGCTGCCAGATAAGATAAGATAAATTTGAGTTTCTGATACAATGAGTGTTTGTGTGTGTGTGTGTGTGTGTGTGTGTGTGTGTGTGTGTGCGTGTGTGTATTTTAGCATAAGTATGCCCCGTGCAGTATTTGAGAACTACCTGTATAGAAATTCAGTTGTTATTTATCTGAAATTCACATGTAACTGGGCATCCTCTTTTTTTATTTGCTAATTCTGCAACCTTAACCTCAGCTGTCCTTTGGGCTTAAGCCAGCCTGGTTGGATTTCTGAGTCTTGCAACAAAAGGGATCTCAAGAAGAGCAGACAGTTGAGAAGTGACTCAACTTGCCTGGGGTCACAAGGCCAATGAGCAGCTGGATTAGAACACAGGTCTGTGACTCAGAAACCTGTGATTACCCCTCCGGGAGCCTGGGGGATGGCAGAGAACAGATGATCTGAAGCTCATGCGACAGAATTGGATCTGAACAGAGTGTGGATCAGGAAGGGGAGAAAAAGGGGAACTGGGAGTCACAGTTTTGTTGACTGACAGAGATGACATTCATTTTTTGTCTTATGTGCAAATTCCCTCACCAGATAATTGTCAAGTACCTGCCAGGTGCAGGGCACCGTGCTTGTTCCTCTGATACCTGCTGTGAGCTGATGGGATCGTTGTTTATCCTTCCCATTTTGTAGATGGGAGAGTGAGGCTCGAAGAGACCCCAGGTCCAGGAGCCCCAAGGAGCTGGGGTTTCCCAGGCCTGCCCTGAGCTCCGTGCCCCACCCTGCCAGTCCACACAGAGGCCCGTCTGCCCCAGCGCTTTGCTGCCTGTTGCAACCCAACTCCCCACCGCCAGTCTGAGCAAAGCAGTGGAACCGAACTTGCGACTAAGTGTTCGGTCTGTGTCTGCTCTTAGCAGGTAGGTCCATGGTGACACACCTGATGTTTAATCCTGTTACCCTGGGCCCTGCATCTGGCCAGAGCCCTCCTTGCGCGTCCCCAGGGTGGTGCCCAGCCACGTCTCCTTTCTGAGTTGTGGGATGGAGGCTGCTGGGGAGGGGGACAGGAGCTCGGGGCCTCCGTGTGCTGGAAGTTGGATCCAGGCCTCTGGTGCCATGGTGACGGTTACTATAGAAACACAAGGGCTGCGCTCAGCAGGACGATGGGGATCTGTGCGGGGGTTTTCATAAACTGAAACCAGCAGAGAGGGGGATCTCGGTAGTGGTGAGAGACCCCCACACACAAACACACACTCCAGAGTGAGGGCCTAGTCGTGTCTTGGGGCTGCCCCACCTGTGTCTCCATCTTCCTCTCCTGCCTCTTCTGTCTTGTCCCCTCTCCTCATGCCACGCAGCCTATGATTTCGGTCGCTCTGGCTGCTATTGGCTCCGCCTGGAACTCCCATTCTGGCTTCTTCACTTGGCGAATTCCTGCTTACCCTCCAGGCCTCATCCCGATGCTTTCTTTTGTTCAACAAATATTTACTGGGTGTCTCTAAGTACAGGACACGGCGGTGGCCCCTGGAGACTAAGGCAGACAAGGGCTCTGCTCTCACCGAGCCTCCAGTCTCGCTAGGGAGACCCAGGCATGAAGGAAGCGTGCGAGTAAGTGACCGAGAATATGTTCAGACAGTGCCGTGGAGAGAGCAGAGGAGGGTCACGAGGCAGACGGTCCTGGCTTGTGGGGACTGGAGGCCAGGGAAGATGACTAAGGAGCACTGTTTGTCCTCCCTGAGCCCCTGGTTCTCCTCCCCTGCATAGTCTGTCCCTGAATCACAGCACTGAGACAGTGTCACTGCCTGTCTCCCACCCTAAAGTGCCTTTTCCTTGAAGGCAGGAGCAAAGTCTCATTTGTCCCTGTGTCTCCGGGGTCTGGTACATAGCAGGGACTTGGTAAGGCTCACACATTTACCGAGTGTGACCCACGGGTCGCACAGTGTCACAGATAGCTCTCGTTTCCCCTTTAGATTGATTCCATGACACAGATGTGATTTAGTCACATTTGCTCACTTGAGAGCTTCAGGAACCAAGCTCAGGCAGGTGTAGGAATCAGCTTGCAGTCTGCCCGCTAGCACATAGGAGGGCTGAGATTCAAACCCAGCCTGCCCCTGCAATCTCCTTTTGTGCAACGTGGTAGCAACTTTACGGAGACAGAATTCACATGCCGTGTAATCTGCCTTTTTTAAAGTGTGCGAGTTAATGGTTGTTGGTTTATTCAGAGTTGTGCCAACATCAGAATAGCTGAGGTTCGAACAGCCCAGAACACAACTGAATTCCTGCAGGCAGGGCCCTCACCCTCGGCCTCGTAGGAGGCCCTGAAGTTCAGAAGTTGGCCGCAGTCGTAAATTGAGGGCTGAGGAGTTCTGTGTGGGCTGGCTGCCTTTCTCTTGGCATAGCAATAATAAGCTTTTGCTTATTGGCATTTTAAATGTGTACGCCCGGCCTCTCTGAATTAACACCCCGATTCTCTGCTGGAAATCTCAAAACCACCTACGGACAAATAAGTTGAATTCCAGAAGGCCCTCCCGAGGGCTTTCCTGGCTGAAACATGGGGCGTGTGGTCCGTGCAGCTACTCAGAATGTCCGGAATTCACCAGGCCCTGAGTTTGTAAAGCCCGAGGCTTTAGGGAGGCCTGACATTGTGGCATGTGCTGGCCCAGAAGCTTCAGCCAGGGGGAACCGGGGCCTCTGAACCTGGGGACCACTCTGCCCTCTCCTTCCCGAGAAGCCTGTAGCATTCAGTTTAATCTGTATGCCCACTCCACTGAGCCCCAGAACCAGCGGGTGGAGTAGATGATCGATTTATCCTTTTCCCAGTGGGAGGGGCGCCATTGTCCCACATTTTCCCATCCTTCCCTCACCTGCCCTTTAGCTAACCACAAATGCCTGAAGTTCACCTCTGAAGATGTAGTTATTCAAGTATTGAAGGGGGATGGGTATCACGATCACGGTTTTCCCCCCAGCTGGGTGCACCAAAGAGGTCCCTTGTCTTTTTGCCATGCGCATCAAAGCTCCAGGCATCTAATTCAGTAGAATGTTCAGACTCTCCTGGCCCCATCAGTCCCTTGGAACTCAGGTTCTTCATCAGTCCCCGGAGGTCAGATGGGTGAAGTGAGCTCTGGAGAACCTCATCATTTTTCCATCCTCTTGCTCAGCTCTCGATCGCTATCCATACTCGGAGACAGGAACCAAACTGGGCCAGTTGAAGCAGAAAAATATTTCATAAAGGTTGTTTGGGGAGTAGCTTTGAGAGTCATTGGGCAGGCCCGACACTTGGGCTTGGAGATCACTCGGCTGGGAACAACCTCCCGCACCGACACTGCCCCTAGTACCAGCCCCGCCGGCAGGCCTGGACCCTGGATCTGGGGGCTGACGCTGCCTCTGGAAACCTGGTTCCTTGCCGCCAGGATTCCCTGCAGTCCCTGCTTCTCAGCAGTGGTCACGTTCACATCCTGAGAGGGCGTGTGTGATAGGAGAGGCCGACTTTACCGGCTGTCTCTCAATCTACAGAGGAGCCTGGAAAGTGAATTTTGACTTCCGTAGTGGGAGGTGGGCTCTGCCCACCAGGGAGACTCCTGAGCTGGAGAACTCTCCCCAAAATGAGAAACCCAAACAAATAAGCAGTTACCAATGGATTCCAGGAGGAAAATTTGCCCATCTCTGCCCCAGACCTTTATACCATGGGATTTAGAGAGGGACAGCCATCGGCTCCCGAATAAATCTTCCCCTTTCCCCCAAGACAGTGGGTGTCTGTTTGCCTGGCATTTCTATAACAAAGATGAGCCACAGAATAAAGAAGACTGCTCCAAGTTGACCATAAACCCCCACGGACCCAAGTGGGAAGGGGTGTTCCCCAAAGGAAATCAGGGTACTCTTTCCAAAAGAAGGGATTCTAGGCAGAAAAAAACAACTCATGTTCACTGCAACTGGGGAACTGCAGAGGATTTTGTTTTGTCTTATTAATGTAAACTTAAACTGAATTTTACCTTAATAGATAGAAACCTAAGGTAAGTCCCAAAAGTGGAATTTCTGGGTCAGAGGTCATGTGTGTTTTCAATTTGAACGGACATTGCCGGTATTTCAAAAAAAGCCTCATAGCAATTCTCATCCCTTCCAGTAATGTATCAGAGCGTCTTTCCCCTGTTCTTCCCAGCCCTTAAGGATTTCTTTTTGCCAAGCTAAGGAAAGTGATGTGGGCTTGCTGTATTCTGCACGCTCCAGCAACAGCATCTGTGTGTCTCTGCACTTTTGTGTTTGTTATCTACCTCGTTTCCCACCTGGATGTCCTTTTTCTTCTTCCCAGCCTGGTGAGCTCCTACTTGGCTTTCGGAACCCAGTCACAAGGCCCCGTACTTGGGAGGCTTCCCTACTCCTCCAGAGTCAGCTTGCCTTCCTCCCTGCCACCTGCTCTCTCTATGCTCCCCCCCTGCACCCCCACCCCCACCCCCACCAGCCCCATCACGGGGCACAAACAGGATTTGGGTCTCTGGAAGCCTTTCCCGAGGCCTGTAAGCTGCTAGAAGAGAAGGAACATGTCACAGTCATCTCTGGGTCCCCTCTGCCTGAACTCTGCCTGGTACAGAGCAGTGGCCCAGGAAATGTTCGTTTATTAAATGCCATTATAACAAAGCTTGTCCACAAATGTTTGCAGAATGAGGGAAGGGATTTTGCGAAAGGGGACTGGTGCTTGTAGCTGTCCAGGCAGGGTGAGCTGGAAGGAATGTACAAAGACAGAATCTGTGGGCAGAACATCTCGGGGCCAGAGGGACCCTGAGGGCACCGTGTAGGCCTTGATCAGTTTAGAATTCCTTCGATTCTGACATTCTCTGTTCTTCCTGGACGCAAGCGTCCAAGGTCACCTCATTATGGCTCCGTGTGAAGGCAGCACCCCAAAGGGGCCATCGATTTGGAACATCTGATCAGCTTTCTGAATCAGATCCACTAACTCGTAAAATCCAATAAATGTCAAAGATCTGTCGGGCCCATTAACCTCCGGAGGTCTATTAAAAGACTGCTCTCGCTAAGGAGATTCTGTTTCTGTCACACACATGCAAGGGCAGCCAATTTGAAAACCCCCTGAATTTCGGAAGTTAGGAAAGGGGCAGATTTAAAAGGGGATAGCCAGGTCTCTATTAGTTTTTGTCTTAAGACCCTGCCATGTCTTCCACACTGATCCATACAGAGCATCTGCTACTTTGACCAGCCCTGTGGTAGGTATATGGGCGGGGGCCTGCTCCAGGAAACATTCTAGAACTTCTTTACCAGGCTCCAAGAGAATGACCCCGATCCCTCCCTGTATAATACCCTGTGCGTACCTTTGTTTTATCCCTTGTACCACGGAAACATAATTATATGCTGCACGTGGGTCCCTTCCACTAGACTGTGAGCGCCTCAGGAAGAGCGTTTGTAGGGATTCCCTTTGATAGGAGGTGAGGGAAAACCTGAACCCAAATCACTTCAGCAAAAAAGACAATTTGGTTGACACACCTGTCACAAGCCCTTTCCATATGTGGCAGGAGAGCCACTGGCAGAGTCCGTGTGACGGCAGGCCTGCCTCCGGCAGCTCCAGGCATCCCGTCACCAACTTAACAGTCCTGTGAAAAAGAGCCTTGCTCCCCCGGGAGAGCCAGCCAGTCTCCCAGGCCGATTCTCAATGGGCCACTGCCGTCCACTTGCCAATCTCAGGGCATTCTTCTAGCAAAGCAGTTAGCATGTTGTGCTCTTGTTACTACTTTACTTAACTTGTTTCCATTCAGAACTATGAATTCCTTGGTGGGTGGAACCAACTTCATCTTCCCAGTGCCTAGTTTAAGGCCTGGCCCCCAATAAGTGCTTACCGAATGTGTGTAGGATGAATGAATGAATGGATGCATGAATGAAACTAACATTGTTAAAGGGCTTCAGTGTATTAGGCTCTGTGGAAATCCATCAGTTGGACATTGTGTTTCAATGTGTTTGTGTTTCAAAGTGGCTACAAAAATATCCCCTATCTCCCATGCTTTTTTGTGAGAGGACTTCTATGTCCACATTAAGAAGCAGAGTCCGTTTGCCTTCCCCTTCAATCCTTGGGGCTGGCACCTGTTATGATCACTAGAATGTGAGGGAGGTGACGTTGGTTAACTTCTGGACCTTTAGAGAGCTATAGCTTCCGTCTTTGCATCTTGGAACAGCCCTTGCTGCCATGCTATGAGGAAGCACAGGCAGCTATGTGGAGAGGTGCGCGGGGGAGAACCAGAATTCCCACCCAGCGACTCCACAGAGCTCCTAGCTAGTGCTCGGAGCTAACTGCCAGTCATGTGAGTGAGGCTACTTTGGACCTCCAAGCCATCCCTGGGCCTCAGCTGGCTCCATGTTAAGCAAAAGAACCACCCAGTCAACCTACAAAATCGGGAAACATAGATAATCATCATCGTCATCATCATAATATTTTATCCTTGCATCATTCCCAAGGACGTCGAGGCTCAGAGCCCTTAAATAAATAGCTTCCCTAAAATCACATGGTCCTTAGATGATAGAGCAGCAGACCTATAACCAGGATGTGCTCAGGGAAACTGATTTGGCCAGCGCTTCATGATGGAAATCAGGAATAGGAAGGCAAAGCATTTGGCGAAATCACAGAAATGCATTTCAGAGCCAGGCACTGGTCTGGTTCGACTCTCTTTGAGGGCTTTGGCATAGTAGCTAGGTGTGGGGACACAAGGTGGGGGCGACAACAGTGGTCACAGTGTGAGGGATGTAGGCTGCTGTGATTTGCAGGGAGCAGGTGGTGTGGACTGTCAGGAGGCCGCATGCCCGACGCAAAGGGACAGCACGCCTATTGCTGCTAAGTGTGTATGTTGGCCCAGGACTACCAGATCCTTCAGTACATCAAAAGCACTAAGGATTCAGATACCTTAGTTTTGTTGAGTCAGGAGGAAGGGGAATGGGAGAAGACGTTTGAATGCCAGATCTGACCCACAGCTCCCCAGATTTTGACTTTTTTTCAAAAGAACCATCTCAGTTTAAGCTCTAGAAAGGAGAACATCCCACTGCCTTTGTTCCAGCAGAAAAAAAAAGCAATTTCTTTTTCACTATAAGCTCCATAAAGCTTTTCAAGATGTTGCAGGGTTTTTTTTTTTTTTTTTCATACTGAAGGTAATTCACTGGGGACGCCTGGTCCGTCTTCCGCCTCCCAACTGGCTTTTGCTTCTCTGAGCTGTTGTCATCCTGTGAAATGCTGCCGCTTCCCGGGGCGGAGGAGCCAGGAAGTTCCATACCGCAAGGAAAGCAGCTCCTGATTTCTTAGGCTTGGCCAGCCATGGGTCCATATCCCACCTGGAGCTTGGTCCCTTGCAGGTGTGGGGTCCCGGTCAGTCTGGCAGGACGGCACACTCTCCACATATTGACAGCCCCGTGGTGCCATCCTGGGGAGAAATCATCTCACTGAATGACCTCACTGGGTCCAGGACCTGAAGGAGAGGCTTCCCCGAGGGGCTGAGCCAGGCCTACGGGGGCCGCAGAGGCCCTGAGAGAGGCCAGGGAGGCACGCTGCCTTGTTCCTGACCTTGTCTTATGGCCAGCCGCAAGCCCACAGCCTTCGTTTCTCTGTTTTTCTGCTTTTTAGCAGAATGGTGAGACCTTCCCTTGCTTCTCTCTGTCTCATGCTGCCTCATGTTTCATACCTCTGAACTCACTTACCAAGTGCAAAACCCCCTGCCCCCACCCCGTTTTGTAGTGGTGCCTGACCAGGGCTCAGAGAAGCAGGGGACTTGTTCAAGGTCATACAGTTGGTGGACATAGTCGACCTGGATATTCTACGGTTATTTATACTTTTATGGTTATTTCTATTTTTCACTGGGCAGATTTTAAAAATAATTCCTTTGTTAATAATTGAAAAGTCCCCTTTCTTACCCTGTTTCTCACATGCCCTGCCTTCTCCCCACAGGCAGCCGCTCTTACCACTTTTTTGTATGTATTGAAAGTAATAAAGGTAGATACGAAGTTGGGAAGGGTTGGGATCAGCCAAGTGGCCACTTGACCACTGGTGAATACCTCTTGCTGAGGGCCCAGCGTGTGCCCGGGGGCAGCAATGGCAACATAACGCTCATCTCCAGGGTGCTGCAGAGGACCCAGCACTTGCCCCAGGCACCAGAGCCCCCAGGGACCCAGCTGTCTCAGGTGCCTGGGCTTGCTTAGCCTTGAGCTCAGAGTCACTCCAGCCAAGTGTATGGGCAGTGATGTAGCCAAGAGGTAAAGGCTCCTCGTGGTCCCTGAGTTCACGCAGACTGGGTGTATGACCCTGGCAAGGGCCTGACCCTCCTTGAGCCTCAGTTTCCCCACCTGTGCTGCAGGAACATAGCTGCTTGGGTTGTGTCTACAAAGAGGCGTGTACTTGCACCAAGTTTGGCACAGGATAGGTTTTGCCAATTTACTGTACTACCAATGGACCTTTCGCTCATCCCACGCTATACCTCCAGCACCTTGAATGGCTTCTGGTACATCGTGGGCATTCAATAAATATTTGTTGCCTAAATGAATGAATGAACCATCGACTCATTTGCCGGGGCTGCTGCTGACAAACTAGGTGACTTTAGACGGGTCCCTTCCCCTCTCCTAGCCTCAGTTTCCCCATCTCTGATGAGATGGGTCCTTTCCTCCAGGTCTCAACCCATGCAGCCCACTTCTCATCTGAACTAGTCTTCAGGGGCCTGTGAGCAGCCGAGGAAAGTTGTCCTTCTGTTTCCCTGAATATTAATCTTCAAATTAAATCCATTTTGGAGTACTCAGCGTTGCCATGGTATCACAACTGTTCTCTCTTTCTTTCTCTCTCGCTTGCCCTCTCTCCCTGCCTCTCCCCCACACCTCCTTCCCCACCCCAGCGGTTAGCCCAAGGACCTCCAAAGGCCAGCTCTGTAGTCCCCAGAGAAAGGTGCTTTCTGAAGTCACAGGAAAGTCATTGCTTCCTGGCAAGGCATTCATTTGATTTACTCCTTTGGGGAGGCACATTGTAGCTAGGAGCTGTGGAGTCAAGGCTCCCCAAGGAAGGGGAGGCCCTCCCCAGGCTGTAAGTGGCGACTAGGTCTGAAAGGTGAGAACCTCATGCTATCCATCTGATTGTCCTACCGGTACGGCCCCAGAAACAAGCGGAGGTGGAAATGGGAGAGCTCTCCAGTCAGGCTTGTGGAGCGGAAGAATCTGGTTCTGCCAAAGGTCGGAGCAGTGCAGACATTAGGCCACTTGCGGGACAGTAATTAATGTCTAAAACGTGAGATCTCAGTTTAGTCATGGTTGCTGCCCACAGAGGCCACTGCCATGGCTTTGAGAATGAAAATTCTTTCTTTTTCCTAGCTTTATTGAGATGTAATAGACCCATAACATTGTGTAAGTGTAAGATGTACAATGTGATGGTTTGATACATGCATATATTGCAAAACGTTGACCATAATAAGATTAGTTAATCCATCCCTCACCTCGCATAATTACTATGCTCTTGTTACGGTGAGAACATTTAAGATTTACTCTCAGGACAACTTGCAAGTATACAGTACGGTATTACTAACTGTAGTTACTTAAATGCCCCCAAACTTACTCAACTTCTAACTGGCACTTTGTGCCCTTAGACTAGCATCTCCCCATTTCCCCTACCTCCTAGCCCCTGGTAGACATCAGTTTACCCTCTGTTCCCTAGTTCACTGTTTTTAGATTGCACATGTAAGTGAGATCATACAGTATTTCTCTTTCTCTGTCTGACTTATTAGAGATGGAAATTCTCAAAGGCATGGTCGTGGTAAGAGGAAAGGGCCAAAGGTTCCATAAGTAACAAAGATTCTGGCAACGGTTAGTAAATAACAATCAGTAATAAATGTTATATAATTGAGAGCTGTAATAAATAACTGTGTGCCTAATGGGGCCCCATTTCACTGATGAGGAAACAGTGCTCGGAGGGGCAACCTGACTGTGGTGGTTCGTGCTGGGTTGACGTGGCCAGGCTGGAACCGTGTCGTCCAGAATGCCCTTCCCCACATTCCCTGTGGTTCTGGGTGTGAGCTGACCAGAAGAGGCATGTGCACAAAAATCCGGAGGTGGAGGTGAGTAGTGGCCACACTCTCTGAGGTGTGTGACCTCAATGGATGTGGGGGTGGTGAGATGCAGATTTGCCAGTGACACGTGTGGGCCTTTACTCGTTTGGGCTCTGCGTCCAACTCTTCTCCCCCAGACCCCTGGAGGCAGCAGCTCCCCTTCCCAGTCCCACTCAGCTTCCAGATCAACTGGCCAGTGAGCCCTCTGATCCTCCCACTGCCCCATTCTCCTTCCTTCACCCACACTGTATAAGGCCAAATTCCAATAATGAAGTCCTTATTTCATGCCCCCTAGTGGCCTTCTCTCCACTTGAACGCTGACTAATACCTTGACCAAGGCACAGCTACTGAGAGAAGAAAGGAACCTCAGTTTAAACCCAGTCCGTCTGGGAAGTCTATAATTCTCGCCATGACATCCTCTCAGATGTCGAGAAATAGTTAGTGGGCACCCAAGGGCCTAGCACTATGGTGGACCATGGGTGACACCAAAGAAAGAGAAGCCAGACTTGCTCTCAGGGAGCTTTTAGAGATAGAAAATGAACAGACATGATAGGGTCTTTCTGCAGAGATCATGTCAATCACTGTAGTTTTTAATTCCATAAGCGTTTGTGTAAGACAGAAGGGCGTGCCCTGGAGGCTCTGCAAAGGCGAGGGGCACGGACCCCTGGCCGAGTGGGGTGGGTCGTTACAGAGATGTGTGCCTGAAGACATACATGCCGACTCACATCTGCTACCCGTGCTTGGCCAGCATCCAAGTCCTGTTCTACCAGAACCTTGTTCCTTTGGGGAAGGATATCTTCTCTAGTCTCATCCCATGTGGTCTGGGCTTGGCTGACCCTTCTCCTTGGCCGCAGTGAATGGTTCTGGGTTGAGAACATGGCCCAGGTCAGCCTGCTGAGGGCCCTTTGAAGGACTTTTGCTGGAACCGTGGGAAAGGGGCCCTCGTGACTCATTCCTCACCTCGCTGGCTTGGGTTCAGAACATCAGAGTCAGAAGTTTCTCTGCCTTAGAGGACGGGGTTGGGAAACCAGGGCCAAGAGGAGGTTCCCCTGTGTTCTGTAGAGGGAGGGAGCCTGACCCCATCAGGCCAGGAGGTCAGGAACCCTTTTCTGATTCCAGGGCTCTCTTTGCCTTTCTCCTGCACTCTCCATCACAGACATGATTGCCCCGTTGGAGGATTATCTGATGACTGTCGGTCCCCCTCAGATGCTGGGGAGACTATAGGGACCGGGCACTAAATGAAATGAGGGTCAGTCCATAGGGAGCAATGGACACTGTAATGGGCTGCAGAGTCCATGCCCATCCAAAGAGGGCAGCAGCGCCCACTTGAGGCAACTAATGCCAAGTAATAATGGAATCTTCTCGTTTTTCAAGAAGCAGCCAGAAACCTAGACTTTGATGTAAAATTGCCCGACTTTTAATGTTGGAAGCCATTTTCTTAAGATAAAATAAAACACAATTAGGGACCAGTTTCTGCTAGCACTCTGCCTGTGTGTCCTGCACCAGCTCTAAGTACCCTAAGGACGGAACCAGCACTAGGCCTGGATACGGAAGGAATGCCAGGAGTGTTTGCTGAATGAATGAAGGAGTGGACAAATGTTTTTCACGGTATGTTTCTGGCTGGGCCATGGTGTGAGGATCCCCCTTTTCTGGCTGCACTGCCAGAACTTCCAGGGGTCTCTGGTTGGCCTGGTGGCCTGGAGTCATTGTGAGTAAGAGCCCCTGTCCCTTGGCTTCTCAGGCAGTGGCAGAAATGCTGTGAGCATCACACAGCTCTGCTTACTCTCCCTTGACTTCCTCCATCAAGAAGGAGCCCCCCTCCCCCCATGGCTTCCCTAGCTTCCTGGCCGGGATTTCTGGAGCCCAGAGAAGGTGCAGACCCACCGTGCCAGCTTCTGGGGCCTCACTGAGCCCTGGGCAGCTCTGGGCAGCAAAGCATGTGCGAGAGACAGAGGTGCCACCCAGCGTGTGGCAGGCTTTCGGTGTTAGGCGTCAGCACCTCCCGAATGAGTGACCTTCCCTCAGCCTGCTTCTTTCCCCAGCAGCTCAAACCAGCCGGTGGAGAGAGGGGCCATGCGGTGAGCCCACGGCCAGCTGGCCATTTTCCAAAGCCTGCCCGCACCAGGGAAGGAGCGAGCCATGGCCCCTCGCCTGTCCCTGGGGGACTGCCAGTGCCACCCCTTGCATCCCTCCGCGTGGGGACTGAGACCCTCCCAGGACCCGTCCCTCCTGCTCACCCACATACCCCATCTCTGCCCCACCTCTGAGCACTGTAGCCTCTCCCCATCCGCTCTGCAAAGCTTTCCTGCAGGCCCGCTACACGCGGGGACCGGGAAGGGGTGGTGACAGTGCCTACCCTCCTGTAGCTCCGGGTGTCAGATCCAGTAGCCACAGACAGCTGTGTGGCAGTGCCAACCTCGTTGAGTGTCGGGGAGGGAGAGAACAGTGCGGCGTGGAGCGTTAAACAGGGCATCTGACTTAGTCCGGGGGTGGGTGTCTCTGTCAGGGGAGAGAGTTTGAGCTGAGCCCCGAAGAGCAGTTTCCAGCAGGGAGTCCGATGCGCAGAAAGGAAGGTCACGCGGGCTGCTCCGGGAGAACAGGGTGGTGGGTGGCGGGTGCACCCCGGTGGGCGCGGGGGAACTGTCAGGAGGCTGTGACAGTGGCCCGGGAGGAGATGGTGGGGGCTGGAGGGAGGGTGGCGGCGGCAAAGATGGGGCGGAGAAGTGGGCAGATTCGAGCTATATTTAGGAGGCTTTGGTGACAGTTTGGACGAGTGTGTGGGTAGGTGCCAGGGTGCTGCCTGTATTTGTGGCTCGAGCACCTGGGGGGCTGGCAGTGCCTCGCTCGGCTGGGATGGGGAATCCTGGGGGGAGGGGCACTGTGGAGAGCGGGGGGCTTCTGAGCCGGCCCAGAGATGTCAGCCACTTTTCCCAAACGTGACCTGCTTCTCACACCGCCGTGCTTTTCCACGTACAGCTTCCTCTGCCTGGAAAGCAATTACTTTCTGCTTTCTGGGCCGAGCACCTGGTCGTGCTCCGAGGCCCAGGTCACCTGCCCCCTTCTCTGTGCCACTCAGCTGCAACCCTTGTGAGACCTTAGTGCCTCACGTCATCCCTAGCCTCAGTCACACACAGGACCTGAAGGGACATCTTAACTCGGGAGAAGGAAGGTGGTGAGGCTGAGAGTTGGTCGCCTCGGCTTCTGGACAGGAGGGCGGGATATGTGTGTGTACGTGTGTGTGAGAGTGTGTGAATATACAAAGGAGGGAGTGTGTGTGTGTGTGTGTGTGTGTGGACGGCGTGTGAGCATGCCCAGGAGAGAGACTGTTGGCCTGAGGGAGGCGGAGGGGAAGGCCAGGCTCGCCTGTCTCCACGTGTCTGAGAAGACTCTAGGTGACATGGTGCTCGGCGTCTTGGGCTCTGGGGCCAGGCCCACCTGGATTTGAGTCTGGGCTCTTTCGTGTAATGAACTCTGTGGCCTTGGGCAAACACCGCCTCTCTAAGCCTGAGGATACTCGGCTATACTAGGATTCTGACAGCATCTGTCCCCTGGGCTGGTGAGAGGAATGGGTAAGATGAAGCCTCTAAAAACACTCAGCTGGGACCTGGCCTGTGAAAGACAGTCGTACATAATGAACACTCACCCTGACCTCTCCCAGGCCCCAGGGTCGACGTCTTGACCCACCACACAGGTTTTATCTCCTGGTTATTCCTGCTCACAGGAGCCTGTACCTGTGCGCTCCTGGTGGCAGTCAACAAAGGGACAACCTTGCATTTATTTGTGTGTTTGTGGGGTTCTCTGTGAGCTCCAAGAGATCTGGAGTGGCGTCTTGCCTTGTTTGCCATTGTCTCCCTGGCACCCGGCATGAGCTGGAACATAGTAGGGTGCGACATGCATTGATCAGATCAATGAACGAATGTAGAATGGTAGTCTCCCCCTTCCTTTTCTCCTTCCCCCACTCTTTCCGGTTTCTCTGAGCCCCACCCCCGCCCCTACTGACAGATCTGAGCCTCTCTGCCCTCTCTGGGTGGCATGAAGCTGGTAGACAGAACCAAGAAGGGAAGTGAAATGGCCAGGACAGATCTGACATTGCATGGCGTGGTCAGCATCTGTCAGAGAGCTGGCGCATCTTTATTTAACTGATGGCTGCTGTCACCTTTCACACCTCTGAGCACACTGGAGAGATTACACTTTCTTTTTTTTTTTTTTAATCCCCAGGGCTCGTTATTATTTTTATTACTTTTAAGATCTCATCCCTTGTTTTAAGCATCCTAAATGAAGGTTGTAATTTATATTCAGCCATATGGTGAATTTTCTAATTTGTTAATCATGGTTACACTTTCACCTGTTATGAGATTTTACCAGAAGGTGTCCTGTTGCTTGGAGAACCCTTCAAATTGTCTATGAATTTGTCCCTTCTCCCGAGTCCTACTTAATAAAACGAATGCGGGAAAACACCCCTTTGCCGTCTAAAAGACCGGTACTCATCCTCCTGAAATCAAGCTGCTTCTTTCACATTATCTTCGGGAGCTGAGGCTAAAGATGTTTATATGGAAAACAAGTAGCAGCAAGCAGTTTGATTTTTTTTCCCCTTTTTTTTCCTTCAGGAAATTGCTCTCTTATGCAAGAGAAATGCAAGTTCACCCACAGCAGAGCAGTCATATGATAAGAAATCTGTTTGCGAGAGAGGGAAGCTCATTTCCCCCTTTGAGAAGCTGCATTTGTTTGAGAGAGACAAGGAGAGAGAAAGCAGTTTTGCTGGGGCACAGGGAAGGGATTAAGGCATCATGACAAGCACATGGTTTAGAAATGAGCCCAATTAAAAAAACATGAACCCATCTGACCCTCATATGAAAATCCGGGGCTGTCACTGTCCACTCCTTGATTTGAGAGACCAGCACAATTATTCTGGAGATCATTAAGATTCTGGTGGAATGAGTTTTCTGGTCTTGCTTGTGATTTCCATTTTCTCATTACTGACAGAAGCTGCATTTATGGATCTTTCTCTTTTAAACAGGAGCTTCTCGGACTAATTTTTTTAAAAATTGGCCTCCCCAAATGGTATAATACCAAAGCTTAAATGGGCTCATCTCGGCCGGTTCCATGAGAACTGTACCCCTTCCCCACCCTCCACTACCACCTAAAAAAAAAATTTTATTTATTTATTTATTTATTGCCTTTGGAGAAGGGATTCACAGCCATGGCAGGCAATTAGATTTCAAAGCTGGAGAATTCTGTTGCCCTTTGCCAGGAACTGCTGAAGCAAGCAAGACAGCCCATGGGTTTTGAATGCCTGGCCCGGAAGCAGGCTCTCCCGGTGCAGCTCTCCCAGGATGGGCTGGAGAAGCGTGTTTGTCTTTGTTCTGCAAAGGGAAATCTAATTTCATCCCCTGAGCCCTATCTGCGTGGTAATTCCGTAGCTAGGCGACACTGGCGTTCAAAAGGCTGGGAGATTGTCTAGTTTGTGAAATGCTGAGAGTTGGCATGGTCCAGGGGAGGGCCAGCTTCCAGGGAGCGGGTCAGCCCCCCGGCTTGATCCTTAGCCTTCCTCTGTGGCTCCATTCCTTGGAGGGCTGCTCTGTCTCTGGGGACTGAGGGTACCCCTGAGTCCCCAACCCAGCCTTCTCTCTTGCTGCTGGCTGAGTCACAGGGTTTAGGAATGAGATCCGATTTCCAAAGCTGCTGAGAAAATGCCCACACTTGTTCAAGAAGGAGGCTGGTGCTGTGGCTGAAATGCTGGACTGGGAGCTGCCTGGAGACAGACCTGGAGTAGGTGGGTCATGTCTGTGACCGCAGACAGTGCTGCTCCTCTCATGGAGCTTATCTTCTCACAGGGGAAGGAAAGTTCATATAACTAAATAACCAGAAAGATACTGGGTAGTGATAAGCGCTGTGATCAAAGTGAAACTAAGCGATGTGAGAGTGAGACTGGAGGGCTTCTCTGTGGAGGTGACATTCAAGGTGAGAGCTGATGAGAAGGAGCCAGCTATGCAGGCATCTGGGGAGAACAGCATCCTAGGTAGCAGGAACAGCAAGTACAAAGCACCTGAGCAGGGAGTGATCTTGGCACATCCATGAAGGAGCGAGAAAGCTGGTCTGCCCAGAGAGTGGTGAGCGACGATGAGATGGCTGGAGATGAAGTCAGAGAGGTAGGCACAATAATAGGAAGGAGGTTGGGAGGGATGCTGAATATTTTGTGGTAGTTTTGGCAGCAGGGGAGAGACAGATGATCTGATTCGTGTTTTAAGAGCATCACTCTGCCTTCAGGATCGAGAATGAATTGGGGTACAAGGGTAGGAAGTACAAGGGGTACAAGGCAGGAAGCAGGGCTGCAGGTCCGAAAGCTACTGTAGTGCTCCCCGTGGGAGAGTGGAACGGGTTTGTCTTCCAGTGATAAAAGGCACCTTCCACAAAACAAATAAGCTGCCCTTCTTCAAGAAGAGGCTTCTAGGGTTTTCGCTTATTCTGGACGTTGAGAGCCTCAATCCAATAGAGAGCTGGATGGAGGTTATGAGTGCTCTCTGGAGTATGTTTTACTAACTAGGCCCCCAAAACTCGCCTGCGTGCACAGGTCTGCTCTCATGAACACTGGCAGCCCTGCAGTAACAGGCTGGTGAGAATGGACTTGAACGTACCATATAGTCAAAGCAAACCCCCATTGGGATGCCGAAAAGGCCCCGTGGGGCACCTGTGACGGTATGCGTTCTAGAACAGCGAGCAAGGCAACATAATATACTCCACATCTGATTCTCAGGGATGCGTTCCAGGCCATGGGCCTGATACCTACCTGTCTATGGAAATCAGCACAAACAGGGATCCATGTAACATATGCTATGTACTTATGCCCTCCGTATTCATAGTATTCCACGGTGGTTATCAACTACACCACACAGAAAGGAGCAAATCATGCCCGTTTTATTGTGTGTGATGTTGTAAACCACTCAGACTTCTTAAATTCTTTGTACTTTAGGGAGTCACTCACACAGCTGCCATCATCTAACGAGTAGAAGAACTGCCCAGGCAAATCGAGCTCAAACTGCAGAATTATCTGCAAGTAAATGAGGACTGTTTCAAATGGCTAAGTCTGGGGTGATTCATTACCGAGCAATAGGTAACTGATACAACTAACAATAGGGAAAAGCATTACCATCCCCAGGTCTGAAGGGACGCACAACTGCTGGACACACGTGTTTTAGGGAGGTGGGAGCAGGAGGAGAAATACCCCAACCTCTCTCTCTCCTTCCCTCCTGGTTTCTTTTCAAAGCCTCCCTTTGGGCAAATTCAACCAGAAACCAGAGGTCGAGGGAGACTGGCTGATGCAGTCCCGAGAGGTCAACCTTCCAGGGCTGGGAATCCACCTAGGGGTGGAGGTAGAAGGCACAAATGGAAAGCAGCCAGCATCTAGGGATGACTGTTGAGTCCTCGCACTTATTCCCAATGAGCCCCTAGCCCCCGTGGTCCCGCGGAGCCCTCCATCCTCGGAAAACCCAAACATACACAAGGACCAGCTTTTCCAGACATCACTTGATTTCCGGAAGAAGGGAAAACAATTTGAGACCACTCCGTTAGTGTTTTTCCCGAGCTTTATGTGGGTGATTTCCTCTACATTCCATGCCGCGCTCACCCTGGCCGGACGCCTCCCCCCCCACCCCCCATTGCCCCTGAAGTATGAGAAGTGAGACTACAGTGATCTCCAATGGGATTGGGGTCGTCATCTCTTACCCTCGCCTTTCCAAACCATGTTTCCCATGGGAGAGCCTTTCAGTCCTCCTTCAGGGCTTGAAAGAACTCCCGGGTCCCCGTTGCCAGCGCGCCCCACCGTCCCGGTGCCGCCCTCTCTCCGGGACTCTGCTCCCCTGCTCTGCACAGTCCTACAGGTGGGGTCGCCAAACGATCACAGAGTCAGTGGCCTGCGGGAAAGAAAGGATCTTGGTGTGGCCGATGGACACCAAGGTTCTGCTCTGGGCTCAGAAGGAAGCAGGGAGGCTTTTCTTTCAGTGGGCGCCCTGGCAGCAGGAAAAACGAAACCGCATTTTCAACACTGCCCTTTCCCAGTCGGCTTTTGAGGGTGGTGATAATTTAAACTTCGTTCTGGAAATTTGGAAGAGATCGTCATGTTCTTGCTGTTTTACCCTGCAATGATGTCAGTGGATAAGAGAGTTGCCTAGCTTCTGAGAGTAGCTGGGCAAGGCTCCCGGCAGGGCAGGGGTGGAGGAAAAAGCCTGAAGGATCCAAGCAAGCGGACTGATTGAGGATCGGGAGAGTTTGCAGGAAAACCTGGAAGACAGATCGAGTCAAGAGCTCAAAAGAGGGCCCGCTGAAGGGAGGCTGCCTGAAGACGATGGGGCAGAAACACAGCCCGGCTCTGTCATGGGTAGAGCCTGACTCCGGGAGGGGCGGGAACCTCATCTCCGACGTTGGCCCCCCGCATTGGAAAAGCAATAGAAGGAATTCGAAAAGCAGCTGCTCTCCTGGGAGGCAGACCTAATAGGCCCATTTCGTCTTGGGCCTTAGGAGGCCGGGGTCCTGTTTCAGGTAGTGACTCCTTAATGAGGCCCAGCGTGGAGAGGCTGCACAGCTGAGCTATCTGTCATGCAGGGAGAAACAGGGCGCCTCTGTTTCTTTTTCTGCTACAGAATCCAGTGCCATCCATCCTCCTAAGTGATGAGCTGTGGCCAACACCCCGTTTTTCCCATCTACGGCTGGAGGATAATGATGCCGGTTTTCATTGTGCTTCTAGACCTCGGGACCCAAGGGACAAGGCTTTCTTTCCTGCCAGAGATAGGGAAAGGCCGGGCCAGTGTTTCAAATAAATACCCTTCTTCCAGTTGAATGGATGTGGGGAGGGATGTGGAAAGGGGGAGCGGCAGCCTCGAAGGCCCTGCAACCAGGCCAAGAGGAGCATTCAATCAGGGACCTGACATTTGCCTATTGCCCTCTTATCGGAGTTGCTAAGTCACTGGAGCCTTTGTGCTGCGGAATTGGGGAGGAAGGAATGGCCCGGCCCAGCCAATCCTGCACCCGGCTCTCGGCCATTAGCATCTCCCTGACATCTGACTGATCTCTTCATTTCACTTCGGTAAACAGGCCACCTCAAGGCCAAGGTGACAGTGACCTCTGGCGCTGCAAGCAGCCTGGGATTGTCCCTGAAGGCCCTGGTAAAGCGGTAAAGCACTCTCTCAGGGGCCAAGCCTCTTATTTCCCACCGCCACCGCTCCGATGAGTGGCGACAAAAAATAAATAAATAACCGTCCTGCGGGATAGACAGCAGGCATGCTGGGCAGAGAAAGCGAGGTGAGGAAGGGCACCAGGGAGGGTTGGGGCGAGGCAGAGGAGGAGATCTCACTGAGAAGGCCGTGAAGAACAATGCAGCTGCCCAGGAAGTACCGGGAGAGGCCGCCCAGCTATTAATAGGCTGCAGCACGCGGGGGGCCAAGCTGCTGCGTTTCTGATGTTTAAATCTCCAGCGTGAAGTGGCTTGCAGGCTCCGATTCTGCAAAGACAATTAAATATAGATTCGCCCGGGTGAGGGTTGGGAAGGGTGTGGGTGGAATAGAAGCCTGTGCCACGATGCAATCGAATCCTGAATATTTCAGGGGATCTCTTCAAACGCTCCGCAGACATATTGGAGGGTGTGCAGTGTGCCACGTGCCAGGACACCCCAGTGAGCGCACCTGGCCCCCCGGGAACCCGTGGGGAGGCTTGCGATCCCTGCTTCCTACAGGGGTCAGGCAGACAGCGTATAGGAATGAGGTGGACAGGGTGTAAAACTGTAGGGAATGGTGAGGTCTGCATGAAGAGCATAGCTATGTCCTCTGTATCGGCACTGGGGAGCGACTCAGCCTCATAAATTGTTCCTGCGTAGGGATGACTGTCCAGTATTGCTAGGCCTCGTGATTTTTAAAGGAAAGATACATATTTGGAATTTTGTGTGATTTTTTTTTTTCTTCCTGGGTTTAAAAAATACTACGAAGACCAAACACACCACATTTGCAGGCCTGAGGGGCCCAGGCAGGATCTTATAATAGCAAATGATAAGGGTTGAAATAGAAGGAATCCCGGAAGCTTATGAGAGGCCGGGGGTGGGCTGTTTGACCCATCCAGGGGAGGGGCTTGAGGGGAGGGGTCTTCCCAGTGATGGGGAACTGAGTCTTGTATGGCGGTCATGATGACATAAATCATGGCACAAAGTTTTGAGGAAGTCATTCCGGGCAGAGAATATCGTGCTGGGTATGTCGCATCCGCCAGCTAAAGACTATTTCTCAGCCTTCCTTGTGACCGAGGGTGGCCATCTGACAGGAGACCGGTGTCTATTTCCTGACCATAACGCGTAGGAAGCGGTGGGCCAGCCTGCGCTCCTCCCACCCTCCCAGCTTCCGTTTTGCGGACGGTCATGGCCCTCGAGAGCACAGGTTGCGGAGCTGGGGATTAAACCTCTTTGGCTTTGGTTTCTGTAAAATTGGGATGATATTATCCACCCCACAGGGAGATGTGTTGAAGGATCGCTGTCTACGAAGTACTTAGAACAGTGCCTGGCATGTACGTGCGGTGCCAAGGCGCGATGCCCTCGGTGTGGTTCTGCTGGCGAGATGATCGTGCGCTGCTCGAGGGAGGACAGAGCCGAGAGAGAGCAGGGCGCCTGGGCCCCAGCCCCGGCTTGCACCTGGCGCACAGACGCAGAGACGAGTCGACTGCTCTCTCGTTCAGGCCACTGTGTTTTGTACCTCTGATGCAGCAGCCGAGCTTACAGGCTTCAAATATGGTAACTCAGTATCGAGCCCCACATTGGGCTCCTTGCTCAGCAGGGAGTCTGCTTCTCCCTCCCTCTGCCGCACCCTCCCTGCTTTTAAGGTCTGGCTTTCTCTCTCAAATAAATAAATAAAATCTTTTCATTTAATAAAGAGATAAAATAAATATAAATAAAGATTTTATTTATTTGACAGAGAGAGAGAGAGCACAAGCAGGGGGAGCAGCAATCAGACCGAGAGGGACAAGCAGGCTCTCTGCTGAGCAAAGAGCCCATTATGGGGCTCGATCCCAGGACCCTGAGAGCATGACCTGAGCCAAAGGCAGAGGCTTCACCAACTGAGCCACCCAGGTGCCCTAAATAAAATCTTTAAGAAAAATCTGGAGGGATGCTAATACCCAGTTGCTTGTGGCTCCTGGAAGTTGTGAACCCAGATTTCTTTTGTGGCATGCTTTCCCATGCCACGTCATGCCCTGGAGTTCCCACATCAGTCTCAACAACCAGGTACCACGGGCAGCTTGGGTGGGCTGAGTTGGCTTCCCTGAAAGAGGAGACTGAGTGCCTGGGCAGAGCAGGGCACGTGACCATCAGGGACACTTTGATCCCCCTTCTGGACCCCCGTATCTCCCTCTCTCCCACCCCAGGAGCCCAGTTTTTCCAGTTTGCCTGTGAAAACCAACCAATGCACCTACAGTCCTCTGCTTTCAGGGTGCCCAAGGGACCAAGGGCCCCAGCTGCATCTGTGCGGAGGCCCTGCCCCCTACCCCGTGGCTGAGCGAGGCCAGGATACCAAGGCTGACCTGCCCACACAGAACTCCTCTGATGGTAGACTTTGGCTCATGGATGGCCCTACCAAACCTTTGAGATGGCACAGCAGCCCAGGACCTTCCTACTCAGTCTTCCCTCCTCTCCTTCGCTCAGAATTCCATTGCATCAAGGCCTGAATGCTGTCTGAGCCTTGGCATTTCTCTTAATACAACCCCTGTACATTCGTTTCCATCTTGGCATCTGTTTCTCTAGTAAGGATACACTGCCTGAGTTTCTTGGAAGGAGAAAGAGATATGACTAGTTCTTTCACACTTATGGGATTTGTTCCCTCCCAGGACCATTTGCATATCTAATGAGAACACCTGAGAGTGGTATTTCAGGCACAAAGAATATGTTTCTGTATTGGTAGAGCCCTCCCAGCTGCCCTTATATATGAGTCTGCTCTGTCTTTACACAACTGGGAGAGTGGGAGTGCCGTGTCTGGGAGTTGGGAAAGGCCCGCAGCTTTGACTACACTTGTTTTAACGTCTCGGAGGAAATGGGAAATGATCTCATACACCAGTTGGGATACTTTGGGTAGTAGGTAACAGAAACCCCAACTCAGAATGGCTCAGGCACTAAGGAAGATCTACGATCCAGGGAGGATAGCTCCAGGGCTGGTTAACTACACGGTTCTCCACATTACCATGCATCTGGTTTCCTTCTGTTCCACCACTCTGGCATTCTAGCCTGTCAGTCCTGCCCCAGGCCTCTTCCCTCATGGTACCAAGATGGCTGCCACAGCCAGTCATCACACTAGATGCAACAGCTTTTGCCAGAGGCAAAAAGAGACGGGCCTTTTCTATGTTCCTCATTTTTTTAAATTAACATATAATGTATTATTTGCCCCAGGGGTACATGTCTGTGAATCATTAGTCTTATACATTTCACAGCACTTACCATAGCACATACTCTATGTTCCTCATTTTAAGAGTGAGCAAACTTTCCCCAGAGTCCTGCAGCAGGACTGTGGTCAGAATTGTATCACATGCAATTGTGTATTCATCATTGTCAGAGGGAGTTTTCCCTTGGACAACTGGGATTTAGTGACATCTGCCAAGGGTAAAGGAGGGGAGAATGGTAGAATACTTTTTTCTTGACTCTGGGCTAGAAGATCTTGAAGAGCCTTCTAGCTCTAATATTCTCTGGCTCTTATTTTCCCCTTCCTCATAGTTTATGCTGAGATTTTTAAAAAGCAATCTAGTACAGTTAGGAAATTGGTCTCCGATGGACCCGGGTAGCTGTGTGAGCTTAGGCCTGTGCTTCTTCAGATACAATATTGCTTTGCCACTAGGGTTCCTCCATGGATAAAGAGCCAGAAAGAAAATCTTGGTCTGTATCCCTTTACAAATTAGTGTGTCCCGCTTTGGGTTTTGTAGATCCATATAAATATAGATATGGATACAGACGTAGAGGTATGAATAGTGTGTGTGTGCGTATACATCTACATTTAACATATATACATACGTATGTCCTTACATGTCTAGAAAGCAGACCTTGCAAATGCATACCAATTCATTCACTCAGCCATTCAATACGTATGAGGCATATGGATAGGCAAACGCATAGAGACAGGAAGCAGAGTAATGTGGTTTCCAGGAGCTGGGGGAAGGGGAATAGAGAGTCACTGTTTAATGGGGACAGAGTTTCAGTTTTACGAGACGAAAGAGTTCTAGAGCTGGATGGTGGTTATGGTTGCACAACAGTATAAATGTGCTTAAAGCTCCTGAACTGCACACTTAGGAATGGGGAAGATGGCAAATATTGTGATGTATATTTTACTACACCCCAAAAATTCAGACATGTCTGTTTAGAATACATGTGTTCCCTGTTCCTGCCTCACTGCGTGTATGCAGTAGGCGCTCAATGAATGAATAAGCACCGTCACTGATGTAAACTACATGCCTGATGATTCCTCCTTCATGTGTATTGACTCAGGCTGAGCCTGGACTCAGAATCCGGCCCTCTTGCTGCTACTCACACACATAAAAACCCATTTGCATAGTTTTACTGACGATTTGTGTGATTGGGGGGGCGGGGGAGAGTCTCATCCCATAAGAGTTCACAGCGAAACCTTGAAGATTTTGAGCACCAGTTAGTTTCCCCTCTCTGCCCTGTCTTCCTCTGGCACACAAAGGAATATCGCTCCCTTCATGGTATCAGAATCCGTAAATTCTTGGGGCTCCGTAAACAAAGTGCCTCTAGGAAACCCACCTTTGCCAGGAGGTTGTTCAGGGACCACATTTGTTACCAGAATATTCCGCATTTGGGGGGTCTCCTCAGTACCTCTCTAGAGCACAACTCCAGGGGGCAGTACTCACGGTGTATTCTGGAGTTGTATTCCAGGAAATGGCCTCTGGAATCCTGTAAATAGCAGCCCTGGTCAGCTACACCCGTCCCCCACTGTCCCTCCCTCAGACATTTGTCCTGACTCCTCTAGCTTTCCCTGAATGCAGTTCCGGTGGATTTCATCATTTTGTTCCAGCCGTGGACATGCGTCTTTCTTTTTTGTCACGGGTTTTTATATCGACTGGCATGTGATATCCTTCTAGCAAGAGGTGAATCACTGATAGCTAGGTACTTGCTAAGGAGATGAAGGTGAAAAGCACTTCGTGATAAGGTAGATCTAAATTCTCATGAAGAGTTAGATTTCACCATGGATTTGGCAATGTTCAGAGAGCATCCTGTCTCCAGGTGACCGGGTCCAGCCAGCCAGGACACAGCTTCTCTCAACACCAACCACGGTGGACTCAGGAATGCCACATGTGGTTAAAAAATAATTTTATATATATATATATATATATATACCTCCAAAAGTTGCAGCATTATCACTAAGTCAAGCTCCTAAATGCTAGCAGGTGTTAAAGTCAGGCGAGACTCAGCCTACCTTTAATGGAGCCACAGCATATCTGACCTGAGCCAAGTCCAAGTCTGAGGACCCCAGATTGTCCCTCCAAACCTCTTTGTGACAGGATAGTCTGTTTTTAAAGCCACAATACATCAGTGGCTTTCAAAGTGCCCTTGTCATGCACTGTCTTTCTGTCT
Source organism: Potos flavus (assembly GCA_028534135.1). Classification (NCBI taxonomy): domain Eukaryota; kingdom Metazoa; phylum Chordata; class Mammalia; order Carnivora; family Procyonidae; genus Potos; species Potos flavus. The sequence continues at coordinate 78,320,684 of CM052895.1, read as the reverse complement.
CAAGCGTCTGAAGCCTCTACCCCCATGTCTCACGGATGTCTCATACCTGGCCATGTCCCTGCCCACACCAACTTACCTACATCTGCTCCCCTTCCCATATCAGCACTTCCTGCTCCCGAACTAAAGATTGCTTAAAGCCTGTCTGTCTTCCTCCCTTTTGTAGGGACAAACCCTTAGCTTCTTTCACTACAACCAATTCTGCCAATCTGACATGAGGATTAGATGGGATTGGGGGTAAAAGCTTTGCTACTCAGTGTGTGGTCGAGGGTGGTTAGGAATGCAGATTCCCGGGGCCCCAGAGCTACTGAGTCAGGCTCTGTTTCCACAGGCTCTCCAGGTGGTTTGTTCACCCATCAGTCTTTTTTTTTTAATTGAAATAGAATTGACATATAATATAACATTGTGTACGTTTCAAGTGTACCCACATGTTGATTTGATACATTTATTATATTTATTACAATATGATTACCCCCATAGTGTGCTAGCTAGCACCTCCCTCGCATCACATCGCATAATTATTTCTTTTTTGTAGCAAGGACACTGAAAATCAAATTTCTTAGCAACTTTAAAGTATATAATATAGTAGCATTGACTCTAATCACAATATTGTACGTTAGATCTCCAGAATTTACTCATCTGCTAACTGCAAGTTTGTGCCCTTTGACCAGCATCTCCCAGTTCCCTCCAACCCCAGTCCCTGGTTACCACCATTCTACCCTGTTTCTATGAGTTCAGCTTATCTAGATTCCACATATAAGGGATAGCATATAGTATTTGTCTTTCTCTCTAATTGATCTCCCTTAGCATTATGAATACCCTCAAAGTCCATGCATGTCGCAAATGGCAGGATTTCCTTTCTTTCTCCTGGCTGAGTAGTATTCCTGTGTGTGTGTGTATGAGAGACGGAGACAGAGAGAGATCTCACATCTTTATCCATTCATCTGTTGACGGACACTCGGGTTGTTTCCATATCTTGGCCATTGTGAATAATGCTGCAACGAACATGGGGGTGCAGATATCTTTTTGAGATCCTGTTTTTACCTCCTTTGGATAAATACCCAGAGGTCAGATTGCCGGACCACCAAACAGCAACAAGTGGGACGTCATGGAACTAAAAAGCTTCCGCACAGCCGAAGAAGCAATCAACAAAATGAAAAGGCAAAATGGGAGAAAATATCTGCAAACCATCTATGTGATAAGGGGTTAATAGCCAAAATACATGAAGAACTCATACAGCTCAATAACAGACAAAAAACATTGATTAAATACAGGATTGCAAATAGAATGGCTGCACATCAGCCTCGGAGCAGCCCTGGTGTGAGTCGTGGGCGCAGATCCAGGCGCCCTGCAAGGGCTCCATGAAATGTTAGTTAATAATTGCGGGAGGCTGGACCTATTATTTTTTATGAAGAAAGAATCTCAAATTCTCCGGTGATGTAAATAGTCTTAAAGACCCTTTAAAGTCACTGTCTTATCTAAATCAAAAGGAGAAAGAACACAAGAAATGAGAGAGACTCATGTTCTTTGGAGCCAAAAAAAAAAAAAAAAGGCAGGGAGTGGGGAAGAAAGAAAAGAAAAATATATTGAGTGTTTCCTAGGCCATCTGTGTGAAGAAATAACAAAACCAGCCTTGAAATACCAGCAGGAGAGAACACTGGAGTGCTTTACTTGACAGAATTATTGGAAATGCCTCTTCCTGGTTCAGGAAAAAAAAAATATTTCAAATATATTTGTCATTCTTTTTCCTAGCATACTTAGAACTCCCGGTAAAGCCAACAACCAGTTTTCTACTCTTTTTGATTCTACTTACCGTGTGGTTAATAATTTCCAGTTTACCCAGCAGGCTATGTAACCTCCCCTTTCCTGGGAAAGAATTTCTGTGCTCTGGCTGGCAGTGAACCCGACTTCTTAGCAGCTGCCCGGCTCACCCAGCCCTCCCTGCCTGCTCTCCAACAGGGTCCCTCCCGGTGGGTGTCAGGAACAGTGACTTAGTGTTCCGTGCAGGGGAGAGGGGAGAAGAGGGGGCTGTCTCCCAGAACGGTGAGGCTCTTCCTTTATAATCTGGCCCTGAGAAGAATTTTCTCCCTGTTTCCTGGGAAATAGCTGATAAAGGAGAGTTTGTCTGCTGCTATTTATGTATACCTAGGCCGAACAAATCCCCAAACGCTTCTCCCCCCCCCCCCAGCACCCTCCGGAGCTGGCACTTGGAAAACACGGGACAATAATGAAAGCCAAGAGCGGGCACCCCAGAATCTCCCCTTCCTCTTCTCGCCTGCTGCGGAAAAGCTCCGCCAGCTGCAGCCACCAACCATCAGGGATCGGCTTCTAGAAATGCTTCCTTTGGGGGGGCGGGGGAGGCACGAGGGGATTTTTGAGAAAGGGACGGAGAGTAATCAGAGGGCACATCCCCGCAGCCTGTGGGCACCCCTCCCTGGGTGCAAATCTTGGCCCCGCAGCTTTGCTATCTCCGAGCACTGCCGGCGCGGGGGGTGGGCTGCAAATGGGCTCAGGGACTTTCTGATAATCCTCTCCCCAGTTTATCTGAATGAGCCGAATGGCTGCAAAACAAACCAGCCGACTCCAGGGTGTTCTGCAGAGTGTACCTGCAACTTCCTGTTTACTAGCTCAGTGCAGAGAAGCCCCTGGGAGCCGTTCTGCGCGTGTCCGTTTTCTTTCTGCTTCCTCTGAGATCCCCGACATGCTAGGGCAAAGGCCTTCCCCTCTGCCGACAGGAAAAATAATACTCTGGGAACAGGAGCTTGAATGTGAAGGCTGTTCAAAAAAAAAAAAAGAACTTGCAAGTTGGGGTTCGGGCCTAAGGTTGACTTGACCTCAATTTTTTGGTCCCCCTGGGAGTATCCCGCATCCCAGATGGGTTCACAGTCTGAGACCCCATGATAACCCACTTGAAGACTGAAGGGGGGGTCAGCCTTGGGGAGTGGGGAATGCAGCAACAAAGGCTTGGACCTCTGATCCCCGCCACTCCCCACCCCACCCGTGTGTCCCTTGCTTGTCATGTTTTCCTTTCCTGGACTAAAACATTCTGGAAGGGCTTCCTACCTTTATCATGGTGACACCTGGCAAGTGGTCCTCCCAGGAACACCCGAATGACCTGGAAGATGTTCTTTCCAGGTGGCCGGGCAGCAGGGGTGGTGGGACCTGAGCTGTAGGGTCTCTCTTGCCGGTTGTGGGGATATCAGAGGCTATTATAGGAATGGTGCGCAGGGACCGGCAGCATCGTCTTCCCCTGGGGGCCTGTTAGAATGCAGAGTCTGGGGCCCTGCCTGGACCCTCTGATCTGAACCTGCATTTTAACAGACCCCTTCCCCCCCACCATCCCAGAGGCTTCCTGCACACATTAAAACTGGAGAAGGACTGCCCTAGAGGACCCAGCCCTGTGGCCTCGTTATGAGGACGCCTGTGCTGCCTTTGGACAGCCCGTGCTTTTAAGAAGCTCACGGGCACTTTGACTCTTGCAATTGATCTCGTTTCTCTCTCTGCTAAGAAAAGCAGGTTTACTCTAACTGAAGCGTTGGCTTATTTGGCCTCGTGGATAAGGCATGCTACATATCAGAAAGCTAAGTACACACGGGAGAGGAGAGTTTTTCAGATGAATATGACGCGTCCCGAGACCGGAAAATTCAGAAGCCAGAGGGGCCAGGCAGGTGACAAAGCTGCTTGAAGTGGGGGACTGGAGAGCCTGGGTCCTGCCTGAAGGGACAGCTGCTCCTCAGCCCTGGCCCATGTTTGTCATGGAGGGACTCGGGCCAATAGGGTCAGATCATGATATTTTTCAAGAAAAGCCTGAATTTGAATATTTTTGAAATTGCCTGATATTGAAATATTATCAGTTAATTAAAACTTTTTTTTTAAAAACAAAGACAACGTGGGGTAAGCCTAACCAAGCATGTCATGGAACATCTTGGGGTCCTGGGTCTGTACCCTCAGACTGAGCCCCTGCCTCCTGGATGGGCTCACAGGCTAGTGGGGGAGATGGAGAATTTAAGTATAATACTGCGAGGGAGCAGGTGCTCCTGGAGCCCAGAAAAGGGGTGCTGAGTTCAACCTAAGTGCTGCTTCAAATTGTCCATTTATTATTCAGAAGTGTTCACCTATTGCCTATTATGAGCCAGGCTTTATGCTGAGACCAGAGATCAAACCCTGGTAAACCAGACAGATGCAGTCCCTGCCCTCAAAGAGTATGCCGGCTGGAAAGTAAGACAGAGAGGCTAGAAGAAGGGGATAGTGTTCCAGGCAGGGAGATTTTGCATATGCAAAGGCCCTGAGGTGCAAACAACATGTTGTAGGTGGGGAGTTACAGCCAGATCAGTGCTAGGGGGGCTCGGTGTGTGACTGAGGAAGGGACATGAGGTGAGACCAGAAAAGAAGGTGCCAGATGACAGAGGTCTATACTATGCATACAATTAAGGAGCTTGAACTTGGACCCATGGGTCCCAAAAGGTCATAAGTAGGGAAATGATATGGCTGGAATTCAGTTTTCCTAAATTCACATTAACTGTTGAGAGGTGGATGGGTTTAATGAGCAGGGAGCTGGGAAAATACGAGAATTCCAAAGAGCAGTCAAGGGTGCTTGGGCTGTGGTCCAAGAGCAAGGTGATGAAGGCCTGCACTGGGGCATCATGCTGGGATAGAGAGGTGGGCATAGACTTGGGGACTCTAGAGGAGTTAGAATCAGCAGAACAATGCTAATTTGATAATGAGCACAGGGAAGGAGGAACCCGCGTTTCTGGCCTGCATGCTTGGTGGATACAGATACTGTTGGTAGACTCGGAATCTGCCTGAGTTGAAAGCCCAATCTTCCCCCCTCCCTTTAGGCTGTGAGTGACCTGGGGCCAAGAGCTTCGACCCTCTGAGCCTCAGGTTCCCATCTGGGGAAGGGGGGCCAGAGTGCTTGGCTTAGTTGCCGTGGGGCTAAAATGAAAGAGATTGTGGAAAGCAGTCAGCGCATTGCCTGACTCACAGTAGGTGCTCAGGGATGGCATGCTCGTATTTTCCAGGCCACTGTCACCAATCCACCAGGTTGGCATGAGCTGTGAAATCCGTTATTCCCCCCAGCAACAGATCGTAGTTCAGAATACTCTAAAATGTTAACCAGATACCTATAATGGGCTGAATGATGGCCCATCCCAAATGATAGGCTCGCATCCTAATCCCTGGAACCTGGGAATGTGACCTTATTTGGGAAAAGGATCTTTGCAGATTTACTTCAGTGAAGGATTTTGAGATGAGATTGTCCTGGATTATTTGTGTGGCCTCTTCATTCGATGATGCACGTCCCTATAAGGGACACCCAGAGATGACCAAAGAGGAGGCAATAACTCTAGTTAGAGGCTGGAGTGGTGCGGATGCCAGCCAAGGGATGCCACGGCCACCAGAAACTTGAAGGGGAAACAAGTGTTCTCTCCTGGACCCTTCCAAGAGAGCATGGCCACGCAAACACCTTGATTTCAAAGTGAGAGAATAAACGTTGTTTCCAGCCACCCAGTTGGTGGTTATTTGTTACAGCAGCCACAGGAAACGCATACAGTGCCCTTGCACAGCTTCTCACCTCAAAACCACATGAAAAGTAGGTGAAGTAGGCAGGTGGCACGGGCCGCCCCCGTATTATAGGGTGGGACACTAAGGCTCGGGGTAGGGGGGCAGAAGGAGATGCTCATAGCCACACAACCAGTGGCTTCATGAGTGGTGAGCCTGGAATCCAGTTCTGCTGAGTCCTCCTCCACCCGCTGGCCTTTCTGGGACTTCCTTCCTCCCTTCCACTTCCCCTTCCTCTTTCCCTGCCTCCACTTCCCCTGCCTCCCCTCCCCTCCCCTTTCCTTCCTCCCTCCTTCCCTCCCTCCCTCCCTCCCTCCCTTCCTTCCTTCCTTCCTTCCTTCCTTCCTTCCTTCCTTCCTTCCTTCCTTCCTTCCTTCCTTCCTTCCTCCGTGGATTTTGAGCTGCCGTTCATGCTCTAGCCTAGACCGATCGATTGACAGGGGTCTAAAAGCAGCTTCTTAGAAAGACCAGGCAAAGAGCCCTTGGGGGAGAGGGCCCTTCTGAGAATGTGGGAAGGAGCAGCTAGGTGTCAAAGCGTGTCTGCCCTGCGTGACTTCATTTGCGGGGAGCCCCAGGGAGGGGCTCACAGAGATACCCTCCTAGAAACACAGCAGGGAACTGGTGAAAGGTGCTACTTTGAATAACTTAACAATATTTGTCATGCAGATAGACCTGGCAGTCTTCATTTTTCCTAAACCCTACAAGGTGGGGTTTAACAAACACCCAATAAGCAAATAAAAAGAAAGCAACACAGAAGTAGGTGTCCTGGTCCCGAATGTTTGCAGGTGACTTTGCCTTCACCTAATGTGTTGTGAATACAAACGTATCAGAAGGAAGGACTTGTCTGGTAACCCGCTCTCATTTATGCAGGACTTGGTGAGTGCTGGGCCCTGTGCTTTTTACCTGCCGTCTCAGGGAGTCTCCAGTCTCGTCATCTCGTCCTTGCGAGGATATAGTATTACTGCTCATTTTTTGCAAATGGAAAGGCCTGCATCTTGTAGGGTTACACTTGCAAGTATCAGAGCTGGGACTTCCGCCCAAGCCTTCCGACCCCGGAAATTGTGCTTTTGATGTAAGCCCCTGGTTCTCAACCCTGTCTCCACACTGGAAGCCCCTGGAGAAATTTAAATAATCCTCCCCCCGACCGGGTTGCCATTCCCCAGTGAGTCTGAAGCCCTTGATCTGGGGTATAGTCCACCACATTGGAGTGATCAGACCTCCCCAGGCCCCAGGAGATTCCAGTGTGCAGCCAGGGTGGGGAACCCCTGCTGGAACACCCTTTACACGCCGTGGGACTGCCTCCGACTTCGGAAAACCAAGGAGCCCTACTTCAAGGGGCCCACATTCCCTTCCTGATAGTGCCATCGTCGGTAATCCCGAATTGCCACCCAACAAGGGCGGCCCAAAGGGACATATACTGCCGTCTTCTAAAAACACAACACAGCACAGCAGTTGGGATCGATGGAGCATGGACTGCTAATCGGGGTCCCGGCGTGATGTAATGTCATCGTCGTGACACTGTCCTCATTTTACGGAGGAGGAAACTGAGGCAGCACAGAGGCGTGGGGCCGTTCACACAGGTCGCAGAGTTGGTGGGTAGTGGCCCTTGGATTCAGACTCATTGTCCCCTGGCCTGTCCAGCACTGGTCACCGCTGTGCTCCGTGCTCACAGACACACCCGTCTGCCGACACAGCCTCTCTTTCTGCTCATTGAGATTGTGATGTGGCCCTCAGAGGGGTTGGGGGTGCGACTAGGGGGCGGGGGTCTCCACGCTGGCCTCCAGGGCGGGGCTGCAAAGGGGCAGGAGGCGCCCAGGGCCACCACCGCCCCAAGGCCTGGCCTCCTCTCTCACCTCTGTTCTCCCTCTGGGCCCGTCAGATTTGGCCACCCTAGATGTGGGGGGAGAAGGGGCTGAAGGACAGAGCACCCCCAAATCCCGTGGCTGCGCTGGAGGTTCTTTCTGCCTTTGGACCCTCACCTTCAATGTGAAGGCTATGTGACAGGATAGTAATAATTAAAAATGTAAGAAATACAGATTTTGCCTTTGTTGAGGGTTTGATACGTATGCAGCCAGAAGCAGCAAATAATAGGAATCAGCACTCTCATTCAGTTCTTCTGCCCTGCCAGAGAGAATGGTAAAGTTAACCCCATTTTCCTGATCAGGAAAGAGGAGGCTCATGACACATTACTTTCATCACATCGTCACACATCTAGGAAGTGGCCGGGTGCGTCTTTTTACCTGCCCCGTTCAGTGCTATGCTTACTCTGCTCCAAACCAGAGACTGCTTTTTCCTGCCTGTTCAGCTAACCCCCCTTCTGGCTATGCTGCCCAGTGCTGGAGAAATTATGGGTGTCGACTGTGCTGCGGGTAGGCCAAGGGCTTGCCAAAGCACGCCTCCTGGGGCTCCCACCCTGCATCAGAGCTGACGAAAAGTTGGAAACAACCTCGGCCTTAATCCGCAGATGACTTGCTTGGCGGTGGGGGAACTGAGGCCCACGAGACCAAGAGACTTGCCCAGAGTTTACACGGCCTGTCAGCTAGAACCCCGGTCCCTGGGTTTTACGTTTGGTTCTCTGTCCACTGCACGTCTGCTAGGTCCGTTCATTCATTCATTCTTTTGGTGATTCATTCATTCATTTGCGTGCATGTGCAAATTCACTGGCCGATATGATTTCATTTGATTCTCGGAACAACCAGGTGGGGTCAGTTATATTATAACCCTTACTATAGATGAGGAAACTGAGTTTGAGAGAGGTGAAGTGAGCTGGCCAGGGCCCCAGCAGGGAAATGGCAGAGCTAGGATTTGAAGCCAGGTCTTCTGAGAAAGGGAAGTAGCTGGGGAGTCAGGAAGGAGGCAGCTCGGGGCGGCAGGAAGGGTAGACCAGGGGCTGGCCTCGCCCTCCCTGGGCTTTGCCTCTGTTCTGGGGGTCAGGGATGAAGTCACTAGGCTAGGGTTGGAGGTGGGGTGGAGCTGGGCTGGGGGGCTAAGGGAGGCCATGGAAACAGGTGTCTCTAAGGTGGGGCCATGGGAAGGGTCATAGGATGGTCTTTCCTGAGAGGTGTCTGGCCAGCGGCCTGGAGAGAGCACGCTGGGCACAGCCATCTCCTGAGGGAGGGTGGTCCTGTGCACTGAGCCACACCAGGGGCCACGTGTCTGGGCAGTGCCCCTCCCAGGAGGGTGGTCCTGGTCTGCACCATTGGGCGGGAGTAGCTCAGATAGGACAGGTGCAGCGGCCTGTGGTTCATGTCTGGTCGTGTCTACTGTGCTAAAGAGTTGATAAATTCAGGGCTGTGGAGAGTTTTGTAGCTGAAACAGCTTTCGAGATTATTGAGGCCAGCATTTCCCACAGTACGGGGCTCGTCGCTGGGCTGAGTACCCGTGCTGTGCAAGAACGGGGAGGCGGTCTGCACCCCGATGCTAGATAACATCGAATTAACCAGCGAGGATTTTTTCCCTTTGCAACTTTCCTTCCATCCTTGTGATTACATGGGGAGAGGCCTCCCTCATGCTGGAATATCTTTATCACCTCGCAGAACATTCGCTAGCCTCCTCCTGACCCCCTCACCCCAGGCCCAGACCCAGTCCTCAGGAACCGATAGCATCTAACTAGAGATGTATAACCTTGTTCGGTTTTCATTTTATTTGCACAGCTCTCTCCTATCAGTGGCAAATGGTACTGGCTCTTTGGTGATGGTCGTGTTAGAAAGTTTTTGTTTAAATTAGTGAATTCGGTTTTGGAAAAGAGGGCAGTTTTCGAGATAGGTATTAAGTCAGGCATCGTTTAGGCTTCTGTGGCTTTGACAGCCCGCGAGGTAGAAAGGAGGCGACTAAAGTAGGGGCAGTGAGCGGGCGCCCCACCTCTCCACGGACGGAGCCACAGCCCGGAGGGGCCTTAGCCCAGAGGCATGTCGCGAGGCGCCTTCCACACCTCTTTCTCTCCTGCCTGGGAGCCAAGATTTGGTGGAGGCAGCTCTCCAGTAGAGTGTCCCTTCATCCCAGTATTCTTGGACGTGGCTGTGCCTGCTGATCTTGTCTCGGACTTGAGAAGCCCAGCCGTTAGGCGGATTGCCCACTGGTCTAGGCAGCAGGTGCCTGCTGCCTCTTAGGGGACTCCCGGAGCCCAGCCGGGCCCGTTTCTGACTTCCAGGCTCTGCTTCTGCTCTTGCTCTCCTAAATAATCCCACTGCATGCTCCTAAACTCAGCTGTACTGTCACCTCCAGGACGATCTCCTGGGTCCCTGAGGCCGGGGTGCCCCACTCTCTTTCCTCACAACACTCATCTCAAGATATTGTCACTCATAGTTACCCACTTGCACCCCCATTGTGTTATACTCTCCTTGAAGGCAGGGACAGCATCATCCTTCACTTGGCATCCCCAGAGTCTGGGGCCTGGCATCTTGAAGGCCCACGATGAAGTTTGTTGCACAATATAATAATAGTAATAATAATAATAATAATAAACAGCTCTTTATTGAGCACTATGTCGGACATTATGTGATGAACTCTACAGTATTTCCTTTAATCTTCACAACAACCTCAAGAGATTGGGACATTCACTGTGCCCATTTTCTGAATGAGGACCCTGAACTCAGGACATTAAGCATCTTGCTCAAGGACACACAGCAAATGACAGAACTGAACCTTGAGCCGAGGCGGCCTCTGGAATCCATGTTCTCAGGCAGTGATGGGAAAGTGCAGGTGACAGCCAGTGTCTCTCTGTCCCCCTCTCTCTGTCTTCACACGCGTGCACACACACACACACACACACGCATGCACATACACACACACAGTAACGCTGCAGGGTTGGAGAGACTGGTGCACAGGCGCGTGGCCTTCCTGCTCCTCCCTGCTTACTGTTTGCGGAGGCGGCCTCTGTCCCTTCCGGGGCCGACACGGTGGCGGCCTGTGGGTACAGCCACCCTTGCCACGCAGACTTGCCAGGCAGCCCACCAGGGCCGGCTGCCCACTGGGAGCACATTAGTCAAATCATCCTATGGCGGGATTATGCCTTCGCCATGGCGATTTCGAGGCCCAGCTGCCAGGCCCGTGTGCAAATTTGTGCTGATTTGATTAGCTTGTTTAGTCATCGCTGCTGATGAGAGCGGGCTGTGGCCACCAAATGACATTCTGCTGCCTGCAACTCGGTAATCGCTTTTGGAAGGATATTATGTTAATATCTCACACGAGAGCCTCTGATCACGCAGAACGACAGGGCGACCAGGCCCAGGCCATATGGTGCATCCGAGGCCCTCCTTTGTAATCCTGGGTAATTGAAATCCTCGGCCTCATTCAAACGCCGAAAGCTTCCCATCTGATGGGTAGCAGAGGGCCCTTTAGCAATTTACTCACCAGTCCTTACGGGAACATTATTTGGGAGATGATGGGAGGGATTCATGCCAGAGAAACTTGACCCTTTTTTTAAGAACACAGATCTCTGGTACCTGATTGTTTAAGAAGAAAACCAACGATGATAGTAGTAACTATGAGTTACCGAGCTCTTCCGGCGTCCCAGACACCGAGATCATTGTATCTGGTGCCTTACTGTGAAGTCAGATATCACTCCCAGTTCACAGATGAGGAAGCTGAGGCCCAGAGAGCCACCGGCTTGCCCAAGTCCACTGGCTAGAAGTGGAGGCACGGAGACTTCTCCCAGGCCTGACCCCAAGCTCCACCCTCCGCCAGCAGTCACACTGGGAGCTGGAAGAGGTCTTGAGACTATCAGTAACTCCCGTATAGCTACTTAATGCAGTGCTTTGCAAACTCGAGCAAGTGTCAGAAATCCCTGGAGGTCTCGTTCAAACCAATAAATTGCTGGGCCCCACCCCAGAGTTATAATTCAGTAGATCTGGGGCAGAACCCGGGAATTTGCATTTCGAGCATTCCCAGGTGACGCTGATGCTGCGGGTCCAGGGACCCCAACTTGCAGAACTGCTGCCCTAGGGAATGCCTGCTGTAAACTTTGTACTGCCCAAGCAGGGGAGGTGTTCCCATTGCCATTTTTCTGAAAGGGCAGTAGAGACTTGGAGAGCTGGATTTGCTTTCTGGAAGTCTCTTAGCTAGTGTGTGGGATTTAAAGGAGGTGCAGAAAGCTCGCGGAGCTGGGACTCAGTCCCGGTCTCTGATTTGCCATTCGAAGATATGGCCTCAGGGAGGCCGATGTATCATTTTGTCTTTTGCCTCTTCTGGAAAGAGCACAGAAAGTGGTGCCCGGGCGTGCTCCTAACATGATGTCTCCCGTAGGGCCCCAGGAGCCTAGTCATGTTCCCCTACAGGCTTGTTCCCCGGTGGGCCCCTGATGAGAGGATGTATGCACAGGCGAGCTGGTCCTTTCTGAGGGCTGCTTGGGTCTCCCCTTGAAACCAACCTGTGCTTACACCGAGGGGACTCCGGACTGGGACGGGCACCCGGAGGGGCCAGCACTGGGGCAGGCGAGGAGCTGGAAGGCTCTGGGCAGAGCGTGTGTGCTCCACTCGGTTGCACTGTCCATGGTGTTGCATGCTCTGCAGGGAACCTGGTGATGGTTAATTAGATCCTCCCCTTTCTTACCTGACCCAGGCTGGCCAGCCAGACGATCCCTAATCAGTCTCCCCTCCTTCTCCTCCACTTCCTGCTCTCCATATTCCCGCCAAGTGAAGGAAAAGGAAACTGATCACAGAGCATCTCCCCAGGCCAGGCACAGACCCACGCACTGTTGTATGTAAGACGCAGTGTTCCCATCATTCCCATTTTACAGATGCACACACTGAGTCTTGGAGAGGCTCTCACCAAAAGCCACCCAGGCAGTAAGGAGCACAGAGCAAGGATTTAGAAGTGAGGCATGCCAACCCCAAACCCAGGCCTCTGTCTGCTTCCCTGTCTACCTCCTTCCTCCCAGTCCCTTTCCTTAAAACGAAGGTGAGCATTTGTCCGTCTCCCGCAGGACAAGTGTTGTTTTCAGTGATTCCCAAGCATATTTGTTGGTCGAAACTTTTTTGTTGTTGTTCCTTGTTTTTTGTTTTGTTTTTTTTTAAGTGCAGAGCACCTTGTGAAAATTGGATGCTAGGGAGTTGAGGTTTTATGACTCCTCGCCTTGACTCCAAAGCACCAGCCTTCCCGCTCAGATAGCTGGGTGCCTAGGATGTGCTCGCCTGGCTTGGAGCTGCTGAGGGAGCCGGGAGGGGTCCTGTCTGCAGTGTCTCATGCTGTATCCCCAAGGCCAGCACAGCATCGGGCACATGCGTGTGCTTGATCTGTATGCTTGTTTGTTGGTGCAAATATTTATATCTTGTAGCACAAAGTACTCGGCCGGGCCTCCCTCCACCAGCCAGCCTCACTGGCTGATCTGGAGAAATGAATACCGCTTCTGCCAGGAGCTTGGGGCACAAGGGCACAAGCGGGAAGCAAGACCTCCTCAGAAAGCACACGGGACCCTGGCCTCCGAGGCCTCTCAGGGGCCTCAATTCCCGTTCTGCCCCTCCGTGCTGAGAGACCTTGGGTAAGTCACCTCTCCTCTCTGGGCTGCAGGTATTGTCCTGCCAAGCCTCCCTCCCAGGCTACCTCCCAGTTCGGCAGGCACGAAGCGAAAGGCTTCTGTGGCAGTGGAACATGCTAGAGAGGTGAGCTGTGGCCAGGCTGCCTTGGAGAGAGCAGGAATTTGGCCTAAAGGAGGGACAAGTCGGCCCTGTCCGAAGTGGCAGCCCCTTACCACATGTGCCTCTTTAATATAATCTGATTAATGAACTTTTGTTTGTTTTTTTAATGGAAAATAAAATTTAATTTCGTGTATATGGGGAATCCACAGAGACCAGATATCCCAAAGATAGGCACCATCAAAGCTAATATAAATGAAATAAAATTAACCGTGCAGTTCCTCCAGGGCAGCCACGGCATTTCAAGTGTGTGATAGCCACGTGCGGCCAGTAGCTGCCGGGTGGGGCAGCAGACGTGGGGGACACGGCTGCCGTGGGGGAAGGTCATGCTGCTGCATCTCGAAGTTCCCGGGTACTTGTTTTCCCATCCTAACATGGCGAAGGACACTTAGCCTTTTGGAAGTCCTCCAGGACCTGCTTTTAGGAGAGGGAAACAGGCATTTGAAATCACCCACTGCATGACTTAATTAGCTCCCACTTTTTAAAAAGCACCAGATAGATAGATAGATAGATAGATAGATAGATAGATAGATAGATAAATAAATAGCACCAGATAATGTGAAACACCTAAAGAGTTAGCTGAGCGAGGTTAAGTATGCTCTACCCCCTGGCCCCCCTCCCCACTGCCCTCTTAGCTCTGCAAACCTTTTTCGACACCTAGGATGGCCTGGACCAGGCTCAGCCCAAGCCAGGTAAACAGTGTCCTGCCTTAGTGACATCCAGATGAAAGCAGCATTTACTCTGTGTCCTGGGCTGCCACCTCTGGCTTCTGGACAGCATCAAGATTGCAGGGCCCTATGTCTCCCAGGGCACAGCTGCATGCGGGTCCCACTGCCACCATCCCACGCACAGCTTGCAGGCAGAAGGTGACCCGCTGACTCATGGCCCAGGAGTGCCACTGGTGTCCAGTAGAGCCCCCAGCACCACCCTATTAGCAGTGACGGCTACTGCATTTGTGGGCCCAGTTGGGGTTCAAATTCTACCTCCATGACTTCTCAGCAGTGTGACATGGGCGTGTGACTTATCCTTACTAAACCTCGATTTCCCCTTCTGGAAAATGGGAGTCATGTCATCTTGCTCGTGTGTGGTAGTGAGTTTGCATGGGGATAGGATAGTGATTCTCATCCTTTTCTAGTCTATGTCCTCTTTTGCTAAACACAAAAGTCTCCCCCCTCCAAGGCTCTGCCTCTCCGTGGCCCGCTGATAAGGATTTTATGCACATCCACCAGTCAAGAACACTTTGTTCAGCTTTCCCATATTCTGTCTTATGAAATAAAAGATTTTCTCCCAACATATAAATTATGATGCCAGCTTTGTTGTTTTGAACGATACACATTCCCCCTCCCCTCCTCTCCTCATGTTGGTTCTGGTACACCCCCTAGAAGATCAGGACCCCTTCTCCCACTTCTACAGCTAACATAACAGTTGAGCAGTGCCCGGCGATGAGCTGCACATTATAGGCACTCACAAACAGTAGTTCCCCGCCCCCCTGCAGGGGAAATGTGACCAGGACGAATCCCAGCCAACCAGTGTGGTCTGTAGATACCCAAATGTAAATCGGGCTGTCTATGAGAGTCTTTTAGAGTTGTCTTCACCTTTTTTAATAGACGTTTTCAGAGTACTTTGAAGTTTGCAGAAAAGTTGCACAGAGTTCCCTTGTACACCCCCCCCCCCCCGATGCTCCCAGATTTCCCTATTATGAGCATCTTGCATGAGGGCGGGATGCTTGTTATAACTGCTGAGCTGATACCCATATGTTATTAACTAAGGTCCCTAGTTACATGAGGGCTCACTGTTGGTTTGTACATTCTATGGGTTTTACAAATGCATAGCGTCTCTGTCCACCAATACAGTAGCAAACAGGATCACTTCCCTGCACTAAAAATGCCCTGCACTCCACCCATTTGTTCCTCTTCCCTCCCCCTGAACCCAGGTTTTTTTTTTTTTTTTTCACTTTTTTGTTAGTGCCCTTGTTGCAGTTTATAATGATAACATTGTAGGTTTACTGGATTGCGGTCTGCCTTCCCCACTGGGCTGTAAGAAGCTTCCAGAAGCTGCCACTTCACTGGACTTTTTCCACACCACACTTTAACACCATGAACGCTATATGTTGGTTGCTTGAAAACTCTTTGTGGAATGAATGAATAGGTAGACAGAGGAGAGGTGAAGTGGAGGGAACGCACGAGGCTGGAGGGCTCCTGGAACGAGCTGGAGGGAGGGAGGTCCTATCAGGCCCGGAGGGGGAAGCAGTGCCCAAATGAACTACCCATCCCAGTCACCTCCCCGTTAGGACAATGAAATGGCAAAGAGAGACTGTTCCAGAGCAAAGCAGCTGTGCCACCTGGGGGTTATTGGGGTGTGAGTGCAGTCCAGCCCTGTCCCATCAGAATGACAAGGACGATGAGCGCAGGGACCTGATGTCATAGGAGCCCGGCCCTTGAAACGGCCAGAAGGGGCTCAATCTCAATCACTGTCTTCGTCGTTGTGACTTTTGGAGTCACCTCCAGATTTTTTGGCCCAGTAAATGATTAAGCAGTTAAATAAAGACGGGCTCATTAAGGAAACATGCTTCCCTGCGTATCTGCCCCAGTTACTCCTAAATTTAATCTGTCCATGAGCCAATTTCCAGGACAAACACACACTGTCTTTTTTATCTCCTGAGCCTTAACCTTGAAGCCATTCATTGCCTGTGGCTTTTCCTGCGATCCCTTTCCCACTGCCCTCTCTTCGGAGGCCTGATGAAGGGGTCCCTTCCCTACCCCCACCCCCAGGCCGGCCGAGGGGCCAGCGGGTCCCGTGGGGCCGCTTAGAGAGAGGGCAGGGCCCCTGCAGGGCCCGTTCTGCCAGCAGGCAGGGCCAGGTCCATGAAAGCTGCCTTTCTTCTCTGTCACAAGGCTGCTCCGGCCACAGGGGCTCCGGGGCATAATCGGATTGAGTTTCCTTGGCCGACAGGTTGGCTTTGTTCTGCTGTCCAGATTTGCGTCTGCTTGACTCCCTGAGTTGCTTCTCGAATGCTCTCTGACCTGGTTTCACGGAGGACGCATCAGGCCTTTGCCAGGGTCCACAGGGGTGGCCGGAGCCCGAGGCGAGGTGAGGGTTGGGTGGGCTCTAGGGGGAAAGTACATAGCAAGGAGCCAGGCCAGTCTGTGTAGCATTTTCTTCTGTCAAGTCATGTGTCCCCGGCCCTGCTTTCCGCTTCCCTTCCCTGTGCCCTGAGTCCCATTCCCATTAAAGAGTAAGGACATGCCCCTCCTTAGGCTTTCTTGAGCGGCCTAGTTGCCCCCCTCCCAAGGCTCTGTGGCTTCCCCGAGCCGTCTGGGCAGCATGTCCACACTCCCTCAGCTGGTCCCAGAGCTGTCCATGGGTTAGGTGTACAGAAAGTTCTGTTGTTTAGAAATACCAAGTAGAAACCTCTTTTCCCCAAATACCAAATAGAAAGCTATTAAGAGAAGAGTTCTTTGCAGCCTAGTTGGATCCTGGGTAATGACCCTGGCCTTGCTCAGAAAGGAAGAACTTCCCATGCCATGATGAATTTCCAGAGAGGAGGGACCCATGAGGCTTATTCCATTGCTTGGCGCAGACAAGGCCCTGGTAGCATGTGAAACTATCATCACAGGTGG
>CM052895.1:78081787-78303377 GCA_028534135.1 Potos flavus | reverse complement strand
TGGGCTCGATTTTGCTGTTAGAGATGTTTCTCCCCACCTACCTTCACTCTTGGCTTTTTCTTTCCTTTTTCTCCTTTCCTTTCCTTTTCCTTTCTTCTTTTTCTTTCTTCCTCTTTGTTTTTTGTTTTTAATGGGCAGGGATAATTTTGCCTCTGAAAACATAAACAATTTCAGAGCACTGGGCTTGGAGTAGCCCCTTCCCAGTCCCGCTGTGGCCCGGACGCCCACAGGCCTCCCCGCTGCCTCCATCTTTGTCCCCTCCACCTGGGCCTCTACTCAGCCCTGGAGCCATCTTTGAAACCATCAAACTTACTGTACTTCCTGAAAGCCTGAGGCCGTCTGGGCCTCTGTTCTCTTCTTCAGCCATGTCAAGGCCTGACTGTAGCCAGACGGAGGGCTCCCTGAACCAAAGACGGGCCTCTTGCTTCTGGGCCTTTGCTCAAGCTGTATTTGGGAGAGCAAGTCAGGTCTGGGCAGCTTTGTTGAGCCTCACACCACAGCGGCCCAGAAAGATCAGGTTTGGGCTACTTCCCCAGCTGTGAATTCAGCCTGGATTGATGGTCCTGGCCCGCGCTGATCCTGAAGGGACCATTTCAGGTACCCGCTCCTCCAGGAAGCCTTCCCTGATGCCCACCCTCTGTTCTCACAGCCGCTTGGCTAACAGCTGTCAAGGCACCCTGAACGTTGCACAGCGCTTTGAAATGTCCTGTATCTGTGCCTCCTCCACTACCTCAAGCTCCCCAAAGACAGGAACTGGGTCTCAGTTTTATTTTTTTGTTTCAGTAGTGACTGCACGAGCTCTGGGTCACTCGAACGTGAGCTCCACAAGGGCAGGGGTTCTGTCTGTTTTGTTTAGCTATGTATTCCAGAGGCCTAGAACAGTTCCTGGAGCATGTAGACGTGCCATAAATGTTTATTGAATGAATGGAGGTTGAAGTCTTCTGAAGGGAATTCTACCACCTAGTAGCTGTTTGAGCTTGGGTCAGACACTGAATCTCTCTGAGCCTCCCTTTCTTCCTCTCTAACTGGGGATATTAATAGTACTATTCTCAAAGGGTCACTATGGGGCTGGGTGGAAAGACACATGTGAAAGTGCCCAGCAAATGTCAGACACACAATCCAAGCTGGTTGCATATGAATCTAAGTCTGACCCCAGAGGCCAGGGTCAAATGCCCTGTGGGCTTTGAGGTTGGCCATCTGAGTTCAGAGTCTCCTGTCACCCTCCCTGTGTGGTCCACGGGCAAAGGGATCACAGATCCGTGCTGCTTCTCCTCGGCCAAGGGCCAGTGACCTCTGGGGCTCACCTCTGACTGCTGGGTCAGCGGATCTATTGTGCTGGGGCTGTCAGTGGCTGGGCAGCCCCATCGAGTCCCCAGAGCCCAGCTGGTCCGTGCAGCCACGGTCATGGTCCCCATTCCCTGAATGGCTTTCTT
This sequence comes from Potos flavus, assembly GCA_028534135.1. Lineage (NCBI taxonomy): Eukaryota > Metazoa > Chordata > Mammalia > Carnivora > Procyonidae > Potos > Potos flavus. Next base: position 78,301,944 of record CM052895.1, on the reverse strand, counting down.
GAAACGGAGGCAAACTCATGCAGCCACAGGCAGCCCCTAACTCAGCCAGCTGTCTGGCCATTCTTTCAGGTCCCTTTGGGTCCTGAAATGCTAGGAAGGAGACAGCATGGGGGTGGGATCACGCAGAGCTGAGATCAAGCGCTGCCTTCCCCCACTTCTGGCTGCGTGACCCTGGGCTTCACATCCCTGAGCCTTAGTCTCCACGCCTGTGAAACGGGGAAGCAGAAATAACCAGTGGGGCTTTTGTGAGGAGTAGGGACAATGCATAGAAGTTTTCTGGTGCAGTTGCACGTGCCGAAGAGTTATATAAATATCAAGTATATGACATAATATAAAAATATAAGATGTGATAGTTACGTAATCAAGAAGGTGACAGTGGTGACGGCAGCATTTCAGTGGACGACTGCCTTCCATAGAACTGAGTGTCAAGGAGAAGAAGGAAGCTCTATGCATGTGTGCTGGTGCGTGTGCGAGTGTGTCTGTGTATTTATATATCGACAGACATATATGGTATATAAATATACACTTTGTACTATATTAAAAAATGACATCACAGGAAAAATACAGTATTTATTGAACGTATTTGTATAAAGGAATGAACAAGGAAACATTTAGGATGCCAACTCAGGGGCATCATGCTGCCTAAACATCAGCCAGTGTATTCCTGTTGCTAATTCCCAAAGATAGGGCTCCCGGTCATGGCCGCCCAGGTCCGAGGTGCGTGCTTCTCTATACCCCACTCTCCTGCCTTCTTGCTGCTGCCACCACGCTGGGCTTTTCCTGTCCCTCCCATCAGGAGTAGTCTCCCTGTGACGGGCCTTCACAGCACTGCTGATTTCTCCTTCCAGGCTCTTGTCACAAGGTTTATACTCTGCAGTTATTTGTAATGGTCTGTTTACGTGCCCAGACCAGCAGAATGCACTGTCAGGTGACGTGAGGGCAGAAGTGCCATCTGATTTTGTTGGAAAGCCTGATCGGAGTATGCGGTCCAGTGTAGATGCTTGATTGGATGGAGGGAGGGATGGATGGAGGGGTACCACAGACTTGCCTTCGAGGAACTTACTGTCCACGTGGAGTCACAAGCTCTCGACCCCGAAGATGGTCAGCAGTAAGTCAAGACACTTTGTGGTCAAGCATCTTGCACCCAGTGGTGGAAGGACCTAGTCCTGGGAGAGGAATGGGCAGGGTAAGGGCCTGCGGCTGGTGAGGGTGGAGGAGGGCCGGCGATCTCCTCACTGAAGGACTGCCCGCGTACCTATTAAACAGGAGGCAGCTTTTCAAAGAATTGCTTCCAACTGTGAGTGGCCTGTGTCTTTGCTGAACCTCAATGCTGTGTCGTTTTCAGTCCTTACAGTCTTCCGTGGCTGTTCCGCATGCCAGGCCCTGCGCCAGGTTCTGAGGACACAGACAAACCAGAGGGTCCTTGTCCGAGAGCCTCGGAATCTGGGAGACAGACCTATAAAACACAGAGCAGCCAGGCAGGCTACAGCGGAGGGCTGTGAGCACAGAGCGGGTGAAAAACAACCGAGCCATTTTGGTGGGAAAGGATCAGGGACGAGGCTGAGGCCCAAAGGATGGGGAAGGGTTGTCCTGCTGGAGGGAGAAGCAGTGGCAAAGTGGAAGGACTGGGTGAAAGCTGGTGGCTTCTTGGCCCAAGTGCCCACTGCTCATGCAGAAGGTGAGAGATGAGGCTGGGAAGTCTGGTGGGCCCCACCTGGTTGGCCAAGGCCTTAAGCTTTATCCTGAAGGTGACAAGGAACTCTTGAAGAAGTTTCAGCAGCCAGGAGACGTGGTCAAGCATGAGGCAGGATGGAAAAGGGGGGAGAAGTGTATGAAACGGACGTGGGGAGGCTGGCTGGGAGGACATGGCAAGTTTGAAAGTGGTGAAGGTCGAAATAGAGGATCAAAGGCGGACGCCCCAAATATCTCAGACAGGACATCCTCATTTATTCATCTCTAAAAGTAGAGGGGAGGCAAGTAAAGATCTTTTATCTCACCATCCAGAGCAACCCATGGGAATGGGTAGTTGGTGGTCATCCTTGGGCTACTCCAAGGAACTCAGAAAATCCAATCACTTTGCCCCCCAGTGAATATGTCAGCGAATTGCATTAGCAATGCTGTCTGTCCTTGGATCCTCTGGGCCCCCAGATGCAGAAAGCCATACAGAGCTAGGGAGGGGCCGGGCTTCTGCAGGGAGGAAGGGAGGAGAGTCACTTGGTGGGCAGGTGTGGGGGTGGCGGGGCAGTTGGGATGGGGAAGGGAAAGAACCTGGAAGAACGAGGACCCTAATGCTTGGCATGATCCAAAAGAAAAAGGAGAGGAAAAGTGAGGAGTGCAGAGAAAAGGCCCGCCCATCCACGAAGATGGGCAGGATTTTCTGTTTCCAAACGGATGTGAGGAAGAAGGTTTCAGAGGGAACACAGTTGCCGGGAGAGTTGGAGAGAGATGACTCAGGATTCCATAACAACAGGTAACATGGTTGGAGCGTATATACAGCTTTATCTCCTAAAACATTTTTTTAAAAGGAGATGCTCTAGGGCCAGAATCATAGACACATGCCTCCAAGACAGGGCAGGTCATATAAAGGAGGGAAGTGGGCCACAATAAAAGAACGCAATAGCTCCAGCCTGATGGTCGACTGCAGGTGACATCAGGGGACACCAGACTGTCGTGTCCCAGAGACAATAGAGAGTGGTGGGGACTGTGGCAAACCAGAGACTGCAGGGCCAGCCTGAAGGCCCAGGGTGGCCACGGTTTCTGCTGTTTCCCCCCAAATTCAGAAATTTAGATTTTTATATGAAACCACCTGATTTGCAAGTTATAGCAACTAGTTTAAATATTTTTCAAAACATCGTACTGTCTGCTCTGTATACATGAGTGAAACCCATCCAGCCTGTGGCATATCCGTGTGCACCTCCACTCTGGGCCAACCTTGCAACCAGCGGAAAATGCATTGTGCTTGCCGCCTCCAGCAGTGTGCACACCTCTTCCCAGGGGAGGTCTGGAGGGAGAACTAGGCTGGGGCTCCGAGTATGGCATTTACCTCTAAGGGGGATCCTTCAGTCCCTCCAGGCCTCAGTTTACTCCACCTATATAATGGCAGGAAGATCTCTAAGGGCCCCTTCGGCTGAAATTCTCTTTGCTCAGCTTCCCCAAATTACTACCACCTTCCATCAACCCAGCACAGATCCTACTATGTGCCAGGCCCTGTGCTTCCTCTCCCAAGATCACACACGGCTATTAATGGGATAGAGGCTGGCTTCCAAACTAGATCTGTCTGACTCCAAAGGCCATGGGCTGAAGCAATCCATTCTCCTGTTCTCAGTGAAAGCAAATCGTTAAATAATTCAGGTCATGCTCAGGGGACAGGGAAACGTATTCAGTTGCTTTTAAGGCTGCTACCCGATTTCTAGCAGACCAAAATGGCTATTTTTGGTAGCCCATGGGCCAGTATAGATTTCTGAGGATTCTCTCCAGCTTTTCAAAAGGCAGGGGACTGGAGGGCCTTAACAGAAGGCGAGAGCAATGAACGGTAAATACCAGACACACTAGGGGTCTCAGCTTGGCAGCCTAACAGGGGCTCGAACAAGCCCGGGCAGTCCCATGGGGCATCAGTTTCCAAGAAGGGGTGACTCTTAATGCAGCCCGTGCTTGCCCCTTTATTCGAATGCAGGCACCTGGGATGGAAACCAGCAGGCGTATTTAATTAAAATGCTTCCCCCCGATTTCTATAGTGATTTCAAACGTCACCTCCTTCTCCTCAGTTGTTGGAGTCAGAAACGTGGGATTCTCCTTCTCTTCCTTTCCCTCAAGCGCCACATTCAACCCGCTGCCCAAATCTGGGGCTCTCCCTAAACGCCTCGTGAATATCGTGTCTGACACCCTTGCTCCTTTCCAATCTATTCTTGATATGGTGGCTGGAGGAATTTTTATAAAATGCCCAAGATCTGGCCCCGTCACTCCTCTGCTTAAAAACCTGCTGGTGGCTCCCCAGGGCACCGTTAATAAAACCCAGGCTTCTCTCCGTGACCTACAAATCCCTCCATTATCTGGCCCTCACACGCTATGTTCCAGCCACCCTGGCCTATTTTCAGTGCTTTGGATACTTTGAGTTCTTTCTGGCTCTGGAATCATACAGACCTGGATTTGAGTTCCTATAACCTCGGGCAAGTGGCGGCACCTCTTGGGAGTTCCACTGTGCTTATCTGTGAAATGGGTATAATCGTGCGGCTCACATCAAGGTTTAAACAATACAACATACCTGGAGCACCCTTTTGCTCGAAACCTCTAGGTTTCCCATGGAAAAGGGAGGAGAGAGGGATTAATTTAGTCTGCTGACAATTTTCCTCGCATTCTCTACTGTAACAACAAAATAACTCTGAGACGTTCATCAATTTTGGCTTCTTTTTAAGTGGGTTGTACGTACAACCAAGTATCAGCTACTTTCACCTTTGTTTTTAAATGTAAAGTCGATGCATGTTACTTTGAACTGTGTTCGTTAGTTGCTCAACAGATATGAGTATTTTGTGCTTGTAGATACAGTGAGGTTATTATTTTTTTTTTTCAATGAGGTTATTTTTTAAGAAGTCACTTGTCATCTCTCTTTGCTTTCCCATGTGGCTGTCTTCGCTCTTGACTTCCCTGGTCCTCGCAGCTTACACTCTGACCCCACCCAAGTTCACCCAGAAGTTAGGGGCATCCTGCACTTCTTCCCAGGAGGCCCAGTTCCCAGGAGTGTAGTTGCTCTTGAGCCGTCTCCTTATTCTCAGGAAGCAATTCCAACCCCACTCCCCACTCCCCTTCCTCTGGCTGCTCAGCGAGGCCAGGGCTGGTCTGGTGAGGCAGCTTCAGGAACAAAAGCGGAGGAAGGGCAGGGGAAAGTGGAGCGAGGAGGAGAGTGACTATTGGAGCAAGAGCATCTTCTCATTCCCCTCCGGGTCCCCCTTTCTGTTCTGATTGCCTTATAGCTAATGTGGTACTAATGATGATGGTAACAGTCATAGCGACAACAACAACAAAAGTATGAGTCAACATTTAAAGCCGTGATTCTCGGGGCGCCTGGTTGGCTCAGTTGGTTAAGCATCTGCCTTCGGCTCAGGTCGTGATCTCGTGTCCTGAGACCCAGCCTGCATCCAGCTCCCTGCTCAGCGGGGAGTCTGCTTCTCCCTCTCTCTCTGCCTGTTCCCCCTCGCCCCTCTCCTGCTCTCTCGCTCTCTCTCCTCTCAAATAAATAAGTACAATTTAAAGCAGTGATTCTCAATGTGGGGAGATTTTGCTCCCCCAGGGGACCTCTGGCAATGTCTGGGGACATTTTTTGTTGTCACAACTTAGATGGGGGTGCTATTGGCATCTAGTGGGTAGAGCCCAGGGATGATGGCTAAATTTCTTACAGTGCACAGGACAGCAACCCCCCCCCCCCATGTACACACAGCAAAGAATTATCTGGCCCCAGATGTCCATAGCATCAAGGTTGAGAAATCCTGTTTTATAGCATACTTACTGTGTGATGAGACCTGGGCTAGGGGTTCTATGTGCATTATCTAATTTAGTCCTCGGGGCTATTCGTTGAGCTAGCTGTTGTTATCATCACACCTACTTTATAGATGAGGACACTGAGGCTTGGGGGGAGAAGTGACCTGTCAAGATCCACAACAGTGTAGTGCTAGAGGGAGCATTTGAACTCTGGTCTGCTTGACTCCACTACCCCAATGGTCTCTGGTTCCCCCTTCTCTTCCCTGTCCCTGTGACTGAGCGCCAGTGGGTCAACTGGCTTCATGATATAGCAGCAGACGGGGGGTCTAATACAAACCATGTGCCAAAGATGTGTGTGGGGTCTGGGGGAGGGCCTGGTGTGATAGCGGTGCCTCCCAGGAACCTCGGGGGTAGCGGAGGGGAGGTCTCTTTCTGATGCCCCCAGCCCCTGAGCTCCTCGGTGGGGCCGGGGAAGGGGAGTGATAAAGGCCCCAGGGTGTCTTCCTCTGTGCACCCAGATGCCTGGCTCAGGCTCCACTTCTGAGCTGGGATGAGCTGGGCTGCTGGCAGCAGAAGGGACACGTGAGAGGTAGATTCTGATACGTCTGATGTGACATTTCCAACCCAAAAGTGGGCTGTCTGTACTATGCCTAGGAATATATATTTGCATCCTCCGTGTGTGTGTGTGTGTGTGTGTGTGTGTGTTTGAGATCACCCATGTGTGTACTTCTCTGAGTGTGTCAGAATGGATCTCTGGGTGTGCATAGTGGGAATAAGTATGCATAAGTGTGGAAGGGGCTTGTATCGTGGTGCATACGTCTCTTCCTTTGTGTATTTGGTGTCTTTCTTTCTCTGTGTGTCTGCCTGTGTTTGACTCTCCGAGCCAACACGTCTGCATGCACGTTTAGCTCTGTGCAAACGCTGTATGAATACGTGCGCACATATATGTAGGTGACTGTGGTCGAGCATGGTTCTTGTATCTATGTGTGTGTGAAATGACATGAAGGTGTGTTGCTATTTTACGTGTACATTTTTTTGGTGGGGTATGTGGGTCTTGATCCACAGCTCTGCGTTGGAGTCAGTGTGTCTGCATGTCAGTGTATACTTGTGAGTGTGTAGGCTACGTGTCTGTGCATACAAATGGAGGCAACTGTGCTCAGGGATTGTGTGTGTGTGTGTGTGTGTGTGTGTGTGTGTGTGTGTCCAGGATATTACAACACAGACGCAGCTGCAAACACGGTCCCTCATTTGTTCCTTGCAGCCTCCAAGAATCTCAGCACCTTATCTCTCCTTAGGTTAGAAGAGGTCACCGGAGGGAGGAGAGGGGACCAGGCTTTCCCTCCATCCCCCCCGCCATTGCCCCAGCTGGCTCCCATGGTGCCAGCTGTCAGGGACAGAGGTCCTCGGGCCTTGCCCTCCTGCCAGCCAGTCACTGAGGCTAAACATTTACCGAGGCCTGAGGCCGTGTTTGCTTAAACTCTGGGGTCACTGCACACATGCAATTTCTGATTCAAGTGCTTTCCCCTCTGCAGGCAGAGGAGAGCAGGTGCTGGCTGAGCAAGTTACCTGGGGTTGCAATTTCCCTCCACGAAATAGGCTGGCTTAATCAAGGTTGCTCCACCTCGAGAAGAATGTAACCTTGGCAATGTGTTCACTGCCATGTTCTTTTAAAACAGTGTGTCCCGAACTCTGGTATATTTGCCATATCTGTGAATCTCCTATAACTGTTAACTTACTTAGCATTAAAAAAATTGACCTGCTTTTAAAAATGTAAATACCTATTTAAGCTTTAGTCAAAGCAGTTGTGACTAATGTAATCAAGGACTAGCTATGCTAATTATAAATTCGGATTAAAAAATGTATTTAGTACAGACTAAAATAATAAGCTTTGATGCCTATACTCCCTAACATCACCTTGCTCGCCCCATGTTGGGATGAGAATGCTTCTGAAATGCCCTCTGGTCTTCTGCTGTAAAGGCAGCAGGCTGTGTGGAGGTTCTCATTTCCATACAACTTGCTCAGACAGACACCGTTTGCATACAAACCGGCAGATCTGGTGTACCTGCCATCAGTTACTGGGAGAGAGGTTTCCACATCCGCAATGGAAAATGCTTTGTTTCCTGGGTCAGGACAGCCTGGGGATGCAGTGTGGGCAGCTGACTGCAAAGGAGCTTCTAGGGGAGCTTGGTGCCTCCTCCCCCTCGGTCTGGATCCTCCCTTGGGGACCCGGCGGCTCAGTGGTGTCATTGCCTTGGTGATCCTGAGCAGGGTTGCAGGCACAAAATTCCTCTTGCAGGTGGAGAGGATAGAAGGGAGGGGGGTGGGAAGAGGGGACAGATGCCCAGACAGATGGGCCTGCCCGCCAGCTCTGCCCGGCCTAATGAATTTCCTTCTCCGGCCCTCAGGCAGGTCAGTAAATGAGACCAGTGACAGCATCTGGGATGATTCCAGGATGAGGCTAATAAATCAGGCCTAGGATGAATCCTGCTTCCCTGGAGATGGAGGGAGGCGGGCCAGGCAGAGGAAATCCGGGAGGGACCTCCGAGCTTGGCAGCAGCCAGCCTTCGGGTGAAGGAGTTGGAAGGAACTCCCTCCTGACAAGTCAGCGGCCTCGGAGGCACTGGCCGTGCAGCACTGTGTCCCCAGAGGCAATCGGTGGGCAGAGCGAGCTCTCCCAGTGGCCTGGCTTACTGACCCCGGGGCCTCATCGCCACAGCGACCCCCGCCCCCACACTCCATTTATTCCCACAGATTCACTGGTCTCAGGAAAAGCACTGAGTCCTCTTTGGGGAAGTCTTCCTGGACCCCGAGGGACCCCACCATGTGTTCCTAAGGGTCGCCTTCGGCCCACTGAGCACACCCAGGCTGCCTCTCTTCTGGAAAGCAAGCTTTGTAGGGGTGGAGACGGCCTACACCCCTCGTGCCCGGTGCGGTGCCTGGAACCTAGTAGGCATTCCTCGATGGTAGTTGAAGGAAAGAAAGAAGGAGAGAGGCGCCTCAGGTAACAAGGGTTGTAACTTCTCTAGGGCAGCAAATGGAGCCTGACAGAGGCAGGAGGCTGGATATCTGTGCCACTCTGGCAGCCCGCGACCCTAAGGACACTCGGGCGCTCACGGCTGGCCTGACCACCAACAAGGGGTGGGACTTAGGCCATAGATTCACCTCCCTGAGCCTCAAGGCACCTGTCTGGGTCACGTGAATCCAATCAGGTAAGCTATTTGGAAATGCTTTGATAAATATCACGTTTTCGCACGTGCCAAGTGTCAACTGTGAAATTACACAATCCCTGAGCTGAAGGAGACACGAGAGAATATTTCCTTCACCTTCATTTTGCAGCTGAGCAAGCTCAGCCCCGAGAAGGGCCGTGAACTTGCCCTCCCTCAGACCATCTTATGGAGCATGGCACTGATAGCCCAAGTTCTGCAACCAAACAGCCCGGGCCAGAACCTGGCTTGTGACTCATGGCTGAGTGCCAGGGTCGGCCACTTACCTCCCAAGCCCCCGCTGTCTGGTTTGTAAGATGAGAGTCCAAATGGTACCTACCTCATGGTGTGGTCCGGGGTATGAAGTGCGGTATTTCAGAGACTACATTTTTATCGAGTGCCTACGATGTGCTGTAGTATTGGAAATTTAGCAGTCGACAGAACCGAAAAAAGAGCTCTGCCTGCAGGAGGCATATATTCTAGAGTATAGGAATAAACCATGGATCAGATGTTTTTTAAAATTAAAATCTTGAGTATTTTAGTGATTTGGTGATCACAGCGATTTTTCTTTATGTGATACACCCATTTACAGCACCGGCCAGACTGTGTACAAGATACAAATACATGATGAAACATGAGGGGTGCCGAGAGCGTACTTAGGGAAGCCAACAGTTTCCCTTTCTACATCCAAGGATAAAGAGTTAAAAATACAAAAATAAGAAACACACCATTTTGAAATGTAAAACAACTTTCACATCCACAGGTGTGTGGAGATGTCCACACAGGCTAGGGAGCACGTATGCACACGTGTCTGTATGCACGTGTGTGTGTGTGTGTGTGTGTGTGTGTGTGTGTGTGTATTAAAGAGGGTGGGGTTTGCAAGGTCAGGCTGGAGAGGACCTTGCGGAGAAGGTCTTTCGAGTAAAGCTCGCTTTGCCCAGGGCTGGCACAGAGGGTGTTCAGCAAAGGGAGCTGTTGTGTCACTAAAGGAACAGTCACCTCTTTGCACCATTATGGGTATAAAGCCCATTTCCGTTTCCGCCACGTGTTCCTCCCCTCCCCTAGCCCGCCATCCATCAGCGACTTCTCACGCTTTCTTGACTTTGCACCTTCTGGGGTGCAGGTCCCTCCCAGGCAAAGTCAGTTGTCGCACAGAAGAGGCACATGTGAGTGTGAGTGTGACAGCTCAGGCAGGGGTGGACACCCCAGGGCCCGTGTGCCCGATGTGGGAGAGTGTGTGTGCGTGTGAGTGGTGGTGTGAGGTCTGCATGCAAGGACACAGATGTACTGTGTGATGTCCGGATTTGTGTCTGTAAGTGTATCTGTGAGAGGAAGAGCAGGCACGGATCTGCGTGTGTGCGTGTGTGTGTGCATAGCGTGGCTGTGTGCCCCAGTGCACACCGTCCCCGGCCTCCCGAAGACTGGGGAGCAGACCTGGGTGGGAGGTGCTCTCCTAGGAGTGGATTTCAGATGGAAACAGAAGGGCTCTGGGCTCAGCTACGAATTCTGGGTGTTGCCAGTCCAGGGCCAGCTGGGTGAAACTCAGGCTAGGGAAGGGCTGGAGAGTAAAACCTATGAGAGGTCGTGGGACCAAAGTGAGGTGGCCCGAGTGTGGGCAGCATCTCCACGGACAGATCCCCGGGAGAGGCAGGCTATGGCACTGAACAAAAGCATCCACAGAGGAGGCCCCTATCTCCGCCTCATGTGTCTTCAGGGACACACGGCAGGTTGTCCCAACCTTCAAATACCTCTCTATGAGTGTGTTACCTCTTGATTCTGGATTCGAACAGCTTGCACATTCTATCACCAGAGAGGGACTAATGACCTCCTCCCCCAAGTCCCATTCAGAAACTCCTGGAGAAGGTCTCTGATTGCTCTGGATTGGACCAATCAAAACTAAGGCTTGAAGTAGGCTTGAAGTGACTAGCTCAGTTTGGGCCAATCAGCAGAGACTGGGGAGCGGGGTTCTACGAGATATGGCCTCTCCAGCTAGAGGTCCGTGGCTGGAGTGGGGACAGAGTAGTTCCCAGGAAATGGACGTGGCACTCGGTGGGTAGGGTGATGGTTATCAGTGACGCCCAATCTTCAGCCCAAATGCTTGCATTTCCTTCAGAGGTTTATATTCACTGGACGCCTACGAGGTGTTTCAGTCTCCAGAGGCTCCTGTTAAAACTACTAAACTCACACTGAAGTTGAAATTTACTACCAAGGACCTGACATCCTATGGGAATAGGGTAAGACCAGATGCCGATCTGGGATGGCTTTGCGGTTTGGCTCCAGGTCCTGCCAATGCCTGCTCAAAACATAAAGAAAAATAGCTTGGAAAAAAAACACAGGCTTTGGAGTCAAGCAGAGCTGGGATCAAATCTCTGCCCACCTCTCCCGAGAGCTGGTTCTATGGCCAAGGGCAAGTTACCTCACTTTGCTGAGCCTCTGTAAAGTCAGGAAATTAAAGCAACTTCCGGGGGAGGCCAGGTACGTCATTGGCTGCTTACAGGTGCTCACGAAACAGGTGCAGCGCGGCGTTTTCTGTAAGTCAGCCTGGCTGGTCCTTATCCTCTGATGACTAGACCACAAATCTTGTGAGCTAACCAGAAAATGAGGCCACTTCTCCTGGGGGCGGCAGGTACCTTGTTTCCTGATTTCCCCATTAGGTTCGGGGAAGCAAGGAGAAGCCGATCAGGCACAGGCTCTGAGGTCAGAACTGGGCTCGAAGCCCACCCTTGCCATCAACGAGACGTGGGACCATGGCGGGTCACTGCTCCTCTCTTGCCTGATCTGTCATTCTTCCATCAGTAGCATGTGTAAGCATTCGACACATTAACACGTGTACCTGCCCTCCATAGCGTGCCGCTGCCCAGTCACTGATTCTTAAAAACCGTACTGAATACCTACTACTCGTTCAGTTATTTGGCAGGTATTTATGAATAGCCTCCCATGTGCTGGGAATCCTACAGGTGCTCGCAGTTGTGTACATAACAGACTGTCTCTCATCATCACAGTGTGGCATGTGTGACGGAGACAGACAATAAATCAATACACATGTAAATATCTGATATCAGGTAGGGACATGTCCTTTGAGAAAAAACAAAGGGTATGAGGATAGCAAGCAATGGTGGGTGGGGGGCTTGTGGATGAGAGGATGTGATAGGAGTTCAGATACTGTGTGCCCGCCAATGGAATTGCCAGGGGTACGCAGATAGAGACCCAGTGCTTTCCTTCTAGGGACCGGCATCCCCGTGGGGAGACAGACAGAAAGCAGACTGTGGGATTGGAATGGAATGGGAGCGTGCAGAGTAATGCTCACTACAGACCCTCGTGCTTAGTGAATCCTGACTCTGTCCCCAGTGCCCCTTCTCTCTTGGGAGGGAGCTGACCCTTCTCATGATCCGTGCAGGATTCAGAAATCCACTTGGCGGCCTCATGGTCCCCTGAATACTCCAGGCTCCCAAGCCTTTCTGGGGACACCTGTGGGAGCCTGTTCCCCTCCCCCTCACCTGCCAGTCCTCCTCCTCCATAGCCCTCTCACTCACCTCACCTCACTCACTCACCTCAGTTCCCACTCACCTGCCAGTCCTCCTCCTCCATAGCCCTCTCCTCCCCCTCCCTCTCCGTCCTTTTCTGTGCTCTCCCCCCTCTGGCAAACAGGTCTGTGTTCCCCTTCAGCATTCTGAGATACTGAGGACAGGAGAGGGTGTGGTGTTTTGAGTCAGAAAACAAAGTATGTGTTGGCTTTGTCATTCAGCTGTGTGAACTGGGGCTCTCCCTTGCCCTCTCTCCCCTTAACTTCCTCATCCCCGCCAGTCATGAGAGAGAATAATCCCGCCTCCCAGGCAGGTGGTGTGGCCAGTGACTGTAACACAGACACAGGGCCTGGAACATCTCAGATGCCTGACAAGTGGCAGCTGCCATCTCTCGTTTCCAGGCCTCAGCACTTCATCTGAAGCTGGGGAGCATTTCTTCAGCATTTGCCATGCAGCAGGCTTTACCTGTAGGATCCAAACCTGTGTGGTTTGTATTTTCATGATCTGCCTTACGTTTGAGGTAACGGAGCCTGGGGTGCTATCTAACTTGCCCAGAGTCCCCTCAGGTAGTAAGTGGTGGGTTCAACATGCGGAGCCCGGCCTCTGGCTCCAGGCAGATCTGGCCATTGGTCCCCCTCGGTACTGTCTTCCTCTCGTTGTTGTTCCGGGCACGGCTCCCACGCGCTCTGAGGAGAAGCTGTATGGAGGGCCCTGAGGAGGGCCTGTCAAACTGCTCTACCCCAGGGGCACCCTTTGAATGCTCTGCGGAAGTGCCTGTCACTCCTGCCACATCAGGCCCGGTGCCAGATTCTCCGTGAGGCCCTCCCTGCCCTCGAGGATCTCAGGGTCTGGGGGCAGAACATCCTGGGGTGGCCGAGCAGAGCTGAGCAGCTCCCGCCCTGCAGAGCCGTGTGCCTTTGGGTAGGTCTCTGAGCCTCAGTTTCCCCATCTGCAAAAATGGGCTGATACTACTAGTGCCCCCAAGAGAATTGTTTGAGGGGTCAGGGACTACATGGGAAGCACTGAGAAAAGCACTTGGCCCGCGGGGGGTACCCAGCCCGGTCGCTCTTAGAGTAGCAAAAAGCCAGCACGCTCTTCTCGGTACGCAGGGCAGAACCGCATGTGTGCTCGAAGGCTAGGCCCCTGCCAGCAGGCAGGCCAGGAGGTTTTTTCAGCACCTGTTAAGTGCCGCATACTTAACCGTTATAATCCCATCTGATCTTTCCGGTAACTCTGTGAAGTCGTATGGTGGGGTGTGAGGGAGCGCAGGCTCATCTCGCTGCCCCGTGTCCCCTAAGAAGAAGGGCTTCTCAGGGATGAGCCTTTGCTCCTTGGCTGGACTTGCATGGTGTTACTAGCCAAGCCTCTTTTCTTTCCCTTGTTGGCTTCTTGTCTCTCACGCCCCAGGCCTGGTCCCCAGGGATCCGCTGCAGGATCTGCTCTTCTCACTGGGGAGCTTGTCTACTCTCAGAGCTCCCGGCGGGACCCCTCTTATTTCAGGTTCCATGTTCCTCAGTGCGTCTGGCCCATTTCCCCCTACATGCCACACCGCTAAGTGCAATCGAGCAGGGTCCCATTAAGAACTCATCATTGTGCACCGGAACCTTCTCGTCTTTCCTGTCACCGTCTGTAGCCACTCCCATTCATGTTCCCCAGGGCCCCAGCCTCGAAGTTTAACTGACCAACTTGGCTTCCATCTCCTGAGCTCCCCAGCACCTGCAGCCAAGTGCAGTGGGTCCCGTCCACTACCGCTGTAAGAGTCAGCCCTTCCCCCTCCCCTGCCGCCAGCCCAGCTGGGACCCAGCCTGGCCCACCCGTACTCAACTTAGGCCTTATTTTAAGGCACCTCCTCCTTTGTTCAACATTCCAGTGTCTCAGATATCTGATGACAAGAAAGACCCCCCCCTCCCAGGAGCCACTTTGACTTTGCCACATTCCTTCTTTAAACACCGCCTTTATTCCTGACTCTTGCACAAAACAAATTCATTTTTCTCCTATTTATTCGAGAAGCAGCTAATGAAAATGAAAACCTATTGTATTAGTCAGGGTTCTCCAGAGAAATAAAACCAATGGGATGTGTATGTATGTATATCTGTGTGTGTGTGTGTGTGTGTTGGGGAGAGAGAGAGAGAGAGAGAGAGAGAGAGAGAGAGAGAGAACAGGGAGGGAGGGAGGGGGGGAGGAAGAGGAAGAGAAATTTATTATAAGAAGTTGGCTGACAAGTCCAAACTCTGCAGTGCAGGCTGGTAGACTAAAGACCCAGGAAAACCAGTGGTACAGATGAAATCCAAAGGCAGTCTTCTGGAAAATTCCCTCTTGGTTGGGAGGGCAGGCTTCAACTGATTTGATGAGGCTCACCCACATTATAAAGGGCAATGTGTTTTACCCAGAGTTCACTGACCTAAATATTATTTGCATCCAAAAATACCCTCCAAGTTGACACATAAAATTAACCATGACAACTGTTATCTGCCCAGGGCTCTGCTCTAGGCTAAGGAGACTATCAAAGAAAAAAAGATTCCTGACGTCGCACAGCTTAAAGTTTAGTGAGGATCCAGATTCTGTTACCACTCTCATCCTGGGCTTCAGACTCTTTGCGTGCTCCGTGTCGCCCACTGCACTTGTGTTTTCTGAGGAGGACAGTGATCCTCGTGTTGCTCCCCACACAATCCCCTCTCTCAATCCTGGCTCCAGGACTCCTCATGCTGTCCTGAAGGGGACAACCCTTTCTATCTTCCCAGCACTTGACCCACTCCTCCCCTGTTCCTACCACCTGATCTAGGAATCCTGCCCTCCTCCAGACCAGGAGGGACCATGTGACCCAGGTTGGGCCCATCAGAGACCTGCCCTGGGAGTTTAGAAATGAATACTAAAGTAGGGGGCAGAGAGTCCTTCTCTGTGGTAAAGCTGAGACCTGACAGCTGCCCTGGCTCCTGTCCCATAGAGCTGAGGCGGCTAGAGAAGCAACAATGAGAGATGAGGACAGAATGTTCTGGTGATATTTCAGTAGCTAATTCTGTTTCTCCCTGAGACCCAGCCTTACCCCGGCCTTTCCCATATTTTGGTTACATAAGCCAATAGTACACCTTCACCCACCTGTTTCTGTCTTACTCAAGCACAGCAGTTCTCAAACGAGGATACATTTGCCCCCCGCCCCCTGCCAGGGGACATCTGGGTGATGTCTGGAGAGGTTTTTGATTGTCACATTCACGGGATGTTAATGGCATCTAGGGGGCAGAGACCAGGGATGTTGTAAGCATCCTACAATGGACAGGAGAGTCTCCCACCACAATCATCCTGATCAAAATGTCCGAGACATCAGGAAACCCTGCTGCAGCAGACCTCCCAACCAAGACCATCCCCACTGTTCAGACCACTTCCCACGATGGCACTCTTGGATTGGATTCCAAGCTCTTCAGTGTGTGCGCTGGGTGACCTGAGACAAAGCATATCACATAGCCAAGCCTCCACTTCCAAGATGAGAACTGAGACGGCCAGCGTGTTAGCCATGTGCCTACTAAGTACTTGGAATGTGCTCCTCCAAACTGAGACATGCCATAAGGACAAAAGACACACCAGATTTCCAGGACCTCGTGACAAAAAAGAATATAAAATGCTTCATTATAATCAATTTATATATTGATTACATGTTGAAAGGATAATATTTTATACCTAGTGGTATGGCTTCAATAGAATATAGGATTAAAATTAATTTCACCTGTTTCTTCTTATGCTTCTTAATGTGGTTACCAGAAACATTAAAAATAATCACGTGGCTGAGCATAAAATAGCAAGGAGAGACCAGGACCTTTATGAGGTGGATAAGATGATTGACCTGGAACCGTCTTCCTAACAACAGTACCTAGTGCTGACGAACCTTCTGGGGATCTTGAAAATCTACTAAAGACCTCCCTTCCATGAAGTCCTCTCTAATCTGGGTTCCCGGTGCTTCCATCCCACCGATAACTAGGTCCCATCTTTCGTCTCATCTCCTTAGCTTCTCATTTCCAGCATCGGACCCAGAGCTTCAACAGATAACAGTGTGATTACAATAAGATGGTAATCCCTGGTCTTCATATCCCAACACAGGTAACTCCAGAACATTGCTTTCCCTCGGCCTGATCTTTTTGCTGCCTTCTTGGTTAACCCAAAAGGCAGGAACCGTAACTGCCTTTCTTTTTCAGCTCCCTGCAGTTCCCGGGTGCAATTATCTGTTTGTGGCTCTCACTTCCCAAGCATGTTTTCAGCGGCTCTGCCGCTGTGATAGAAAATTCAGGGGTGATTTGGATGTTGATGCCGCCTGGTTGTCATGGCAATGCCAGCTGCTCGGCCTTCCCAGCAAGGCACAGCGGCCACAGGGCTGGCAAGATGGGATTTGAGCCTCTGACAATAAGACACACGAGGTCCTTCCAGCCTCTTCTAACACCAGCCTTCTCCCAGACCCTCAACGGCACTTCCTGTTTTTCTGGGGGCCCGGGGGGCCTCCTACAGCTGATCTGGCGGTACAATGAGACAAGCCCCTCCTGGGTGGAAGTGGAGGCCTGTCATTGCTTTGCCAGCCACCCCCAGAATGAGGGAAAGACGTACTCTACGACATGGATGGAGTGATTAGTGAGTTCAGCTCCTGGGCCAGCATTCATGATACCGACATGGGGCCCCACCCCATCGGCCTGTTTCCCTAGCTGCTGTCACAGGTGATGTCCCTTTTGGGGAAGAGACCCCTTCTGCAGATAGTGTGATGACATCTCTTCTGATTCCCGGATGATGAAAGAAAATCACCTTTGAATGACTGGGTGGTGTTTCTAAAAGAGTGAAAGGTGGGTAGTTTGGGCATCTTCAGGGTCTTTGCGTCTGGGCGGGCCCTGTGAGCACGCTCAGTGAAGAGCCGCTAATGGCCAGCAGAGAGCATGTTCGGAGGCGTCTGGCTCACCTCGCCTGACATTTACCACAACCTCATGCGGCGGATATTATCATTATTCCCGTTTTATAGGAGACGGGCTTGGCGAGGCCAAGGAAGGCGCCCAGGACGTCACTGCTGGCAGGGCCAGGATTCTCCATCAGTACATCGCTTTCCAAAGCCCCGGCATTCACCCAACGTTGCGGCTCTATTATGAACAAATGTGGGGGGTGACGATTTTCACCCCCAATTGACTGGTGAGCAAACAGAAGCTGAAGAGATCACATGCCCAAGGCCATACAGCTAAGCTGAAAAGCCAGGTATTTGAAACTTAGTCTATTGGTCCCAAACTTTGCCCATCCTGCCAGATCACGAGAATCTGCAGAAGAGCCTCTCAGACACCGGAAGGTGCCGTCCGGCCGTGAGTGGGCACTTCTCAAGCAGAAAGGTCCCTCGTGAGCCTTAGGACAGGCCCAGAATGTGCTGTGAATTGTCCTGCCGGGCTCAAGGCCCGCGGGGCCCATGATGTGAGCAGAGGCTGCTCGAGCAGCTGCCGCCACGGGGCCCGGGCTGAGTCAGGAGCAGGTGATGCTGGCGAGAGGGGCTGAGAATGCCGGGCCTGCCGCAGCGGCCACCTCAGTGGGCCACGGGGGCCCAGCACTTGCTCACAGGGTTAGTCAGAGCTCCTTGGCCCCCATAGGTGCAGCCGAGTCCTGACTACTGAAATTCCTCCTTCACAGGCCCGAAATTTCCAGGAAATAGCGCAGCTCTCTTGCTAAGGAACCACCTAGATCTTCCGAAGAGAGTCACTCGGGAGAGAATTTCTGAGGACGGTCAGAGGGAGGTGGCCTCAGACAGCCTGGGTTTTGGGGGTGGTTTGTTTTCCTAGGGATTTATACCAAAGAAAAGCAAGGAAGAAAACAAAGAGGCAAAATATAAGAGTTCCAGATTTATCAGCCTTCCGCTCTTACCTTGTGCTTTCACATCTGAAATGATGCCTTGGGCCCCCGTCCCGGTATGTCACTCGGGGGTGTGCCTGTCCTCTAACCAGCCCTCGGCCAAGCCTCATCTCCATTCTTCACTGTCTCCCTCCCGTTCCTCTCTGTCTGTCCTAGCTCTGGAATGGCCTCCCTCCTTCCTTCATTTTTACCGGGGAAGGAAACAGGCTTTGGCTTCACCCCCAGCCAAGGGTGCATCCCCATTCTACCATTCTTCGGTGTCTGACGTTTGAACAGTCTGCTTCACTTCTGGAAGCTTTCATTTTCTCCTCTGTAAAACAGAGTGAATTATACCCGTTTCTCTAGGCAGTTGGGAGATTGACATGAGGGAGTAGAGGTGAAAGTCCCAGCTTAGCACCTGGCCCATGGCCAGGATTCAGCATAGTTCTCTTTACCAGCTTCCCTTCCCCCACTCCAAGGCCAACGCGTGTGGTCTGCAGCCAGCTAGACGCTGAGCTGGTGGCCCCACCAGAGCCCTCCTGCAGGCTCCTCTCTACCCCAGGGCCTCTGCTCGTCCCAGCCAGCACACTTCTCATTACGGAGTCAGCCTGTAATTAAGCTGCTGCCTGGCTTTGGAGAACGTGCCTGTCAGCACCCCCGGCTCCCTTGCCTCTGTGGGGCTCCTCTGCTTGTTGACGAGACCTCATCTGCGTGCTCAGGGACATCCTTGGAAATGAGGCCATGGCATTCTTCCTGCGGCCCTTCTGAACTCAGGGGCAGTGGACGTGAGTCCTGTGTGACATGGGTGGATGAAGAGGGGATCGTGGAGGAGGCTCTTGTCATGCCGGGACCCATCCATTCATTCTTCCTGCCAGGGAGGGCAAGGAAAAGGGTAGTAGAAAAAAAGTCTAAAAGGTCCTCCATCAAGCTGCCAGGCTCCCTCCTTGCGGATGCTGGAAGAAATGAGGGTTCCTTGGGGTTCCTTGGCATGACTCTTCTTATCCTGACATCCCAACCTCAGCCAGAGGAGTGCAGGGTACAAGAGTCAGGCAGACCTGATCTCGAGACCGACTGCCTCTGAGCAGTTGTATGACCTTTGGCAAGTGACTTCAGTGTTGCAAGTCTCCAATTCTCCATCCATAAAATGGGGAAAATGATACTTCTGCAGTTCGTTGTAACGGATGTAAATATGTGGACATATGACACTGAACAACGAATTGTAGCTATTACTGTATTTTTGAGCTTGGTTTCATCCTGTTTCCTCCCGAAATAGGCCTTGCACATGGCTGTTCCTGTACCCACAAGACTAAGGTCCTACATGACTTGGCTTAGCAAACTCCTATTGACCTTCCAAGACCCAACTCAAATGTTACCTCCTCTGTGAAGCCTTCCCTGATTCCAAGCCGTTAGGCACTTTCTCCATTGTACTCCTGCAGTGATTTGTTATGCTTTTGATACGATCTCATCACACTGTATGGCAACTGTCATAAGCACCTCCCCCCCTCCACCCTGCCCCAACAATGCCCTGACCCCGTGGCTAGGCTGTGAGCTCGCAGAATGCAGAGTCTCGATTTATTCTTCCTGGTAATCACAGAGTGGGTACTTAGTAATTGTTTAGTCAAGTCAATGAATGACTGCATGGAACAAAGAAATGATGGATGGATGATTACAGAAAAGAGAACATTAGACATTAACAAAAGAAAAATACAGGGAGGTCAGAGGAAACCTTGACCTTTTAAACCACTTCTTGGTTTACTTTAGCCCAGGCTGGAGCTCAGGAATAGAAGGAAGCTCATATTCTGCCTAGAGAGAGACTACCAAGGATGGACTCTAGCCAGAAACAGAAGGCCGAATTCAAGAGCCATCTACCCTGGGGACCTGCTGAGGGATAGCACGCGGGTCTTTAGCCTTTCTCTGCTCTAGCACTGAAGGTTTTGTTAGGCGCCCCAACCCTGGGGCAGGAAGAAACACATGATCTGAAGAATGTCAGAGGCCCCACTAAGGACTCCATTCCCCAGGCGAAGGACAGAGGGTGGGGACCGGGTCATGGCTGCTGTTCTCTGGGGAAGGCCACGCTCCTTGACCAGTTGAGCAGGGACTAGTGACATGTGCCCAGCCCCACCCAGAACGAGGAGGGCCTTGACTTTAGTCACAGCTGTCTGTGAGCTGGAATGTTTCCAAGAGGCCTCTGGGAGGGAGCTGACACTGGCTGCTGGAGTGAGCTCTGAACTCTTCATTATGAATGTGGGCTGTGTGGGCCTGGGCCTGACATGCCTCCAGCCTCCTAGGAGCCCCCCACATCCTGGTCAGCGTGGCCCCCTAAGCACCAGCCACACAACTCCATTCTTCCCAGCTCTTCAGGCTTTGCTCTTCCTTGTGTCTCTGATTACGTTGTAAATTCATCTCCTCAGAGGCCTTCCCTGCCACCCCATCTAAAGATGCCACTCCCCACCCCCCTTCAGCCACTCATTTTACTGTCTACATGACACTCGTCCCTACCGAACCGTCTCATCCGCTTGTTTATTGTATGCCTTTTAGACTCTCAGCCCTGTGAGGCCATAACTGGGTTTCTCCTGCTCAAGGTTGTACCCTTTAGGTCTTAGTACAGGGCCTGGCACAGCATGGGGCATAGGGGTTAGGTGAATGAATGAAGGAATGAATGAGTGAACGAGTGGGCCAAACTCATTGGGCCTGAATAGGCATGAAAGTTGTAGATCACGTCCCTCAGGTAAGCTTCCCTCCTCTGGGTTCCACAGCCCTGTGTAGGAAGATCCCCCACCTCCCACCCTAGCATTCAGCACACTGGATTATAATCGTACCTGAGTCCCTATTTAGACTATAAGCTACATGAGGGCAGAAGCTGGGTATGATTCTCTTTATTCTCGGTGCCCAGCCCAGGGTCTTTTGCAGAGAAGGACCTCAGTAAAAGTTAAGTGGACAAATAAGTTGAGTAATGATTAATTAATTCTAGCAGTCAGCATAAAACAAGCCTCAAAAAAGCCAGTTTTTGCAGGATAGCAGTGTCCTTTATCATCACACCGGAAAGGATGTTGCCTCTCTGTTAGGGAAGGAATCTGGTAAAATGATTCAGCCACTGCTACTGGACTCGTGGGCTTTCTTTAGAGAACCTAAATCCCTCCTGCTACAACTACCAGTTAAACTTCTCAAGGAACTTGGTGCTAGACCCCAAGATATTATAGCCACATGCACTATTCAGTGTGAATGCCTTATCTGGTCTTAACCTAGGCCAAGCCCCAGGCACGTCCTGTGGTTGTTGCCAGCCACCTTTCTGTCCCACCCCCAGGCATATAGGACAACCAGGAATTCAGCCAAAAAGACAAAGTGACATTTAAGCCAATGCCTGAAGTATGCATTGGGGTTATTCAGAATATGTGTCAAGGTAGGCCATTTACTGTTAGCAACCCCAGATCTTAGTGACTTAGAGTAATACAAGGCTGTTTCTGGCTCATATCACAGTCTACCCAAGGTAGGTGAGACTCTGCTTCATGCAGTCGTTCAGAGTCTCAAGGTCCTTCTGTCTGGACCTTCCGCTAGGTCTTTGGAGTCTCCCCTTATCATAGTGGAGCAGGGCAGTGCATGGGAGGTCTTTAATGAGCTGAGTCAGGATATAGCAACATCATCTCACTCACATTCCGTTGGCCTGAAGTCAGTCTTTTGGCCGCACCTAACTATAGGGAATGCTGGGAAATGTAGTCCAGCTGTGTGCTCAGGAAGAAGAGGAACATGGATATTGTATGCAAGAAGGGGGAGGGAGGGTACTCCAGACAGAGGGTCCATTGTATGCAAAGGTCTGGAAGAAAGCTAGCAAAGCACACTGGGAAACTGTCACATAGTTAGCCTGACTGTCATGAATGTGGAAGGAGGAAATGGCGACAAGGAAGTGACTGGTTGGTCATCGGGCTCACTCTGGACCTTAAAGCCAGGCCATGGACAGAAGCTCATGCTCAAGATTATTAGTCAGGCTTAGCTTGGGTCGAATGGCTGAAGTTCCTTCCAACTCAATTGAGTATTTCCATGAGCATATGATTTCGTAGGATTTTTAAAATCATGTTTTAATTTTTTATTTATTCATATGGTTCAAAATCTTTAAAGTGCAAAAGAGTAAATCATAAAATCTTTCTCCCATGTTGTCTCTCAAGCACCCACTTCTCCTGAAGGCAGCCAATGCTATCAGTTTCTTGTGTATTCTTCCAGCAATGTTTTGTACATATGTAAGTAACATATGTATATTTTTCCCACTAATTATTGCATGCAGTCTCAAGTACCTTACTTTCGTCAGACAGAGATTTTTCATGAAGTATGTAAAGAGTATCTTCACCTTTTTCGTGACAGCATAGGATTCCATTGTATGGCTGTACCACAGAGATAGTCCCCAGCTGATGGACATGTAGGTTGCTTTCAATTTATAAATAGTCTTGCAACAATTTAATTTGTATACACCATTTCAAAACTGAGTGAGCCTATTGGCAACATAAATTCATATGAATAAAACTGCTAGATCCAAAGGTCACACCATTCTAACAAGACTAGGCATGAACCTCCAGGCTACCCCACCTGTCCTGTCTGAGCTCCTCCCCACTCCCGCCCAGTGATGAGACCTGGATGACACTCCTGTGATTGGCTGTGCCCAGACATGTGGCCCCTGGCCTGGCTCAGTAGGCAGGAACCACCCCTTCCTCAGAGAATGGCAGCGCCCAGAGCGCTCTCCTCAGACCCGTGGCCAGACACCTCTCAGAAAGGATTATCCTGTGGCCCCACCTCAGGGACACCTGTCTTCACGGCCTCTCTTTGCCCATCAGCCCAGTCTCTCTCTTACCCCCACCTCCAGCCCCGTGACTTCATCCCTGACCCCCAGAACAGAGGCCAACTCCACAGCAGGCTGAGGAAGTTGTGGTAGCCAGACCATGCTCTCTCCAAATCCAATGTCCTCTCCATGTCCATGTTCTAGTTCAGGAAACTTGTGAATATGTTGCTTTACATGACAAACAGGACTTTACAGATGCGATGGAGTTAGGCATCTTGAGGTAAGGAGGTCATCCTGCATTCTCCACGTGGGCCCACGTAACTACAAGGGTCCCTAAAAGGTGGAAGAAGGAGGCAGAAAGTGAGAGTCAGAAGATCAGTAGATGCTATGCTGCTGGCTTTGGAGAGGGAGGAAGGTGCCATGAGCCAAGGGATAGAGGTGACTTCCAGAAACTAGAAAAGGTGAGGGAACATATTCCCTAAAGCCTCCAGAAGGAACACAACCTAGCCCCTTACCTTGATTTTAGCCCAGTGAAACCCAGTTTGAACTTCTGACCTCCAGAACTGTAGGATAATACATTTGGGTAGATTTAAGCCACTATGTCCTTGGTAATTTGTTACAGCTGCCATTGGACGCTAACACAATAGTCCCTGACCTTCCCACTCAGTAGCGCTCGGTACTGCATCTCCCCTGAGTCACCAGCCTCCTCCCTGCTCTCAGAAGACCAGGCTTTAAGTCCCATGGGGTGCTGCTGGGCACCCACATCATTTCTGTGAGGCTTGGTTCTGTCCTCTTCAACATGCAGCTCATTATCAAACTGGCCTCCCAGGCTGGCTGCGAGGGTTCAATGAAATGACGCTTGTGACGTCTCTTAGCAACCGCGCCTGGCACAAAATTGGTGCTTGAGGATATTTTTAGTTGTTGAAGATAATTCTAAATCTTTCACTGGTGCTGCTAGAATCCCCTCCTGCACTGGTCCTAGTCAGGGCCCCAGTTTTCCCTGATGGGACAGCCCTTCCTGGCAGTGCTTTAGACCAGCAAGACCCTCGGGGTGCCCACTCTATCCTTCCCATAAGCCCTGGGGGTAAACAAGGGCCTGAGCACTGTGCTCACCGCCAGAAGGAAACTCAAACCTGGGTTTGCCTCCTTTCACCTCGACTTCCCAGCTGCGTGATGTTGGGGGAGTTACTTCATCACACCAAGGCTCGGTTTACTCATTTGTGGAATGCTCACAATGAGGCCAGACCCAGGGTGTTGGTGTGACGGTTATGTGTGCTCGTGGCTGAGCGCAGAGCTCATGCTCAACCGCTGATCTCCCAAACTGAGGCTGAGCTTCCTTTTCAGCCGGGGCCCAAACCAGGTTCAGTGGACCCTGGAGCCCAGACAATAGGGGACACCTCTTTAAGAAAGAGCGTCCGTCTTGGAATTCATAGGCACTTGGACATCAGGTTAATATATAAAAGTCAATTGCTGGGGTGCCTGGGTGGCTCGGTCGTTAAGCGTCTGCCTTTGGCTCAGGTCATGATCGCAGGGTCCCTGCTTGTCCCTCGCCCTCTGCCTGCTGACCCCCTTCTTGTGCTCTCTCTCTCCCTCTCTGTCAAATAAATAAAATCTTTAAAAAAATAAATAAAAGTTAACTGCTTTCATACATACTAAAAATAAACATGGAATTTGAAGTTAAAAACACAATACCATTTACATTAGTACCCTTCCAGATGAAATATTTAGGTATAAATCTAACAAAATATGTGTAAGATCTGATGAATGAAATCAAAGAACTAAATATATGTCCATGGGTAGGAAGATTTGATATTGTCAGAATGTTAGTTCTGTAGATTCAGTGCAACCCCAATCAAAATCCCAGAAAATTCTCTTGTGGGTATTGACAAAATGATTTTAAAGTTTATATGAAGAGGCCAAAGACCCAGAATAACCAACATAATATTGAAGGTAAAAAAAAGTTGGAGGATTGACACTACCTGACCTCAAGACTTACTTGAAAGCTAAAAAGCTACAGTCATCAAGACAGTGTTGTGTTGGCAAAAGAACAGACAAATAGATCAATGAAACAGAATGGAGAGCCCAGAAATAGACCCCCATAAATAGAGTCAACTGATCTTTGACAAAAGACCAAAGACAATACAGTGGAGAAAAGATAGTTTTCCAAAAAATGGTGCTAAAAACTGGACATCCACATGCAAAAAAAAAAAATTAGACACAGACTTTATATCTTTCACAAAATTTAACTCAAAATGAATCACAGACCTAAATATAAAACTCAAAGCTATAAAACTCGTAGAAGACAACAGAGGAGAAAATCTGCATGACCTCGGGTATGGTGATGCCTCTTCAGATACAGCGCCCAAAACAGGACCATGAAAGAAATAATTGCTAAGCTGGACTTCATGAAAATTAAAAACTTACACTCTACAAAAGTCAGTATCAAGAGAATGAGAAAACCAGTCACAGACAAGGAGAGATATTTGTAAAATGCAAGTCTGATAAAAGCATGTTCTTCGAAATATACAAAGAACTCTTAAAACTCAATAATAAGGAAACAAACAGCCCAATTAAACAGGGGACCAAAGACTTTAATAGACGCTCATCAAAGAAAATACACATATTGCAAATAAGCATTTGAAAAGATACTCCAACATCGTATGTCATCAGGGAAATGCGAATTAAAACAAAAACGAGGAGCTCCTGAGTGGCTCAGTCGGTTAAGTGTCTGGCTCTGGATTTTGGCACGATCTCAGTGTTATAAGATTGAGCCCTGAGTCAGGCTCTGCGCTGGGCGTGCAACTTGCTTAAGATTCTCTCCTCCTGCCCCGCCACCCCCCCAAAAACAAAAACAAAAACAACAAGAATGAGATATTACCACACATCTATTAGAATGACCAAAATCGGGATGCCTGGGTGACTCAGTTGGTTAAGCGGCTGCCTTCTGCTCAGGTCATGATCCCAGGGTCCTTGGATCAAGTCCCACATCGGGCTCCTTGCTTGGCAGGGAGCCTGCTTCTCCCTCGTCTCTGCCTGCCACTCTGCCCGCTTGTGCTCTCTCTCTCTCTCTCTCTGACAAATAAATAAATAACATCTTAAAAAAAAAAAAAAGAATGGCCAAAATCCAGAACACTGACATCACCAAATACTGACAAGGATATGGAGAGCAGCAGGAACTCCCATTCCTCGCTGGTGGGAATGCAAACCGGTTCTACCACTCTGGCCAACAGTTTGGTGGTTTCTTATAAAACTAAACATATTCTTACCATAGGATCCAGCAGTCGAGCTCCTTGATTATTTATGCAGAAGAGCTGAGAACTTACATCTACACAAAAGCCTGCACAAAGCTGTTTATTGCAGCTTTATTCATAATTGTCAAAACTTGGAAGCAACCAAGATGTCCTCCAGTAGGTGAATGAATTACATAAACTGTAGCATATGCAGACAATGGAATATGACTCAACCCGAAAAAGAAATGAGCTATCAAGCCATGCAAAGACACGGAGGGACCTAAATGCATACTCCTAAGTGAAGGAAGCCAGTCTGAAAAGGCCACATACTAGATGATTCTCTGCTCTCAACCCCTTCTCCTCCATGGCGCCTGTGCCAACCAGCTTCCCGAAAAGTCCCTCGCACCCAGCCTGGGTCACTGTCCAGAGCAGTGACCACCTCGGCCTTCAGCAGTCTCCAACCTCCCTTGGTAAGAGAGCAAGACGGATGGCACAAATGCCACATCTCTCTCGGATGAGATCAGCTCCTTAGGATGGAGGGAACAGTTAATCCCCTCCTTGCTTTGACGGGAGGTTTGTCAGATTTAGCAAATAAAAATATGGGACACCTAATTAAATTTGAATTTCAGATAAACAACATATAATTGCTTAGTATAAGGATGGCACATTTTGCATGGGACATTTGCTCGGGTGTCCTGTATTCTCTCTGGCCGCCCTGTCTGACAGGGACTCGGCAAAGTCAAGTTCGGTGCCACAGGAAACGAGATTGATTTTAGCAGTGGAGCTCCCGGCTCTCCTTTCCGAGGCAAGGATGTGGCTATTCACACTCAGGGCGTGTTTTTCAGAAGCGTTCCTGATCTGAGAAGTTGCTGGGAGAGTCCCCTGTGACAGAAGGGATATGGGACAGCTGGTCCCCAAGCAGGCTGGTGGCTCCGAGTCAGACTGCCAGGTCTATGAATAATAGACCGCAAGTTATGAGGATCTCACCTCTCCTCTCTGACTCTCTTTTTCCACCTGTAAAATGATAGTTCCAATGTCCTTGGGTGGTATGAGCTTTCAACATGAACACATAGGTTGTAAAAATGTATGTCTTGAAGTCAGTGTTGACTTTCCCTGAGTTAGGTTTTTATGGTCAGCCATTTAGAAAAAAAGACATTTTCCTAAACCGTTGGACCTGCTGTGCTGAAACTGGCAGCCGGAGGGATCTCAGGTGCACGTGGTCACGAGCTGCGCACCCCTCCGCGTGGAACCCTCTGTTCTGCGTTGAACGTGCCTGGCATCTTTGTTCCTGCAGTAGGTGCTGGCAGGTGGCCCGCCGGGCTGCTTTTTCAGGGAGCCCCGCTGGAGCCCCGCCCTCGCCTGGCCTGCGACAGCTGCGGGTCCCGTGGCCCCAGAGCGTAAGCCGCTGGCGCCCATCTCCCGCCTGCCCCGGGCTGGCCAGCCCTGCCCTCAGACACACCAGGCGCGTCCCCGAGGCGGCTTCCACCTGCCGCTGCACAGTGACCACAGCGTCCTGAGATGCGGGCGGCCCGACACACGGTACTATGTCTCCAGTGAGCCCAGTGGCCCCTGCTCGGGCATCAGCGCACCCATTTCTTCGGATGTGGAAACTGAAACTCGGGGGAAGAACGGCTACTTCCTGCTGGCATCATCTCCCAGGCAGGAGCAGACAGATGTCACTGTGTTACTCCATTAACCTAATACAGTCAAGTCTTAGAGAAGTCCGACAGTATGAAAACTAAGTCTCCTTGCTCACATTCCAGAGCCCTTCTCTCTCTCCACAGCAGGCTTTCCTCAGCCTCGGTGCTATGGACATTTGGGACCAGACGGTTCTTTGCTGGGGGAAGGGGCGCTCTCCTGTGCGTTGTAGGATGTCAGCCACTGTCCTTGGCCTCTGTCCCCTAGATGCAGGTGCCACCCCCCTCACCTTCCCAGTTGTGACAATCAGAAATGTCTCCAGGTTTTGGCCGGTGTCCCTGGGGGCAAAATCACTCATGGCGAGAACCACCACTCTAATCACTGTTAATAGTTTCTTGTAAATCTTTTCAGACTATTTCTAAGCACATGCGTATGCCCTACTTTTTTTTTTTTAAACAAAGGTGGAGGAATGTAGATAACTCTTCCACCACTTGCTTTTGTACTTAATATTTTGTGGCCATCTTTCTGTACACACACACTTGCATTTCGCTTTCCAGAAGCTGCATGCTATTTCTTTGTGGGTCCTGCCACGATCAATAGGGCCGGTTAGGTTTTTATGGTCAGCCATTTAGAAAAAAAGACATTTTTTTCCCTGACGATGGGCATTTGAGTTCTTTCCAGTGTTTTGCGGTTGGAAGTGACGCTTCGATCAGCATCCTCTCACATAAATCTTGATAGATCCATGGGATAAACTCCTGAAAGTGAAATTGCTGAGCCAGAGGTAAGGGCATTTGAAATTTGATCTACCACATTGTTATCCAAAATCGTTTGTACCAAATATACCCCGCTGCCACTGATATCTTGATTTGAAGTACCAAATATTGAGTGAGCACTTACCATATTTCGTGTGGCACGCTAAGCAATTTACAGGCACTATTCTATATACTTCTATATATTTCTATTTGGTCAATGCTATTACTATTTCCATTTTACAGATTAAAGAATGATTAGAGAGATTTAAAATGTTTTCTTAGCTTTGCATACGACAGCACTGGAACCCCAACCCAGAGCTGTCTCACACTAAAACCTGTTCTCTTAATTTTCATAACAATCTTGTGAGATGGGCCCGATTATTGCCATTTTCTAATGAGACTACTGAGACCCAGAGTCATTAAATCACAGAATCCAGTCACAAATCTGAGCTTGACTCCAGAATCTATGCTCTTCCATTGGGGTTCCAGTGGTAACTTTTCCAGGAAGCTCTCTGGGATTACCCCCGTGTTCTTATCATGTGACCTCCAACGGCAGTGCCTCGGGAGCCCTGGAAATCTGCAGCAGGCACTTTACCCCAGAGTGAGGAGCTGTGTGGGTGTGTGGGTCCTCTCTGGCATCCGTGTCATTCAGACCTACATGAGGATCCCTCTGTGCCCTCTCCTCACTGCGAGTGAACTTGGGCAAGAGACCTCCCCACACGTGGTCTGCTTCTTCATCATGGTGACTTGTTATTGCTGTTGTTAATGCCTGGGTGGCTCAGTCGGTTAGGCGTCTGCCTTCGGCTCAGGTCATGATCCCAGGGTCCTGGGATCGAGCCCCGCATTGGGCTCCCTGCTCCGCAGGAAGCCTGTTCTCCCTCTCTCACTCCCCCTGCTTGTGTTTCCTCTCTCGCTGTGTCTCTCTCTGTCAAAAAAGTAAATAAGTGCTTAGGATAACAGCGGTTACCACTTACGGTGTACTTTCTCTGTAGTGCATTTTGCAGGGGTCAGGGTCTTCGTTTGGGTCCCCGAGAAGCAGACGCTGAGATAAAGAGATGGGGCAAGTATTTGTTTGAGGGGTGGCCCCAGGAGGCTTGGCGAGGGAGTGGGGAAGTGACACAGGGAAGGGCGGGAAACCACCAGATGCTGTATGATGAGCAGGCTCCCACCGTGGGCAGCCGGGCTCCGTCCCGCTGGGGACCTCTGAGAAATCACGTGCCTTGCACTCTTGAGTGTCACACGGAGGGAACCCGCCACTCCTGGCCCTCCCGGGGTTGGAAGCTGCTCTCGCTTTATTGACCGCAAGGCATTCCTGCAGCCTCAGATGGGCAGGGGACCTGTCCGCAGGGGACCAATGGCACCGGGTCCCTGCAGGCAGTTGGCAGGAGCTTTAGAACGAACATTTAATTACCACTGAGCTGTGTTTCTTCCTGCTAGCTCTGTAACCCTTCCTGTGGGTCTCTGTCTTGTTACCTCATCTAGGCTTTTTATATCCCCGTGCCGGGTATGGAGAAAACCTCCATAAGTTGAGGTTGACCAGTTGATTCCTTCAGACATCAGCAAAGACGTACCGGGCACCTACTACATGCTAGTGTTTGTTTTGCTTCATTTTGTTTTCATTAATAGACTATTTCTTGAGAAGTTTTAGGTTTACAGAAAAATGAGTGGAAAGTGTCAGAGAGTTCCCATATACCCCCAATTCCTGCCTCCTGCCCTTTCTCCTATTATAGCACATTTGCTACGATTGAGCTAACATTAACGTATTATTAACTAAACTTCATAGTTTATCCACTTTTTTTGTGTTGTACAGTGTATGCGTTTGAACAAATGCCTAATGATATGTATCCGCCATTATAGCGTCACACAGAATAGTTTCACTGCCCTAAAAATCCCTCGTGCTCCACCTGTTCCTCTCTCCCTCCCCTCCCCCATCTCCTGGCCTAAGCGCTGGCGATCCAGCTGGGACAAACTAAAGTTTCTGTCTTCGTGGACCTGACATTTTAGTGGGAGAGATAGATAGTAAACGAGCAAATAACACGTAAGTTCAGGTGATAAGAGCGTGTTTGGGGGGGAAATGGGGCCTCTTCTTTAGACAGCGTGGTCAGAAGAGGCCTCTTTGAGGAGATGGCACTGGATCAGGCCCTGCCTGTCTGAATGGCCGCAGATGCTGCTGGGAGCCCTGAGCGCAGAGGCCTCTGTCCCTGAGAGGCAGACCAGAGCGTGAGGCCCAGAAAGGCACCCTGACCCCTCACAGTCAGGAGAAGGGTGATGACTGAATAATATTCCCCCTAAATTCGTATGTGGCGGTCCTAACCCCTAGTACTTCAGGATGGGACTGTATTTAGAGAAAGAGGTAGCTCAGTTAAAATGAGGTCCTATTGGGTGGTCCTAATCCAGTATGAGTGACGTCCTTACAGAGAGAGGAAATAAGCACACAAACGCGCAAAGAGAGGAGAGGGCCGTCCACACAGCAAGGAGAGAGGCCTCAGAGGAAACCAATCCCGCCAGCACATTGGTCTTGGCCTTGTGGTCTCCAGAACAGTGAGGAGCTAAGTGTCTGTGTTCGGGCCACCCGGTCTGTGGTACTCAGTTGTGGTAGCGCTGGCAACTAACGCAGAAAGTTGACGAGAAACCCGCCCTTCACTCCCTGGTTCTCCCATCCCACTCAGAACTCAGAGGCATTAGTTAGTGAGGGCAGTCTGCTGTGACCCACATAACTTGGGTACAAAAGTCTGCATTGCAGTGGCCTTCTTATCCTTCTGGGGGTAGAGGACCTGTCCTCTCTGCTCTAGTCAGTTAGTTGCTATGGGCTGTGGTGACCACTTACCGGGGGCCCACCAGGCACCAGGCATGCCCAGAACAGCCCTGGGATTAAGAGCACAGAAATCTGACAGGAATCTGACAGATAGACGGGGCGTCAAGCCCCCCCTTTCCTTCCATATCCTTCCTTCCAGCTGTGTGACCTTGAAGGGGTGATTTCCTTCCTTCCTTCCAGCTGTGACCTTGAAGGGGTGACTTCCTTCCTTCCTTCCAGCTGTGTGACCTTGACCTCCACAGACTTCAGGTTCCACGTGTGTCAAATGAAGGGAAGTTACGACTCTCGCCTCCTGTGGCTTTTGGGGCCCGATGAGCAAATGGGAAGCGCTTGGCACGATGCCTGCCACACAGACGAGGTTGGCCGCTCTTCTGTCCCACACAGCAGTCGTCCTTCAACAAGCCTGGGACGGAGGAAGGATTCTCATTTCATGGCAAGGAAGTTGGCCTGAGGGAACCTAATGCTGATCAGCTCGGTCATCCACAAGCTTGAAGACAGAGCCAACCAGGGGCCGAAAATCCTTCGGTGGAACAACCGGGATAGTCGGTTGTGGCGCTGACGTCCCTGGGGTCGAGCCTATGGACGCTGGCCTTGTAAATAAGCCTTAAACATCTTAATCCTACTGCCTCTCCATCACCAGCCCCTCGAGGCAGCAGTACTGGCCCTGGAAGAGCAAAAACATCGACTCTCTGTGGCATTTCCAGCTTTTTTTCTTCTTCCATTTTAACTCATCTTGGTCCATTCCTCTGGAAAATGAAGTTTAGAGAATCAGTGATCTTTCAAGGCTCCCAACAGCAGAACCGTCCTGGGTTTCTGCCTCAAAATGCCATGTGATCCCATGGTGACGGTCACACTTGATGAAAGCTAGTATATTGATGGCGCATCTCCTGTGTTGGGTACTTTTCAAATGTCGCCTCCCTTTACAGCTGACAAAGGGCCTTTCTGGTGGGCAGTATTGTTCCTATTTTACAGATGAGAAGACTGAGGTCCAGGGATGTGCCGTGACATGTTCAGGGTCTCCGAACTCGGGTCTGCGTGGGTTCAACACCTGTACCTCCGGCACCCCTCCCTTGCCCCCAGTCAGGCACCTCATGGCTTGAGTTTTAGGCTTTTTGTTTTATTTTTAGGCAAAACGTTGTTTTGTCTGGGCTTACAATTCAATTCAGGTTTATGGAAGAAATAACATTCACAACGACAGAGGTGAACTTCATGTTTTAACATCAAGCTCAGTGCTTGGGGCACGATTTTCACCAACCTCACTCTTCCTTTCCTCTTCCTTATGAGGGGAAAGCCCCCGTGCCATGAGCATTTGCTTTAATTTCCACAAAAAGAACCTGGGGGCAGGTACATTTCTCCAGCTGTCCTTTAAAGTGGGGGGAGCAAAGAACAGAGATATTATTGAGGCTGGGGGCTGAAATTTAAAGATAAGCTGAAATCTTGGAGAGGTTATCTGTGCTGATTTCCTCTAGACATTAAAACACCTGTCGGAAAGATGTTAATCGTCAAGCTTCCCAGAGCTCAGAGGAGCTTCCCAGAATGCACCGCAAGAGAGGAGGACAAAGGCAAAATAGACAAGGTGGCCTGGATCCAATTATCTTTGTTCTGCATGCGGCTTCAAATCGGGGGTTGTGGCAGCCTGGCCTGATGGGAACAGATACATGGGAGAACATTTTGTACACTAGATTGTGCAATGAGGAAGAGACCAGAAGGCCTGGATTCAGGCTTGGCTCTGCCGCCAGCTACCTATGTGGCCTGGAGGAAATTGCTTATCTGGGTCCCAAAGTCCCAGTCGCAAAGAAATGGTGGAATACTAGACTCCTTCGTTGTTCCACTGGGGTCTACCGAAGGTGACCTTGGACAATACGACACATCCTTCTGTTTCCTAGGAACACACCCTGAATAGCAGCAGTGATAATAAATGACAAAAGGAGCTCATGTTTGTTAAGCACTTGGTGTGGGCCAAGCAGCGTGCAAAATATTTTGCATGGCTTGTCTCACTTGTGTCCCCATAGACGCAAGAACTGGGTATTTTTTTGGATTCTCACACTAAAGATGAGGAAAGTGTGGCTTTCAAGGAGCAACAGTAGTCCCTCGCCCTGGGGTCTCTAGGAGCCAAAACCTGACCTCCCTGAGCTGAGCGTCCCTGGCGTAGGCAGGCATTGCTGGAGTGTAGCCGGATCTGCTTAGAGAGGCCCCGGTTAGGGCCAGTCACTCAACCAGAAACCCGAGCTGCTCCCCGACCTGTCCCCAAGGTTGTTGGAAGATAGCGTGGGGCCTGGGGGTTGGTTCACACTATTCCAGCTCTTTCCTAGTAGGCGAAGTGGCTTTTAGCCTGTGTTAATGGCATCATCTCAAGTCAGGCCAGTACCACTGGCCACTTGGGGCACTCTAGTGGGGAGGTGGAGAGTGGTGAGCAGCAGCCCCCACTCCTCCTCATCCTCATCCCTTGGTCCCTTTGGTTGACCCACCACCTGCTTCAGGTTGGCACAGCAGAAATTTCAGGTAGGAGGAATGCCCGGGTGTAGAGTCAGTTTCATTCCTACATGTACATTACTTGCGAGCCCAAACCACAGCCTGCCTGAGAATTCCAGTCCATGCTCCCAGAAGCCGATCTGATCAAATATTCATGGACACAGTCCCACGATCTGCATTTATTGCTTTGGCACTATTTTATGAGAGTTATTCCCCTCCTCTACTCTGTGCTGCATTTTCAACACCCTGCAAGAAAATCCAGCTCAGAGCCACTTACATATCTGTGGCTTATCAAACTTGTGCTCAGGCTTCAATTTGGGGGAAGGAAGATAGCTAAAAATTAATTTATATATCAGGCATTGATAACAGGGATGAAACCACTAAAATCTGTGTTTGTAGTTGTGCAGGGTATGGTAGAAAGAATCTTCTAATCAAAGACCTGGCTTTGAATCCCAAAGCTGCCCTTTGCAACAACATGATGATAATAGCTTACAATTAGTCAGGGTTTATCACATGCCAGACAAAGAACTTACATGACAAATCTATGAGCTAGATGCTATTACTGTCACCTCCATTTTTCAGATACGAAAACTGAGGCACAGAGAAGTTAAGTAACTTGCCCAAGGCCTCGTCATTGCAAAAGGCAATTTGTAAGCTCAATTCTCCTTAATTATCATCCTGAAAATAAGGGATGATAATTCCCAATTTATCAATACTTAGGAAGATTAGATTCTGTAAGGGAGGAGGAGTGCTTAGCACATAGAATATTCACCTTCGTTCCTCCCGCCCTCCTTCTTTCTTTCTAATATTGATCAAATGCTGCTGTTGGGTCAAGTCTAGTGCTAGGTTCTGGAGGGATAGCTCAAACAGGCAGAGTGTCCTCACCCTTACTCTTTCCCTGAAGCCTGCCATTTTATAGGGGGGTGGGCAGAAACAATGATCCTCGAATCGTCTCATTCTCCCGGGGTGCCAGGGAAGGGTTATTTATTATTTCCCCTGATATGGCATCTTTTCCTCCCTGATTCTGGAGAGGATTATTAGCAGACAGAATCAGAGAATCTTTGTCATCTATTACCCCTTCCTTAGCATGTTATGTGCTCAAAACTCTGACCCAGGCTGAGGGCCAGAGAAGTACAAACATTTGCCCAAGGTCACACAGGGAGTAAGCAGCTAAGCCAGGATTTGATTAAGGTGTGTCTGACCCAAACCCCACAGTAAGGCAGTGCCTTCCAAACTCAGGCAACTGTGATGGGTTCTAAGTCCCTACTCTGAGCTTAAATCTCCAGGCTGCCATTTGCGTCCCAACAGTCTCCAGTGTTGGATCCAGCATTGCATACAACACTCCCAAAATGGCAGTCACTCTTTTCAACACCACTCTCGGAAATGGTTGGCATCGTGACTCTCTCCTCCCTCGAGATCCCCTATTCCTTTGACCTTCTTATTAGAAAGGATGTTGAGTTCTCTTCCATTTCCTGTGGATGTGCTACCCTTTATCAAAGTCCCCTTTTAAGCAAGGTGCCTGAAGTCGAATGGGCCATTGTAGAGGAGGGCTGAAGTGCAGGGAGGAGCAGTCTTCTCCCTTCCATACTGAGTGCTTGCTCTGTCTGCTTTCCTGTCGGGCACGCCTAACACAGCATGATCTTTGACTCAACCAGAATCCCTAGGTGACAGGCACATCTGCTGCTACTCAGGCAAGGATGCACAGGCACCAGTGTGCACTGAACACCTCCTAGGTTCCAGGCTCGGTTCACATATGGTTGGGCTCTGAACCTTCACCACACTTCTCCAAGGCAGGTCTTATTAGCTCCATTTTGCAGAAGAGGCAACTGAGGCTCAGAGAGGGTCTATACCTAGAAGCACAGAACTAAGGAAAATCCCTTGATCTTGTGCCCATGTGATCAAGTTTGGAGCCCCAATGGGCAAGACTCATGACTACCCCTATGAACATCATGTGATTGGATTCAGTCTCTTACACATGCCATTTACAATATTTTTGGGTTCCAAATGTTTCAGGACCCAGCGTTGGGCTATGACTCCTGCCTCTGTAAATTCCCCTGAATTTGATCGTCGTGACATTCATGAATGTCATGAATAGGACACTGTTGAGTTCAGAGTCCTGAAGTCTCCATTGGAGACCTACCCCCCTCCAGCCTCTACCGTCTCACTGACCAAAATTCTTTAAGTCTTGACCCAAGGACAGTAAGGAATCCAGCAAACATGTCCTCATCCTCCTCAGGCTTCTATAGCTTGTCCAAACAAATATCGTGTGAGACCACTATGGTGGACATTGGTCGTTTTTAACTTGCATCTATTCCTCTTTTTTTATTAGCGTATTTATTTTCCTTGAGGAATATGATAGATTGGAATACCACTTCTAATTCTTCATTCCCACGTAACGGGATTATACCTCATAACCATTACCTCTTGGGTTTGCAGTGCTTCTCAGTACACTGGCTGGAGATTATCTCCTATGGCGCTGTCGTTGAACTTGGTCAAGAGACTTGCACTGACCGCTGGGATGTGGGTGGGCATGAGGTGAGTAGCGGCTCTAAATGCGCTTGTGTGCTTCAGTCTTGTGTCCTCCTGTTATCTGAGATGAGAAAAGCACATCTTCTGGTCCACAAGGGATGAGGAGCACATGGCACAGACGCAACTCGACCCGCAGCCTGGAGCCAAGCCCAGGCGGCCCCAGCAGGAGAACGATTCATCCCCAGATTCATGAGCAAGCAAAAAATGCTCATTAGTGTAAGCCACTGGGTTTGGTGGTTGTTACACAGAATTAGTGCAGTTATTGCCAATTTCTACACAGAAGCATCCCCCTTCCACTCGCAGTTGTTTGATGGGGCTTGGCACCACCCAAGGAGGAGACCGTGGCCCGGGTGCGGTCAGTAGGTGACTCTGTGCTGGTGGCTCTCCATTCGCCAACCCCCCACCATCCACTCTGTGCCCACCTCCTGCGTGCTCCAAGCCCAGGGCCCCTTCCTCATTTGTGGTCCCTCCTGGACTGGTCACACTATTCTCTTTCCTTGCTCCTCAGGCCAACAGGTGGTTAGAGACTCTCCCCATGCCAGTACCAGCTGCCTCAGTGCCCCCATCTGCTCCCCAACTCACTGCACATCCCTGTGAACCGACCTTGGATCCCCCCCCCCCCCCACCTGCGTGTCCCCTCTGCTTCCAGCTGGGATTTGGCCCGATCCAGTGCCATGCTCCTGGATGCTCTTCGGGCAAGTTACTGAAATGTTATTTTTTTCCCCAATTGACAAAATTGGGATTATACTGTTGTGAGAGAGAAACCAGATCATGCACTGTCAATGCCTCGCCTTGCACTTAACCCAGGGGGGTTACAATACAGGTTAATTCTCACGGCCCTGCTTGCTATGGACAGCATCTAATGTAGTTGCAGGCACACACGGAAGCTTTAATAAATATTTGCAGTTTGAAAATCCCTATGGTAGATTTTCTTCCTTTGACCTTTTGCTTATTTTCCCTCTTGAAATAGCAGAATAAGGCCCCTAGTGCCATGGTGACCGTCTCTATAGAAATCCATAGCTTGTTCCGAGCACACCTACGGATGCCAGTGGGAGGCTGGCATAGATTTGGACCAATAGAGAGAAGGCATGCTTAGCCTTGTCCTGGTTACAAAGAACATTTTTTTTTTTCTTTCAAATGGACCTTCCTGTCCCCAATTCAGCATCACCTAGCTCTCCCCTAATGTGGGTTAATTTTCCAGCAGCTCCTAGAAAGAGTATATTTCCACTCTCTCCTGGGACAGACAGGAGTTTCAAACAGGGTAAAGGAAGTTTCGGTGGAGAATATTTGGAGCCTGCTGAAGAGTCAGGCTGCTCTGATGGCATTTGTGCTGGGGGGCGGGGAGGACTGTGTTTACTTGGAACAGGTAATCCTTCTGGGCGCTGTAATCTGAGGTTAGAAACAGGCTTGTGTTGCAACCAGAAATCCCTACTGTTCTGGCCTTTTCTTTGTCAGACTTGCCGGACAGCTTGGGAACGTATTGGTTTGGGAATGAGGGTCCTTTACTGAAACCAAGGAGGGCCTCTGTCCCTTTAAGAGGGTCCTTAAAGAGGGACAGTTGGAGAATCACAGAGATGAAGGCCAGATGGCCAGTAAACAGGATGGCAGTGAGTTAGGGAGACGACCAGCTGGGCCGTCTGCTTTAGTCACCTTGCAGTGGAGAAGACTTCGGTCAGTGGCTGCAGTTGGAGATTTGGTGAGGGTCGGACACCCTGACCCAGGGCTCTCTGAATGGTCCAACCGGCCCCACCTCCTCAGAGTTCTAGACCCAGGAGGCAGTGGGAAGCAATAGAAGTATGGGCCGTGAGGCCAGGTAGGGCTGGGTTCAAAGCCTAGCTCTGTTCCCTGGACAGTGACATAATCTGTCTGGACTTCATTTCCTCATCTGTAAAATGGCATGAAAATCCCATCTCACAGGTGCACTGTGAGGTGAGTACAGATAATATGAGTTGAGTGCAGTGCATGGGGGAAAGGAGGTGCCCAGGGAAACTTAGTCTCCCCCCTCTACTCTAGAGAGCATACTAATGATTTTTTCATAAGAAGGGCATAATAAGAAGGGAAAATCTCTGAGAGTCTGGAGTCTTGGCAATTTGAAAATGAAATCCCCAAATCCTACTTATTAAATATCTTACTGAGAATGTGAGTATATCACTTAGGACTCGTATCAGCTACCTGTAACAGAAAACCCAGATTATAGTGGCTTAAAAAAGATAAGGATTTACTTTTCTCTTGTATAAAAGCGACTCTGATGCAAATAGTCAAGGACTGGCTCCCCGGTCATCCCCTCCGAGGAGCCAAGACTCCTTCTATCTGTGTTCTGTGATCCTTAGAATGTAGTTTCCATCATCGAGGTCATTGTGTGGCCGTAGAATGTTGCTGCAGCTCCAGCCATTATGCCTACATTCCGGGCACTGAAAGGAAAGGAGAAGTGCAAGAGTGTGCACCTCTTAGGTGAGTCAGCACTTAAAAAAAAAATGACAAGAAGGTCCACCCGATGACTTTTAGCTTATTGGCCACCCCCTAAAACAAGGGAGGCTGGGAAATGTGTTGGGCAGGTAGACACTCCCAATAGGAGAATGCCATACGTAGCCAGTACCGCAACTTCTTTAGTTTCACAGGGCAGGTCTGCCTGGACTAACATAGGAGTATTTTCCCCGGGAACAAGAAAGCATCTTGGTTTTCTGCCTTCTCTACCATTGGTTCTCACCCAGCGGACCAGCTATTTCTGGAAAGGCCACTCACTGCTGAGAGTGATATCAGAGGGCTGGGGTAGGCAGCTGACCTAAGAAGCAGAGATCCTGGCTGCACCTCTTACTGGGCGGGTTACTTAACTGCACTTCTTTTAGGAGTAGGGATTCCCATAAGGACCAGTGAGTTGCCTAAGGCAGGACCTCCAGCAAGGGCCTGGTGCTCAACAGACTGTCAGCAAAGGTGAACTCCTGTCCCTTCCAACCTCCCATTGCCCACCCACCGCACTGATGTTAGTAAATCAGACATCCTCTTACACCCAACTTTAGATGGTTCATAGGTCTTATGAGTCAGAAAGGGTCAGAATCAGAAGCCCGGCTGGCTGACACGTAGGTCCCAGGTTGAACACTTACATGGAGCAGCCAAAAACCCTAAGAATAACCACCACAATCTAAGATATTCGGCATTATCTCATACCTCCCTCTCTGATTAGCTGCGTCAGTTATCTACAGCTGTGTGACAAACAGCCCCGAAACTTAGTGGCTTAGAAAACAACACGGGTTTATGACGTCACAGTTTCTGTGGGCTGGGAATCTGGGTGTGGCTCGGCTGCATCCTCGGGCTCAGTGTCTCTCACGAGACTGCCATCATCTGGGGCAGCAGTCATCTCGAGGTTCCTCTCGGGTGACTCGGCTTCCGAGCTCACTCACGCAGTTCTTGCCAGGAGTCAGGTCTTCACTGGCTGTTGGCTGGAGGCTCCCTCAGTTTCTTGCCACGTGGGCTTCTCTGTGGTGTGGCTCACAACATGGCGGCCCGCTTCCTCAGGACAAACAAGTGAGAAAGCGAGAGCTGGCGTGTGAGCAAAAAGGAAGTCTTTTATAAGCTCCTCTCAGAAGAGGCATGCCATTGCTATTTTAGTCTATTCTAGAAGCAAGTCACTAGGTCCAGCCCAACCTCAAGGGGAAGGCGGGGGGCATTTTAGAAGCACCAATCAATGTACGGTTGTGGGAAACTAAGAAATATCTGAGCCCCCATCGCCTAGATGCAGTGTGGCCGCTTCTGCTCTTTTGGGCCTTCCTGCCTCCCTGGGACTGCCTCTCGCCTTCTGCTGGGAGACCCCACAGACCCCAAAGACTCTGGGACTTTGCCCCTGCTCCACACCTGGCCCTGGGAACCAAGCGTGCAGGCCTCCCACAGGAGCGTGGGCACGCTCGTCACTCCCTCTCCCAGCCCTTCGCTCATCACTCCCAGGAACATTCTTCTGTCTGCAGGGGGGAGGGGAGCACCTTGCTCGGCTTGTGATTGCCTTCCTCCACATGTTTTTGGCTAAGCCTTGAGTTCTTTCTACTCTTCTGAGAATCTGGTCTTGGAAGCTCAAAAGCCAAGAAAGACTCCTGAGCCGGTGTGGTACGGGACACCTGAGGGAGTGGAGGCCCAGAGGAGACACCCCATCCGGGCTGACCGTCGGGAGGGGTGGGCCTGGGAGGCCAGAGCTGAGCTGCGGGATGAGTGGAGTTACATAAGCGAGGAGAGGGCAGCCCAGCCGAGAGAAGAGCCTGTTCAGGGGTGGGGGAGGTCTGGAGGCCGGCGTCTGAGTGCTGCCCTGTGCCTGCGAGACGGGGAACCCACTTCGTGCCTCCAGAGTAGCTGCAGATAAGGTTGGAGAAATAAGCGGGGATCCGGTAACGAAAGTTCTTGGATGTCAGGCCCAGGCATTCGGATTTTATCTTCAGGAAATGGAGATCCATGGGAGTAGTTTTAAACATGCAGTGATGTGGCCGGCTTTGTATGTCCAAGGTGTAGGGCAGGCTGGAGCCAGCATGCGAGGGAGGAGCCCATTGCGGCCACCTGGGTGTGGAAAGACAGGGCTGCGGTGGGAAGAAGGAGATGGGGTGCAGGAGACGGATCCCCGGGCTTGGCATCGGAGGGGATGTGGCGACACAGAGAGTTAAGAGTCGAGGACGACTCCATGGCCTCTGATGGTTGCTATTTCCTGAGCTGGCAGGATGGCAACCCCAAGAGAATAAGGCCAGAGAGGAGGCAAGAAGTCCAGAATTTGCGGATAAGGAACCTTTTGGTCGTCCAGTTCGGAACCTCAGTCGAAGACTTTGGAGCAGAAAAGCCCACATCAGAAGCGTACAAGGGACGCCTGGGTGGCTCAGTTGGTTAAGTGGGTGCCTTCGGCTCAGGTCATAATCCCGGGGTCCTGGGATCGAGTCCCACATCGGGCTCCTTGCGCGGCAGGGAGCCTGCTTCTCCCTCTGCCTCTGCCTGCCTCTCTGCCTACTTGTGCTCTCTCTCTCTCTCTCTCTCTGACAAATAAATAAATAAAATCTTTTTAAAAAAAAGAAGCGTACGAAAGAGGCGGCCTCAGAATTCCAGTACTTTCTAATAGCTACTACCGACTGTGGTCAACAAGGCACTTTCAACAGCAGATGACCGTAAAATGCAGATGACCGTGACCCAGATATAGGCAGACATTAGGACTCATTGAGGAAGAGAGGGCAAGGGCTGCTTTCAGGGGCTCAGCTCTCCCATCGGGGACCCAGATGTCATTTGTTTTCTGCTCCATCGTGCCCTGGACTTTTGGTCTCCAGGCTGATTCCTCTTGCTAGCAGATACACGCCGCATCCTAGATTTCAGTGTTTCAGAGAACTAGACCAGTGTTCCCGGAAACAGGACTTGTTTCCCGGTTCAGCCAGTGTGTTGGCATTGGCACTTGAGGTGACATTTCTTTGTCATCCCCATGTGAGCAAAGGGTGATGTGTCTCTGCAGCATTTCAGGAGGACCGTAAACCGTTTGGGAGGTAACAGGGACCCAAGGGAAGAGTGTCGCCGTTGGGGCCAAACAGACCTGAATCCTGGCCTTTCCGTGAACATTGAGTAGGTCCCTTGCCCTCTCTGAATGTCCCTTTTAGCGTCTCTGAAACGGAGACCGTCAGAGGCTGTGAGCATCTGGGGACATGACTCTTATCGAGTGCTTGGCACAGTTCTGGGCATGCAGTAGCCTCTCCTTAACTACCTCGGCACCCCTCCTTCCCCGCTCACCTTACTCCACACGAGGGGACGACACCATTTTAGGACAGGAGAAGACCCAGTCCAGCCCCAGGAAATGACCTGCGGGTGGTAGAATTTCACATAGATGCTGAATGGGACAGCGGTTTGAGATGACAAGGACAGGGGAAATCTGGGTTGCTTGCTGGGTTACATAGCTTAGATCCACTCTGTTCACATGGGGCTATCCCCATGAATAGAATCCTAACTGGGAAGCAAGAGAGTGATTTAAAAAAAAAAAAAAAGTCTTGAAAGCTACCTGTGTCATGTTAGAGTTCAAGCCAGCAGAAATAGAGCCTCCCTCGCCCTCAGATGCCTCTGTTCTCCTACTCGTTAGCTTAGCAAAGCTGTGAGTAAGCTCAGAGCCTGCTTGCAGGGGGAGACTGACTGCCTGGCGTGCCCGATGAGTCACCGCCGCCTGCCCCAGTCCCCTGCCTGCCAGGTGGCCACTATCTTTGGACATTTTTGTTTTCCTTTGTGGGGAAGGATAATTATGGCCTCCATGCCCTATGGCTGTATCCGTTCTGCCTGCCCAGAGAGAGGTGGAGATCTTTCACAAAACCCTCTTTTTTTTAGGGAAACTGGAGGTGGGGGGGTGGGGAGGATTCGAGCAAGTCTGAGGTGTGCAGAACCATGGATGGTGCAAATGTAAGAACCTTCCAGGATTTGCAAAATGCTTAACCACGCCATCAAGTACTGCCCAGCATGGTCGTTGTGTCAAGTGGCTTAATTGGCCCACAGGTTGGTTGAGTTGGTTTTCCTTTTTGTTTTGTTTTGTTTTGTTTTAAGTGGGCTCCGTGCTGGGCTTGAACTCACGACCCTGACATCAAGACCCAGCTGATAGCAAGGCTCAGACACTTAACCGTCTGAGCCACCCAGGTGCCCCCAGGTTGGTTTTTAAACCCAGGGATTGCAGCAACGCAAGAGAGAGGAAACAGATTGGACAGATTCAGGGTGGGGCTGGGTGGTTTACACAGACACAGAGGAAAAACATCTGGGGGCAGAATGGCCTCAAATGGAAAATGGTCAGGTGATCGGACAGATAAATAGATCGGTGGGTGGATGTTACTCTAGAGGGAGCAAGGGGAAATGCTGACATCAGGAACTTTTGGATTACATATGCATAAAATGCAACCCCGTGGGCATATGCAAGGTATTCTAGCTGGATGCTGGGGCTGAGAAGTCAACCCAGGATGGGAGATAAAACGTGATTCAGTCTAAAGAGTTACTCCACACCTAGAGAAGGCAGGGTTGGCTGTAGAAGTAAGTCATCAGTTGAGTTGTGTCACTGATGGAAAATATTCACGCATGAAGTCTACAGTGATCAGGTTCTGAGCATGCCTTTAGCAATCACACTTCTGATTTTGAATCTGCACCCCAGGAAGTAAACTTGGGCAAATTATTTAACTTCCCTGGATCTCAGTTTCCTCATCTACAAACGGACACCTATTTCATGGCAAGGATGGGATGAGATGATATAGTTAGGTAGTTAGAACGTGGTCCACGGTTGTGATGACACTTTCATGTCTTACTTTTCTCAACACACTTGAACTGTGAGGGAGCACTTACTTCGTGCCAGGCCCGTGCTAGACACTAAGGGTATAGACTTCTTTGATTCATTTCCCAAATATTCGCTGAGCGCCTACTACGTACGTGGCAGACACCGCTGTGTCCTAGAGGATGGACTGAGGGGGCCGCAGATGAGACCCCTGCCCGCGAGGTGCCCTCTCTCCTGGTGAGGAAGACGGATGTTCGGATAACTAAAGTGCTTAGCGTGGACGGGTTCTTGCTGAATGCCAGAAGGTCAAGGGGTTCGTCACCAGGATTGTCCACCCGCTGCAGATGGGAAAACGGAAGCCCAGAAAGGCGAGACTTGCCTGGGTCCCTGCACCTCGTGAGCGGGAGAGCCTCAGCTTGCACCCACCCCAACCCGAGTCCAACGTCCACACGTCCTTTCTCAACAACCCACGGTTGTCAGGGTGTGTTCCAAGCTTCTGGATGAAGACGTCGGGCCAGGCAGAGTTGAGAAAATGCACAGACACCGAAGTATTCATTTTTCAGTCTTCAATTTGGGAAAGATGTAATTTCAGGGATACCGAGGGGAGGATTTGAGAAGAGTCAGCTCTTCCTGCCGCCAGTGGGTGCTGGGTGTATCTTGGGGGGTGTGTGTGTCCGTCCGTGAGTGCGTGGGTGCGTGCCTCAGTGGGGGGTGCGGTGTGCCCTATTCCCTCTCTCCCCCCCCCCAGTTGTTTCTGTGGAGCTGATCTAACTTGTCCTTCAGAATTGGGGACACGGCAACGGCAGTGACTTTCCCCTTATCTCGCAGCCTGCCACTCTGTCAGAGGAAATTAGATTTGCTTGGCACAGTCTGCTGCTTATGATGTCATTTTGGCTGGGATCTGCGTGTCCTCCTCTCCTAGGTATTTGTCTTTTGATTGCCTGATGAATACCTGCCAATGCAGAGATTAAGAGAACACGAGTTTTGGGTTTCTTTCTTTTTTTTTTTTTTTTAAAGAATCATACCAGGGGTGGAATGTTAGCTGTCCATTTATTTGCCTTAGACGTGGAAGCCATGGTAAAGGAGATAGAGCCTTGGCTTTGAAATGGAGAAATCTCGACTCAAGTCTTCAATTGGCCCTTTCCAAAGCTGTGTGACCTTGGAGAG
The DNA here is from genome assembly GCA_028534135.1 of Potos flavus. NCBI lineage: Eukaryota > Metazoa > Chordata > Mammalia > Carnivora > Procyonidae > Potos > Potos flavus. Next base: position 78,257,302 of record CM052895.1, on the reverse strand, counting down.
GACACTTTACCTCTCTGAGCCACAGTTCTTTTTCTGCTAAATTCGGAAAGTTCTTTGGAGGGATAAATATAATAACAGATGAAAGCGTTCTCAGAAATCCACAAAGTCCTTAGATGGCAATGATGTCAAGGCAGAAAGGCCCCACAGGAGGACTCTGGGCTCAGACATCAGGCAAACTCTGGGTTTGGGTCCTGGCTCCATTCTTTTCCCAATGTGTGACCTGGTGCAAGTTACTATACCTCTCTGAGCCTCAGATCGCTTCTCTACTAAATAGGATTATTATATATAAGGCCCTTCGCTCATGGCTGGCCACCACGAGGGCCCCCGAAATGAGAGCTGTTAATATTTTTAAGAATACAAGTGTGATAGCAGTATTAATATTTGTCTACTTTTAAACTTTCAGTGAGCATAATAAGCAAGATAAAGCCTTTGGAAGTGCAGGGTGACACGGGTAGCGTGATAGAAATGATTTACTATTATTTATTTTTACTATTTCAAGATGCAGCTTCAGCAGAGTGTTCTTGGCATCACCATATTCTTGGCAAGCGCTCTGCATTTCATCTAGAACCGAGAGACTGTTCTGGTGCACAAAAGGCTGAGAACAAGACAGCCTCCAGCCCAGAGTTGTCTGGGCTGACTGCCGGGGGCTGACTTCCCCAGGACCTGTCCCCAGCCCTTCCAACTGCATCCCTTCTATACGATCTCCTCACTCCAGCCTCAATCCCCCTTGCCTTGGAAGATGCTCTTCCCTCTCCTGGAATGTTCCTCGCTGCCACTCTAACCCCATATCACCTGGGCTGGGCTCCATCCAGGTGCCTCTGCCCAGGCTAAGTCCCTGCCCTGTGCCCCCAGTGCACTGTGCATTCACCCCACCGTGCATGATGTACAGAGTGCTCGAATGTTCTGCTCTGTGCCTGACTCCCTCCCAACCAGTGCCTTCCAGGAGGCAGGGAAGGGGACCACAGGGCCCTAAGTGAATGTTTACAGAGTGAACACGTGGAGACTAGTGGTCTTCTCTCACTTTCTGTCCCCATCTCCCTCAGATGCAATACCTTCAGATAGCAATGTATTCATTTCCTCTGGACCCACTTCTGACAACCATTTTGTCCAATAACAGAGATCTGGAAAGATGTGCCTGTTGATTTTGTTTGGGTTTTGCTTTTGAAACAGATGGGCTTATCTTCTCTGGACTGCTTGTCTCCAATCACGGTGGAGTCAGACTTCTGGCTCCATTCTGCAGAGCTGGGCTCCCAGGACTAGATGTTGGAATTACTCTGCAATTTCAGATGAGTCTTTTCATGGTCAGGTGGGCATCATTCGAGGACAGATGTTCATCTAACTGCCTGATGAGGTGCGAGCCTCACAGTGTGAGCCTCTCTCTCACACAACAGCCACCTGGTTCTCCTAGGTGGCAATCTACTTGGCGCATGGGCCACCTCATGTTGTAGAGCAGGGGTCAGCAAATGACATCTCTCAAGCCGAATCTGGCCCACAACTTGTTTTTATAAATAAAGTTTTATTGGAACATAGCCATGCCCGTTCATTTACGTCTTGTTTATGGCTGCTTTTGAACTCTAATGGCAGAATTGAGTAATTATAATAGGGACTGTAAGGTTTGCAGAGTCTAAAATGTTTTCTATCTGGACCTTTGCGGGGAAAATTCGGCGACACCTGGTGTTCAATTGAAATAAGATTTAAAGAATAATCTGGTGGAGCTCAATCAGTAACCCGACCATCATCCCATCTCCTCATTCTCCCTCAGCCCTGACATCTGGTTGATCACCGAGACCAGATTACTTGGCTCCACTGTATCTCATATGTTTTCACCTCATCTCTTAAAGGCCACTGTCTTAGTTTAGCTCTGTCTCCACTCCTCTTGACTATCACACACCAGGGCCATCATTAGCCTCTACGGTATCTGGGTGAATTAGATAAAGATGTCTTCTCTGGGTAGCTACAGCCCCTCGACACACACGGTAAACATCAGGATTGCCTCTGTGCAGGGAAAAAGCCACCTAACCCTATTGATTATACCCATTCAGTTATTGCTTATGTCTACTAGTTATATCTATTGATCATACTTTCTCCTTGCCTCCTTATCCAGGTAGACCTTCACCCTAGAGCTAGAGTGATCTTTCTAGCAGGCCATGTCCCTCTCCTGCTCAACCTCTCTAAAGCTCCCCTCATCTTCATGACAGAGCCCATGTGCATGATACTCAAGGCCTGTCACTGTCTGGTCTTTGCCCGTCCCCAGTCCCGTGCCTCACCACCGGCTCAGCCTACCTCACAGCTGAGCACTGTCAATCAACTTTGAGTACCCTTGACCTAGACCTCCATGTCGTCCATACTTTGGGGACTGGCACAGTCTTGTCCTTCATCAAATACTTTCTTCCTCCTTTTATCCATCGGAAAACTTCCTAGTCTTCCTTCAGGTCCACCACAAACATCGCAAACGTCTTCATACACCACGGTTCATGGTATATGCACGGGTCAGAAAATCAGGGTAGTGGATCATGACCAGTTTGAAAGAGGCACTAGTCTAGAGAACACAAGAGCGCACCGCCCTTGGTCAGGTGCTGTCATAGCGTTAAGATGAATGACACAGGCTCTGGGGCCACACTGCCTGGGGTCAAGTCTGGCTCTCCATTTTATCATCAATGACCTTGGGCAAGTGATTTAATCGCCGTACCTCAGTTTCTTCACCTGGAAAACCATGATAGTGATAGCACTTTCTTCATGGCTTTCATGAAGGTTAAATGAATATATTAAGATACATGTATAAATTGTGTACCTAGCTTAGAAAGCTACCCAGCAACATGACAAGTGCTGTAAACATTTTTGAGCCGGTGCATGTGTGCCTGGGGGCACGTGTGTGCACACACGTGTGTGTCGCTTTGGTTTTGATGAGCGCTCGCTGAAAGCTGCTTCTCAGGCTCGCATCTATTCTAATCCTTATTAAGGCCATTATTTGACTGTATTATTTTAAAACATTATTTTGCTTTCCTCTCTCCTTTACTAGACAGGGAGCTCCTGGAAGGCAGAAAGTATGTCTTATTATCTGCATTCCAAGCACCCAGCACTGGGCTTAGTTGATTTTTTTTTTTTTTAATAAATGAGAAAATGAGGCTTAGGTCCTGAAGCTGAACCACCACAGGGCCTCCTTCCTACAGTTACAGGGGCCAGAACCCTCCTGCCCCTCACCACCACCCCCTGCCTTCCATCCCCACCATGTTTCTCCTGTGAGAAACATGCCAAGCTTGTGTGGGATTGGGGCAATGTTCTCGGGCTATCTGTTCTCCACGATGAGAGACTATGTGACCACATCTCACTGTCAGCGAGAGGAAGGAGGGCATAAGGGACCCTAGAGCAAGAAATGGAGCTTCCAAACTGATGTCGAGGAAAATGGAAACTCCAGCTGACCTAAGAGATTTCTATAATGAGAGAAAACCAATTTAAATGCAAATAGCCCAAAGCCTAGTTGGGGAAAGGCGTTGTGCTGCAGAAAAGGGCCGGGAAAACAAACACAGCCCTCATCCTGAGGCCAGCTCACCGTTGGATGGGAGAGCTGCTTTATCCATTCAGGATTAAAGTCTAAACGAGGGACAAAGAGTCGCATGCACTGCTGGCGGCAGTCCCTGGGCTTCGCGGTGCCGACCAAGACAGGGGCATCCCCGAGGGAGCCTGTCGCTGGCCACTACCATTTACGGGGGCGGGGGGGAGGCCAGCAGGTGTTAGTTGCTCTGCCAGGCATAGAGAACAAAAGATGTCCCATAAATAGGCACGGCACGCCCTCTGAGGGGCTCACAGCCTCAGGGGACCGTTAGAACCTGAAGTCTCTTCTGGCCCCACAACAGGTACTTATATTTTATTGAGCATTTACTTAGCACCAAACCCCAAGCTAAATATTGTCTGTGATAGTCATCCATCAGATTCTCACGGCGACCGCTTATTATTATTCCCATTTCACAGACAAGGCAAGTGAGGTTCCAGGAGGTAAGAAACTGGCACCTGTTTGTTTCAGACCCAGCCAGAATGGCTCCAGGGCTCTGGTTCATACTTGCCCTGAGGAGTCGAGAGGGGACACGGGTGCAGAGCAGAGGTGTCCGAAGGTAGGATGCCCGGGGACAGAGTTTGCTGCTGGCTTTGGCCCGGAGCCTTAAAAGAACCTCATTCAAGGAATCCAAGTGTGAATTGCTCTTCCACTCACTGTGTGGCCTTGGGGGTTACTTTCCCTCTCTGGGCCTCATTTGCCTATATAAAATGAAGGGGGTGGCCTAAAATTATTTTAGGCCATAAAATTATATTATTCTAGGACTCCAGCTGCCCTCAAGAATAGCCATTGCCCAGTCGATAAAACACCACCTCTGTCCTCCTCGATGCCCCACCCCCTGGCTTCTACCCTTGCTGGCCCATAGCTGTTGCGACCGAGCACTTTAATTTCCTCCTTTGGTTTCATAATTCAAGGACAGCACCATCTGCCACATTAAATCCGCGTTCCCCACTAGCCTCCTTCTCGAAACAAGAGATGGATAAAGGCTTCATCCGGTTTATTTCACGGATGGAGCGAGAGCTGGCAAAACCAAACAGGGATAGCTTTGGCCTTGCAAACAGTATTAATCCCCTAATCTTCTGGTAGCGCCCCAGAGCCCATTCTGTCGTCCTCACCGCCCACCCCAGCCAACTCATGGTGGTGATGGTGATGGTGGATGACATTGACCGAGGCTCTTCTGAGTCAGGCACTTCCTTAAGGTTTTTTGTGGATTCATTCATTTCACCCATTACATCTCTGCAAGGAAGGGGCTGATAATAATAGCCCCACTTCGCAGATGCAGAAACAGAGGCCCAGGAGGCTTAAGAAGTTTGCAAACAGCAGAAGCTGAATTGAACTGGCTGGGGAAACAGTCACATGCACGCAGAGATGGCCAGCCCGAGAGGAGCCAGGCTTTCCAGCTGAGCTTGCTGACCTCTGATATTTGCGGCGTCGGGCGCACTCTCCTTTATGAAACATTCATTTGACACATTTTTCCTGAGCAGCCCATAGCATGCCAGGCACTGCTCTACTCTCCCTGCTGAGGGGCCCACAGAGAACAAAGCCCACCCGGGGTCCTCTCTCAGAGGGCTGAACGCCTAGTACAAGCACAAACAGACGCGATCGTTGTAGGTGGTGGTAAAATGCCACGAAGAAAATACAATGGGGGGCGTGAAAGGGAGAAATGGGTGATGGGCAGGGCAGGCCTCCTGGAGCCCAGGGTCTCTGAGCAGAGATGGGGGTATCCACCAGTGCCGCGGGGTTTCTCGGCCTCAGCACCACGGAGATCGTGGGCCTGGTCGTTGTTATGGGGCCTGTTCTGGGCACGATCGGCTGTTGGGTGGCATCTCTGGCCTCCACCCACGAGATGCCAGTAGTAGCCCCTCTCTAGTGTGACCTTGGCAAAAATGTCCCTGAAGGGCGAAATCAACCCCCACCCCCCCCGTTGAGAATCCCCGAGTCATGAGATCAGCAAGGCAAGAGGCGCGGGTGGAAGGGCTAGCAAGGCAGGCTGAGAAGCAGGAAGAAGACTGCTTTGGCTGGAGGGCAGGGGGCCAGGACAGGCATGGCAGGGCCGTCTCGCAGCTCTTGAAAACTCTCTAGAAAGCACTCAGCCCACTTACAGAGTTCCTTGTCTGTGCCAGGCATTGTACCAGCTGTGTCCAAGGTCACGGTGCATGCCCCAAGGTGATCACAGCTGGGGCGGCCGGATGAGACACTTGCGTCCGGGAAGGCAGCTGTCAGCATGGGGCTGTCCGTGGTAACAGAATATTCCGGTCAGAAGGCAAGCAGAGGGCTCCGAGGGCAGTGACCGCAGTGCAGGAGGTCCGAGCGCCCTCTTGAAGAGGAGATAGGGACAAGGAAAGCCTTACCTTCCCAGCATCCCAGCCCTTCCGTCTTCCATCAGCAACCATCCTGCCCCCCCTCCCCCCCCCCCACCAGCCACGCAGCACACAATTTTCGTGGAATTTCTAATCACGGTGCCCCCCTAGTCTAGCCAAGGGGCTGGCATGAGACCCAAGCTTGGCTATCAGAGTCTTTCTTCCTGGAATTAGAATACTGGGCACAGAAACCCAAAGGCAGAGAATGGCTAGAGTCCATTTTTCTAATGAAAACGGAACAAGGCAAGTTCTTTTGTTCTGTCATTATTTTCTGCTCTCTCAACAATCTAAGAAGCAATTGTTTCTCTCTCTCTCTTCCAAAGCCTCGTTTCTCAGTTTTTCCTTCTAATGCTCTTTCAATATATCCATTTAGTTCACCACGGTGGATTTCCGATGCTTGAAACCCCAATTAAAATACAAACAGTGCAATGCGGACAGGGAAAAGAGAGTGTCCAATTCTGATTCACTGCACTCACCACTTTATATTAAATAAGCTGTATATCCCTCTCTCTCCTAGCAACCCGGAGCTTCTCCAGAGCGGAGAGAAGGCTTTTCCTCGCAGCACTCAGCTCAGGGCTGGCTTCTGGCTTTGCGCTCACCCTGGTTTATAACTACCCATCGCTTTGTGGGATCATTTGCTTAATGCCATCCTCCCCCACCATGCCGAAGCCCCATGAAGACACACTATATGAAACCTACCCCAGTAAGGTGACCCCCCTTCCTGGTTTGCCTTTGTCCCCCAGGGCGTTTCCTGGGACAGGGACTGCCCGTGCTAAAACCAGGAAAATCCCCAGCAAATCAAGACAGGGGCCACCCTACCAGGGCCTGGCCTAGAAGAAGCCTTCGAGCACCATTTGTCCCTGACATTCAAGAAATATACATTGAAATGAACTGTGAAGGCAGCCTAGCAGAAAGCATACTCTTTCATTCCGCATTTCTTCACACCGACCGTGTGCCCGGTAACCAGCTTGTCAGAAGAGGGGGATTCAGGAAAGGGTGTCCCAGCAGCCAGGACTGGAAATGTAAATTGGAACTAGACTGGAGAGGGGGTCTCAAATGCCGGGCTCAGAAATCTGGATGCTGCGCAGGTGCAGCAGATCCCGGCTGTTGGAGAAGCAGGGAGGAGACAGGAAAACAGGAATAATTTAGGAGTGATGCCTCAGCGGCTGTCCCCCAGGCTCTCTGTTAAAGGAAGCATCTGCAGGGGCTGCCGAGCAGGGGGAAGGAGCCTCAAGTCCACGTGAGTGGTTTGCTCGTTTTCTTCCTAGGGTCTAGGCTAGGCACAGAGCGGTTTTGGCTACCTCCTTTTTCAACTCAAGCACAGCCATCTGCTCGACTCAACAAGCAGAAAATCCACCCCCAGGAAACGTGAATTTATTTGCGGATATGCGATGAATCCCACAGCTTTGCTCCTTGCGGAGATCCAGCAACCCAAACCACGCCGCGGGGCTGTCCTCCGGGTGGACGTCGCCCCTGCCCTACCAGCAGGTGAGAAGACATCCACGGACAGCCGGGTGCCCTTTTCGGAAGAGGCCTCCCAGACCCTGAGGACCTGGAAATCCTCTGAGAAGAACATTTCTCCGATTCACCTCCCTCGATTCAGAGAGGGGAAGGAATGTTCCTAAAACGACCTAGTAAGTGAGAAGCCGAGGGTGGGCGGCTCCCTCCTTAGCTTTTCTCAGTAAAGAACTGAATCACGTAAAAGGGGGCCCCTTGCTCCTCCTGGCAAACAGGAGAAAGTTCTAGAAGGTGAATAGACAAGGAAGTAAAAACATTGGTTTGAGAATGTTTCCTCTTTGAATTCTCTTTCTGTCCTTCTTATCACACCAAGAAGGCAATTTCACTTCGGTACTAATAGGTTTTTAGCACCTCTCTGAAACTTTAACACCTCTCCAGAGCTCCTTTTTAAATGGAAATCAAACAGGCCTCAAGCCCAGAGTCTTCAGTGGGCACCCCTGTCACCCCAGAGTTCGGTAATATTGCTTTATTTTCATGGTATTTCTTTTTATGGATAGCCCCTTTTTCTGGCAGGTGGTATTGGCCTTCCATTTATGGTAATGAGTACATTTCCCTTTTGAACAAATGTATTTAAGTTTTAAATGTGAGACAAGTTAAAGAAACATAATGAGGGAGAGACGAGGCCAAGTGGCACTCAGCAAACCGCACCAGGATCGGTGGTCCTCACGTGATTGCCGCTCGAACACTGGGGTGGGGAGCGGAGGGGAGGCCCAGGGTCTCCAGGGGCGTCACCCGAGCAAACGGCAAGCCTGAGATTCAAAAGGTGGCTCCTTCGCTGAATGAGAAACAGAGACATTGGAAGCTCTTCGCGAGTCCTCGGACAGACAGAAACCTGAGATGAAAGAGAGTGGATCTGTTGTTTAACTCGGCAGAGGACCCTCCTCGTGGGTGAGGGGTCTCCTCCCTAAAGGGGAAGATGGGCAGGGAATCTGTGGATGTTTCCTACGAAGAACTACTGAAGGAGTGATAAAGGCAGGAACGGTGGTAGAAGGGCAGCAGCAGCTGCCGTGTATGGGCACCCCTGTGCTGAACTCTCCATATGCTTCCCTTTGCCAGCCCTCGCGCTGCTCGTGCCACGAGCGGACGTCTAAGGGGCACATGCCATGCGACAAGACCTCTTCCGAGCGCTTTATCCACCCATGCAGCCCTCACAACACCCTTTGGAGGCAGGTATTATCACCCCCACTTTACAGATGAGAAAACTGAGGTATTAAGTGACTCAGGAGCTCCGCAAAGTCACAGCTAGCACGAGGTGGAAGGAAATTCAAGTTCAGGCCGTCGGGCTCTGCACGCGCCCCTAACTGCTAACGCTTCATGGAGGTGAGCGCCCATAAACGTCGTCTCCATTTTACAGAGGAGGACTCAGGCCTGCCTGAGATCACACAGCTACCGAATTGTAAAGTCAGCTAACCCACCTCCCAAGAGTGGCATTTTCCCCAAAAGCAAGTTATTTCATTAATTCAACAAATGCTTACGGAGCCTCCGTCCTGTGGGGAAGGCCCTTCTTCTGGCACACTGTGCTCTTTGGGGGCTGCGGGTTCATCCCTGCCCTCCCCCGGGCAGGGGCGTCATCCCATGCACTTCTCCCTGGGACCTCTGGATTTCTGGTTAAATCTAAGCCAGCCCAGCCCACAGGCCTGGCTCTGTGGCAAAGTCAGGAAGCCCAGGCAAAGCTTCCAGAACCTCCAGTCTGGCCTCAGCTGTGCGTCTTTGCCCCTCCCAGCCTCAGCTCCCTCACCCGCCAGACGGAGCTAATTCAAATGATCTGACTCCACTCATAGGGTTATTGGGAAAATCCAACGAGGGTGTGTAGGTGAAAGATTTTTCACCCTGCAGCTCCGCGTTAGGGGTCGCCTTGGTTCTCATGGCTCTCTGGCGAGTTACCTTAAAATAGAAATTATTGCTTTTTTCTAATTACGAAAATTTGGGAATTACAGAAGAGCACACAGAAACAAATACAAATGGTTCGTGACCCTCCCCTACCCATTGGTGATCTCTAGTAACCCATTGGGTATTTGCCTCTGGTTCCTAAATATGAAATAAATGTAAACATAATCACTGCCTGACTTAAAATCCGGTTGCTTCCCCCTGCAGTTGGAGTAAAATCCAAAATCCATATAAACACCTCACCTGGGCTTTCCATCCCTGTGTTGCGTGGCCTGTGCCTGCCTCCCTCCCACCTCACCTCTCCCCACTCGCACACGGTGTCTCTGCCTGTATTTATTTGTTTCTAAAACTGCAGTTGCATCACCCCTCAAGGCCTTTGTCCCTTTGCCTGAAATGCTCTTCCCTGGATCCTCATGAATGGATGTTTTTCAACATGCAGGTCAAGATCGGAATGTCAGGGCCACAGGTCATTCCGTCTAAACCAGCCCATCTTACATTGTCTCCATGGCATCGCCTTACTCCTGGAAATTGTCTTGTTGGTTCTCTGACTTCGCCCCACGTGGTGCGCTGAACTCGTTCCTTTCTGTATCACCGTGCCCAGAATATCACCCGGCACACAGCACTTTAACTATTCAATAAGTGAATGGATCAAATTAATGCACTTCCAAGCTGGGATCGTCCTAGATCAATATTGGGCAACTTGATTTTTTTCACTTAATACGATGTGACCACAAGGACTTCAATGGCGGTGTGGTATGTCATTATATGGACGCATCATCGTTTTTAACCAAGCCCCTGTTATTGACTAGTTGGGGCATTTCTCATTGGTGTGTTCGTAAGTAATAGCACAGCAACCATCCTTGTACACACACACGGAGGCTTGGCACACCTCCCTGATCGTTTCCCTAGGATTAATTCCTGCTGGTGAAACCCTCGGATCAAAGGGTACAGAGTTTTAACCCTCTTGATATGGATTGCCAGACAGACTTGAGGAAATGTCCGACTGTCTCTGAATCTGTTTTAATGACCCATAGTTGTGCTAGTCTTGGCAGAATCCTCTGAAGGCAAAGGGAATGCCCTTATCTCCTTATCCAGGAGAGCTAAGGTTGAGGCTGTTGGGCAAGACAGGTCATACCCCCTTAACTGGCAAAAACCTCCTTCCATCCCGACAGCAGCTACACCTTTGAACCCTACTGACCAGGCCCAACCTGTGATGGCATAGCGATCCTCTCAGTTGGTGAGGAACTAAGGCTAGAAGTCACTTTAGCCAGGCCGAGGCATTTCTCATCTGGAAGTTAATGGCAGCCTGGCCCAGCCAGACTTCGTGAACTGGATGTTCCTTCTTTTGCTCTCCAAAACACACCTGGGAGGGGCCAGCTGGCTTCTTGCTGAACCTCGCCCCTACCTGGCCAGGTCCTCTGTGCCTTCGCTCACCTGCCTTCTCCACGCCCTGCTCCGTCTCCTGTCCCAAGGCCTAGCGCTACTCCCCACCCCATGCCCACCATCCAGGAAGCCCCTCAGGGATCCCCCTCCAGCCCAGAACTGCTACAGCTCTGACCACCAAACTCTCCCGTGGCCTTGAATCATCTCACTGCCTGACGCTCTTCCTACACATGTGTGTCTGAGTAAGTTTCAGTCTCCAGGTGAGTCTCCGAGTCTCCAGAATCGGGCCTGGGATGGAGCCTGGTCTCTGGTCCCTGCTTGCTGTATGCCTTTGGACAACGTATTTAATCCCTCTGGACCTCAGTTTCCCCATCCACGAAACCGAGATCGTGATAGTTCTGACCGGAAAGAGTTGATGCGGGAATTCGTATAAAGCCCTTCACTTTGTGCCTGGCACAGAACGACCGCTGAATACAAGAACAGAAAATGGTGTTTATCTTCATTTTGTTCCTCTGTACCTCTGCACAGGCTGAGCCGGTAACATGCACAATGATAAAGGAAATATTTGTGGAATGGGATGAACGGACGTCATGTGAGCCTTCATTGTGTGTATCTAGCTTCCCTTGCCAGCACTCAGGGAGACCAGAGCCAGTCATCTCAGGATCTAGGGGCCGGAGGAGAAAGCAGTCTCTACCAGTAGCTGAACCGTCACTCAGACGTAGGTCCAAAGCTCTTTGAGAGTGAAGATATGTTATCTGATTTAATCCCCATGCCAACCCAACAGGAAGATGTTTTTATGTCTCTCTGATAATAACCCTTTGTTGACCACCTAGTGTGTGACAGCCCCTTGCGAGACACTTTTTAAAAAATGCGATTTCATTTAAATCCTCACGCTATCTCAGGGAGATAAGGGTTATTATTACTGAAGAGGAAACAGGGTCAGAAAGTTTAAGTAAACTGCCCAAGGGCTAATGGGTAGTCAGAGAAGAGGAGAGGCTGGGATTTGAAACAACAATAACAAAACCCAGAAACTTCTGTTATACCACCTGATTTACTGACCTTTTCACAGAACATTCAGACCTCTGCGTTCAGTAGGCGCTTAATAGGAACTGAATTGCAAATGCATGGTGATCTTGGGCCTTCTAAAAAGTGCTTCGGAGGGAGCAGTTTCTGTTTCCGGTGCCCACCTCAATCTCCACCTCGAGGGAGGTTGTTCCCCACCCCCTGCGCTGCTGTCGTGATGTTCTTGTTTTTCTCCGGGCCCCGTGACTCAGCTTGCCGCTCCAGATGGCTTCCTGCCTTTCCAGTCTTGTTGGCTGGGGTGCCGGGGCCCTGGTACAGTAAACTAAAACCGAAAACATGTTGCAACGAAGAGTGGAAACCCTCCCTCCCCTGATCGCTAATAGGAGGACTGGGATCTGCTAATCATGGGCCTCTCCACAGCCTCCCCTGGACACAGTCCCTCCTCTCTAGCCCCGAGATACTCATCCTCCGCCCCAGCACATCCTTGATGCCTTGGAGATGCCGCCTCGGGGGAAGCAGGGGCCAGCAAAGGGGAAGGGCCTGGTTCTGACATCCTCTTGGTCTATTGACCTTAAGCAATTTACTTGCTGAGCCTCGGTGGCCAAATGGAGGGTTATGCCCGTCTTTGAGGGTAGTAGCTAGGGTTTCCAGATAAGATGCAGAATGTCCTATGCTATGGACTGCATCCCACCCAAATTCATGTGTTCAATTCTAATGCCCAGTGTGATGACGGTAGGGGGTGGGGACATTGGGAGATCTTAGGTCATGGTGACTCCAGGGAGCTCTGTTGCCCCTTCCACCATGAGAGGACCCAGAGAGAAGGCAGCCCTCTGTGAACCAAAGAAAGGGTTCTCACCAGACGCCAAATCTGCTGGCACCTTGATCTGGGACTCCCCAGCCTCCAGAACTATGAGAAATAAAATTTGTTTTTAAGCTAGTCTATGGGAATTTGTTACAGCAGCCCAAATGCACCAAACTGAACTAAATTTAACATCCGGTTAAATTTGAATTTCAGATAAATGATTTTTTTCGTAATATAATCGTGTCCCAAATATTGCGTTCAAATTTAACTGGATATCCTGTAACTTCACTTGCTAGATCTACAGCTCTATGTAGAGTATATAGAGAGATAAACGTGAAGATGCTTTATCACCTGTCAAGAGCCGTACACCGAATACTGTCTCTCCACGACACATAGGGCGTATCCACCCATGGACCACCAGCTTGGCCTGGAGCAGAGAACGGATAGACTTACGGTCAGCTGATGGAAAATGTGTACCCCTCATGTGTAGCCCGTGAATTGGATACTTGAGTCTTGTTTGTCTTGTTTGGCGATTGATTGGTCTTTGGCCATTCACCTCTGGGGCTTTAACACTTCCATCTTTAATTCTCCCAAATGCTAGAATGAAAACACGGAAGCAGCGGGTACCCAGAACTTTGCCTACTGCTGACTGACTGACACGTGTCTGGACCAAATTTCCGTTTGACTGCAGCGTTGAAGAAGAAAACAGCATGCCTTGTAAGTGAATTACTTAATGAAGGATGTATTTGGCCCCAAGATGTTTGCAGAGCCCGGCTTAACATAGAAAAACAAAAGGGAATAACCAGTTTATGTAGACTACATGTTTATTTGGGGCTTGGGGTGTCTCCTCCTATCAGAGTTCCGTGGAAGGAGGGATTTTTCTGTTTTGTTCCCCAGTACTATTTAGTGCCTAGCCCAGGAAAGGGGGAATATTTGATGCCCTGAAACCGTTGTAGCTGGCTACTTTAAAGATAAATAAATACATCCATCATCTATTGGAAAGGGACTTCTCTGTAGCCAGTCAACCTCCCTTCCTTGTTAAGGAGATGATAGTCATGGGCCCGAGTTTTTAGGAATAGAGTTACCACCTCTCCATGGAATTTCCCCCAATCAGTGACCAACTCAAGTGCCCAGTGACTAGGGCCCAAGGGCTAGGTTATTTGATCTGCCTTCCCCCGAACTCCCCAAAGTTCTGCTGCCATATTTTTGTTTTTTAATGGGCTTGTCACTGGCTACCAAGACACTAATGAATGCCCAGTACCCAGTGAGTGTTTGGATTCCACGATTGGCTGGCTCCACCAGTAAAGGAAGGGCAGGCTGACTTTAGGAACTTCCTTCCATCAAGAAAACCTTACAAGCCATCTTGAGATTTGCCTCTTAGAAGCAACTCTCCAGCGGGTGAGCCCGACATTGTGGGTGACTTGGGACTGGCCCACCAACTCTTACAGCAGCATTTGGGCCCCCTCATCTCAGTGAGACCCTTCATTCAGTTCTACATTAACTGTCACCGTTTCGGCACCCCCCTCCATAGTTGTCACAGCTGCCCCCTCTTCTCCATCCCTATCACCTGCCCTAATCCAGGCTTCCCCATTTCTCCCAGAACTAGAGCTTCCAGACTTTCGTCCCCCTCTTCCTCCTGCCCCAGAGCGATCCCTTTATAAGCCAAGTACCAGCTGCGGTCAGCTTGTCTCGCATCTCCCATTCAATGAAATTTAGGAGGCGTGATGCTCATCCTAAAATCTTTCCGAGTTTCTTTGTGGGAGGTGGAGGAGACGGGGGTTATTCTCTTCATGGACATTTCTTGCTCTGAATACCTGTTTCCACTGGAAGGAGTCCAGCATAGGAATCGAAGACCTTGCATGCACACCCACAGTCACACCCACCCACGCGGGCGTAAAGTCATGTATCACATCAACCCAGATGTGGCTTTGGTCCTTTTCTCTATTTTCCACCCCAGAAAACTCATACCAGTCATCTTTGTGAGCCTGAGACTTCCCTGAATTTTTTTTGGATGGAGTAATTTACATGTCAGCGAGGCATCAACTTAAGTTATTTTATTAATGCACCTTTAAATAAATATGAAATGCATAATTCCTTCTCATTAAAAAAAAAAAGTTAAAGCATCAGAGATAAGCTAAGGAGGTACAACAGGAAGATGAAGGAACATGGTTTCACCGAGTTGCCATCCAGCCCTGAAATGCTTACCTCTTGAACTTCCTGTTGCAAGATATAAATAACTCCTATATGTTAGGCTACTATGAGTCAGGTTTTCTTCTGCATGCAGCTGAACACAATCCTAGCTGACACACTCCCCGTCTGCCCTGAGCCTCCCCCTTCTCATCGCTTTCTGACCCCTTGCCCATTCAAATTTTTCTACCTAGTACTTCATCACTAGCTGAAAAAATATTCTTTCTTAATGGCTCACAAGTTGGCTCTCGGGTTTCCCAGGAGAAAGTAGGCTTCACATGAGGAAGGAGCTGGTCTTGCTCTCATGATATCCCCTAGGGTCTAATGCAATAGTTGGCACATAGTAGGTGGTCAATAAATAGTTGTCAAAAAAGGAGCGAGTGCAAATTTGATCATGTCCTTCCCCATTTAGAGGATAAAATCCAAACTACTCAGATGGACAGTCAAGGTCATTTGTGCCCTGGACTCTGCCTTCCCCATCCACCTTGTCCCAAACCAGTTTGTACTGCTGTGTGTATGTGCATCCTCCACTGAGCTTTTGCACAAGCTGCTTTCTCATGTACACACACACACACACACACACACACACATTATTGAGCACCTACTGTATGCCAGACACTCTTTTTGGAATAGGAGAAAATTCAATGAACCAGACAGACAGAGTACCCATGACTATGGAGCTCAGAAGAAAAGACAGACATTGGCCAAATAACTGCAGTGTATGGAGTCAGTCTTAATAAAAGGGAATATTGGAGTTACGGGAGTTCCTCAATCTCTAGGTGGCAAACTCCTAGTAATCCTTTAAGGCCCAGCTCCAGTGTCACTTTCTCTAGGAAGCCTTCTCCATGTCCCTGGGCTAGGGACGTTGCTCTGGTGCTCCCACAGACTCTTGCTAGACAAATCGAGCCACAGAACTCAGCCCACTCTATGGTCTTTGCCACCTTCTTGTGAGCCTGCTTATGAGCTTGCTTGTGAGCTTGTGGAACCAGGAGCCCTGCCTCATTGATCTCTGTATCCCCAAGGTCCAGTACAGGGCTCAGCATGCAAATTTTCACTGAGTTCAGCAATTGACCTGTCCCTTCCTTGGCCTGCCTCTTTCCTTCTCCCCAGTCCTTTTTCCCATGCTCAAGTCCCAGGCTGCCTTGGTCTCCCCATTCCACACTTAGCTCCCCAGACATATCTTCATCTTACTCTGATTTAACCCTTCCCCTCCCTAAGCAAGGTGCAGAGTGGGGAGGCACCAGCTTCCTCTTGGGCTGTCTAAGCAAAGCTTAGAGAAAAGGCCAGGAAAAGCCATTTCAAACACAAGGGATTACTCTTCTTCTCCTTGATTCCTCAGGCAAACCACCTCTTTTCCCCCTCCCCTTCCTTGTCTTGCATTATTTGCCACTACACTCTCTTCCCAGGATCTGGCAGATTTCTCCTGCCTCTGCACCTCTGCACCTGCTGCTCCACTTGCCAGAAATGCTGTTGCGCTACCATCCTTCCTGCCCTACCATCCACACCCTCTGAAGCCCAGCTTGTGTTGTCTCTTCAATGTGGCTTTCCCTGTGTCCCCTCCAAGCAAAATGCATTGTTCTAATGGTGCTCCTTGGCTGTGGCCTCATCCCACAACATTTCATCTGTTTGACCACGGCCCACTTGCTCTCAGACAGTGAGATTTTCACCATCTGGATCAGTGGCAGGTCTTTGCCTAACGTCTCCCGGGGCTCAGCCTAGCACTTGGCACATTGCAAGATCAAATAAATAACTGCTGCTTTGGGTGGCTGAGGTCTTGGGCAGCAGGTGAGAGGAGGGGGCTACCCCTTCTGGGCAACGACACCTTGATTTGTCTCTGGGGATCATCTTACCCCTTTCCATCCATCTAGTTTGGGTGGAACTGACCAAGACCCAGGACCGAGCCTATGACGTGATAACCCACCCAGCACATCTCCTGACCTCAGTGACTATACAGTGATGGGCACAATCCAGGGTAGAGATGTCAAGGCCAATGACGAGGCTTAAACTAGGGCATAGAGACGGAGAAAAGAGAGGAAGATGGATGGAATAAATATTATCCAGATGGTGTTAGTCAGAAATCTTTCATTTGCAAATGACAAAAACCCAACTTCAAAATCTGCTTGAGCCAACAGGAAAGTATTCGTCCTTGTCACTGTAAAGTGAGAGGTACATTTTGAGTTTCACAAATGACTGGAAGGCTGGGTTGCCTCCTTGTATATTTTCTTGGTCCTGCTTTTCCCTGGGCTGGCCTCCTCAGGCAGCCACAGTGCCCATGGAGGCCCCAGTTCCTTCAGGCTGGTCAGTCACCCAGCTGGCCATCCTTATAAAAAAAAAAGAGAGGGTGTCCTCCCCAGTATTTCTGATGGAAGTCTTAGAACTGAGTCTCATTTGCTGTGCTTCCTCATGTTCCCATCCTGGAGCCAATCACAGGCGTGAAGGAATGTTCCGACTTGGGCCATGTGACCATCCTTGATGTCTGGGAAGGGGGAAAGAGTCCAAGTTCACCTGGGCTGAGGGTGGGAAGGAGGATCTTTAAGGAAAACCGGGGTGCTGTCACCCCAACACAGGAGGGGATGCTGGGGAACACACTAACAGCTGTGCCCTACAGAAGGGGATTAGCAGGGCCCAAGGAAGGACTGGATGTGGAAGGCCGGGGAGTCAACAGGAGCAGTGCTCTCTAGGTGGTTTTGAGCTCATGGCCTCTGACTTTGGTCCCCAGCGGGCCTCAAGAGCATGACTCAGCAGTGAAGCTGCCACACTCAGGGTTTTGCAACCGACCTTTCCCTTCCTCCCCACCCCTGCATTGGTGTGTCCCTGGGGTGGGCCCAGCTCCTGCCTGGAAATGTCCCTGCCCGGGGCCTCCTCTGGTCACTGGGAGAGGGAGGGTCTCCGGTGTCCTCAGCCCAGCTCTGCCATTTCACTCTTGCTCCTCGCCCCAGGGCAAAGTCTGGAGATTGCTAAGGAAAAGGTCAAGTGCCACCTCGCGCTAGGTTAGGCATCCTTCCAGCAACCAGTGTTCTGTGGCTGCCCTGCCCCCAGCCAAGCAAGGGGAAGACCAGAACTGCTTTACACTGGCCCCAGCCCCCAGAGACAAGAATGGTCGAGTCCTTCTCAACCTTCCGAGTGATAAAATGGGGATAATAAGGGCTGTTCCCGGAAGTCCTCTTCCTCGAGAAAGTAAATACCAAATAAGGTCATGCTGAGGGCACACCCTTTGAAAGAGGGGGCTCCCTCCCTCAGCTGACCTTTCCTGAGCACCTAACACATTTCAGGCCCAAAGTGCATGCTGGATCAGAGAGCAGAATAAAGTCTAACTGTAGCCCCAAGTACGGAAAAGACAGCGTGTAGAGTCTGGGGGCAGCTGGGAGGGCCCAGAGGACAGGGACCTAGCTGGCTCCTGAAGAGCAAAGAGCTGGCTGGGTCAGGAAAGGAGAGAAAGGGCATCCTGGGGGAAGAAGCTTGTGCAAAAGTGAAAGGTTGCCTCAGAAGCTGAAGGGGAGCCCAGGACACAGGGAGAAACCATGGGAAGAGACGAGCCCGCAATGGCAGATGGGACCAATGTTAAGAAAGAAGTTCTACGTGGGGTAGTGTCCTGGTCTGATAGAGACCTCTAGTTCAGATCATTTCATTAGAAATAATTAAATGGAAGCTCTGGCAGAGTGAAGGTCTCTCTTCAGTAGGAGATCAACTTAGCGGAAGATTTGGGCTCCCTGAGAAAGATGCAGAGAAGCCCAACTCTCTGAGAAATCTCATCCCAGCCTCTTGTATCTGATGCACACCCTGATGCCAGTTTTTATTTCCTGCAGTGTCAGCCTCGCTGCCCCTAAAGCTCCTTTCTGAGAATTCATGGCACAGTGGATGCTTGGACGGTAGCAGTAGCCAGGCAGAGAGGAACATGGCCGCTGCCAACCCCAGCTGTGCAGGTAAATCGGCCAGGCACATGCCTAGCCAGAACACCTGTAGGTGCAAAAGGGGCCTTCCAGGAGGGCCAGAAATGTTTCTCCCTGTCCTTTTCTTTTGTCGTTTCAAAATTAACTTGCCATTCCATCGGGAAAGGTGAGAGCCCTTTCGTCATCTGTTCCTGGCTGTATGACCTTGGCTAAAGCCTTGTGAGCCTGAGTTTTCTCAGTTGAGAAAGTGATGTGAGGGTTGCCCTTGATCCAGCACATGTGTGAGGAGGAGGATGCCCACGCTTGCTCTCTTCTCCCAACTCCCTCCTCCCAGAAGCCTAGGCTCTTCTCACCCCCATAGACAGTGCTGAAGGCAGCACAAGGCAGCGGGGTCCGCACTGGACAGTGGACTCACTCCAGGTGGGGTTACAAACCGTCGTCTAAAGATTTCGAAAGTTATAAATCAAGTTAATATACTATTAAATAAAATGTGTTTCATTGCCTGAGAGGACAGAGCTTCCTGATGACCTGGAATTAGGCCCAACCTTGGAGTTTCACATGAGCCCCTGCCAGCTGCTGCCCTTATGTTGTTTTCCGGCACTGTAAGGGGCCTCGGGCAGATAGCCTGCACATTCCCCCCCACCCCCAGCAAACAGCCCCCACGGGCTGCATGGTCTACCCTAGTGAAAAAAGGATGAGGGAGAGGCCGATGAAAGCCTGGAAATGGACTCGGACGTTTAACAAGGAATCCCAGGATCTAGGGAACCTGGAGAGTCATCTGGAAGGAAGCTGCATGGGCTCCAACCTTGTTTCCCCAAATTCCTCACTGGGGCAGGGGAGAGGGCTGGAGCCCCTCTTGCCCTCGTCGGAGGATGCAGGACAGGGAGCCAGGAAACAAAATTATGCTCTTGGTTCTGCTATTTTCAAATGAGATCTTAAGTCAGTCCTGGTACCTCGCTGCATCTCAGTCTCTCCAATTGCAAAATGACCGAGCTAATCTATTTAGTCTGAGTTTCCTTTTGGCTCGGACCCAGGGTCCTGCAGCCGACCCTGCCCTCTTTCAGGCCATAGAGTGCCAGTCACCAGCTTCTCCAGGCCTTCTTGCCTAGGGCAGGCCTTCCTGCCTGGGCGGCCCCTCCGGGTCCACAGTTATCCTTGGAATTGAACTCTTGACTTCCCTAAACAGCACACCTAAGAAGCCAACAAACTAACAAAAACTTTTAATTGATTTCATTTGAGACCTGGGATCATAAAAGTAGTCAAATCTTGACCAGGCTTGTCAATACAGGCTTGTAGGTTAACTAGGCGGGCTGGCCCTTCTTCATGGCCCTTGACACCCGGATTGGCCCTCCCAAGCCAGTCTGTAATCAGGATCTTTAAAGAAAATAAGTGAATTAGGCAAATGGAGAGGACAGAAGGTTCCTTTGAGTTTTGGAGCTTGGGGACAGCCCTGGTGAGAACAGATAAGGCTAGAGGAGGAGTGAGGGGAGGAGGGGCAGGGAGGAGAGGGCATGGGGGAGGGGCACAGGAGGAAGGAGGGAATCCATTATTAGCATTTAGTGAGTTTCACCACCAGCTCGGCAAGTGACCTGTGCCAAAACTTTTACATACATTTTCTCAATGATTTAAGGATTTCGCCGACCAGCAAAATCCCCCTCCTTTCCAATGCCCAATTTTGGGAGCTGAAAATGAGTGAGTTTCTGGCTTTTTTTTTTTTTTTTTTTGGCCAAGGAAAGACAATAAAAAAACAAATATCCATTCCGTTGTTTATTCATTTGACAGATATTTATTGAGAACCTGATATGTGCCAGGCATTATTTCAGGTCCTGGGGTAGAGCCGTGAACCAGATAGACAAAAGATCCCTGCTCTCCTGGGCAAAGTCAGGCAATGGACCTGAACAGGAAATAGGTAATAGGTCTGCTGGTGGTTAAGTGCCAGGAAGGAGAAACAGGTTGGGGAAGGCGGAAGGGATGGGGCCCTGGGGAGGTGGATTGTTTTTTAAAACCGGATGCTCGGGGAAGGTGTCCTTGAGAAAGACACACCTGAATAAAGTTCTGGAGCTGGTAAGGGGGTGAGTCTTGGGTCGGTGGGTGGGTTAAGGATTCTAGGCAGAGGCAGCTGTACGCAGAAACGCGTGTTGCCCCTTCACTTACCAAAATAAAAGTAGAGTGAGGATTAAAATCTCAGAATGAAGGCCAATGCTTCTTCCGGGAGGGTGATTGGTAACCTATCCTGCTGATACATATACATCGCATCCATAGCTAGCTAACTATCATGATATATAGATGTACATAGGCATGGGTTCTTTGTCATGATTTATCTTATTATGCCATAAGAGGGTAAACACCTGTCTCAAGTCAGTATTTGTCTGCAGATTAACCTGTGGCCGTGGATGGTTACTGCATTTTATAGGGGAGGCCTCCGAGCCTCGGAGAGGGAGCAGCCTTGCCTAGGGTCACAATCACCAGTACCCACCGGCTCAGTATTTGAACCTCTGCTCTTAACCATAAGCTGCCCTGGGCTGCTTTGCGGCCGCACCTCCGCCTGACCCCAGCCCCGGGGCTCCCCAGGTGCTGAGTCAAAGAACAGCTCGGCCATCTGGTTAAACCTGATTTCCCCTCCTTCTTTTTCTTCCCCGGGAGGCCGCATGGAGCCGGCAGGGCTGGGGATGGGCGGGTGGGGCCACAGACTTCGCTCCTTCCTGGAGATCAGTGGGCAGCTCCCTGGCGCCGGGCCTGCTGGGGCCTCTGTGCTGGCATTTGCGCCATCAGGAAGCCTAGCTCTGCCGGCTGGGTCTGGCCTAGGAGACGGCCTTGCTTCAAACCAGTCCATGCCCGTGAGCATGCCCCAGGCAGCTGCTCTGCGCCTGGCTCTGTGCTGGGAACTTTGTGGGTCACTGTGCTGAGATGAACTCTGTCAGCCACCTTGAAGGGCAGGCAAGAGGGCTGTTCATTCGTTCGTTCAGTCGCTCCCACCTCCCTCCCACCAGAATTTGCTGAACACCAGATCTCTTCAGAGAATGTGGTCTGAGCTTCTGAGATGTGCCAAGCATTAGACCAGGCGCTCATGTTCTTATTTAAAGAGGTATTAAATTAGCATAGGATGTAGGGAGAGGTTCTTTGGGGGTAGGTGGAGGGATTTATTTAGACTGGAGGAGAACTAGAGAAGTTTTGAAAGGACGTGAGATCTGGGCTGGGCCCTGCAAAGCCGGGGGCCTTGGAAAGTGTAGGGCTGGGGAAGGGCATTCAGGCAGCGGGACAGCCTGTGCAAAGGCCGGGCGGTCCGGTAAAAGAGGGTGTGTTTGCGAGCCAAGAGCTCTGGAGCAGATCCTCCCTGCAGGATAGTGGAAAGAGAGGTGGTTAGGTTAGTCAGAGAGGAAGCTGAGAAAGAATGTTTGCCAACCGGTGTCTGAGCCACCCCAGGCCAGTCATCTACGTCTCTGACTCTCAGTTTGCCATCCTGTAAACCTGCTTTAAGGATCCTTATCCCGCCTGTCTCATAGGGAAGTTTGAAGGTCAAAGGAACCAGAGACTTGGCTATGTAGAGAGGTTTCACTTGCTTCCTTACGTTTAGGGGCACTCCTTTATGCTCCCGTGGCTCATTAAGCCTCTCTCATGGTGGGCCCATGGGATCTGGGTTTCAGTGGTTTCCTCGGGGCTCACCTTCAGCCGCAGCCCTCCAGGCCCGTGCAGTGCCCCCGGAAGTCAGGGGTGTGATCTGCTCGTTTGCATCCCAGGGGCCCCCCTTGCCCATGGCCTTTGCATGAAGTAGGTGGTCTGAGCACAAGCTGTGGGGTCGGCCTCACCCCAGTCTGACTCCCCAGTCGGGTGCAGATCGCCCGTGTGGCCCCCAGCAAATCAATTCTGTCCTCGAGCCTCAGTTTTCTTGTTGGTGAAATGGGAATGATAAGAGGGTTGTTGTGAGATTTCAGAAGCACAATGGTCAGCGGGGCCCTTCCAACTTAACCTGCTCCAGTGAGTCCTCTACTGATGGGTGGCAGTCACTGGCATCAGCTGGGCCCCTCACCACCTGTCCCAGGAATCGGGGACCAGGAAGGCCGCTGCTGGTCCAACTCACAGGATTTGGAGGGCAGGAGGGGAGCCCACTGACAGTCATACCCATCGTTCCTTGTTTGTTCACTCACTCATGCCTTCGACAAATGTTTACTGAGCACCACCAAACACCCAGCACAACACCGAGTACTTTGTTGAGTACTTTGTTGTGTTTCAGACCAAGATTCTAAACCTCGAGAGAGAATATATAAGAGAATTAAAATTAGCAGGTAGTCTATAACTCTGTGCCCCCTGGATGGGGCAGGCCGTGGCCTATAGACTTCAGAGAGAGGAAAAGACCCAGATATTAGGAGGTAAGGGTGTGACAGGGATATGCATTAGGGAAGACTTCCCGGAGGCAGTGGCCCGCAGCAGGGTCCGTGGAACTCAGACGGGCAGGGAGGGGAACATTCCAGGTAAAGGGAGCTGCTCCCCGAGCCAAGGCGAGGAGGAAGGAATATGTTTGGCAATCAGACGTGCTTCGCTGGATGGAATGGGTGGCATCGGGTTGTGCAGTTGGCTGGGCTTGGGCGCCAGAAGGCTAGGAGGCTGAGCATTTCCTGCAGCCTGGGATTCCAGGCTGTCGATAGGATGAAGCCGTGGCTTCATTGAACTCACAGGCTCGGAGGAAGAACCTGGCACGGGATGTGGTGGGAGGGTCAGCGATGGGCTCCCCTCCACGCCTGCCAGGCTGCCCGCGCCATCGGACAGAACCCTGGGGCGGGAAGAGAACTGTGTTCCGCAGTAGGTGGGACAGGTCCCTATGTGACTTCTGGTAGGTCACTGTGTCTCTTGGAGCCTTGGCTTCCAAACTTCGGAGTGACTGGGCGCGATCATCTCAATGGCCTTTTTAGCTCTGGATTCTAAATCCCCTCACTGTTGGTTCCAGATATGTGCCTCATTGCAAATCCGCCCCATCCAGTTTCTTGGCAATCGCCCTCCCCACCAGCCAGCCACATGGTCGGACGAGGTGGCTACATTTATGCCATATGACCCCTCTCCTGTGGCTGAACTAATCGGACCAGATTCTAGAAGATTCCTGACCCTGAAGGACAAACTCCATAGCGATCAGATTAATCCTTTGGAGAATTTAGACCAAGAGATCCAGGCCCTGGATCAATTAGATAGTGTTAGTTCCTAGTTGCAACGTTATAGGAAGAATAACAAATATTTGTGGAACATTTATTCTCCCGCGTACTTTATTTCATTCGTACGTGCAGAATACTCTAGTAGTATCCCCGTTTTACAGATGGGGAAACAGTCTCAGGGAAGCATCATATTTGTCAGGTTATATAGCATGCTACTGGTTGAGATACATCCCAATGTTCTAAGAAAAAAAATTAGAAAAAAAACTTCCCATCCTCCATATATTGAAAACAACTAAGATATTTGTAGAAGAAACCGTATTATTTTGCTCAGGCAAATACAATGACGGTGTACTGGACTTCGGGTAGGAAATTCCAAGTAATTTCTACCGATTCTGAAACAATGTTTCTTGGAACTAGCACAAAAGATTAAGGGTTCGAGAAATGATGCGAAGGTGGGTTTTGTATACTGGGAAGGCCCCTCCATTGAGATTAAATGCATGTATATCTGCCATTAAGCCTATCCGTTATTTTAAGTTTTCATGTTGGCCACTCATCGATAATACGGACATATTGTTTATCAGGTGGAGGGGGAAGGAGGGATGTGAGTGTAGAGTCTGTCTACAATGTTACTCCATCAGCAAATACAATGACAAAGTTCCACAGATAGGCTGTGACTTGGGCCTTTATCATTTCGCACTCCTGCCGCCCCAGGAGGTCGTGGCAAGCTAGAGGAGCTCAAAACAGAAAGGGAAAACCTGTGGATGTTTTGGGTCTGCAGAGAGAGTGTGGGGCCTGTGATCAGAGAGGAGTGGGAGTCGGTAAGATTGCTCTGCGTCTTGATGGCCAGTCCCCTCTTATGCGGACTTTTCAGAGTTAAAGTCTGTTCCTAGCAACCGCACATTTCCTGATGAAGACCTCAGTCTTCCGATTAATCGGACCTCATGTCCTTTGAGTAAATGGCATCAGGTATGAAGCCCACTCCATAAACGAGACCGTGCAATCAGTAAATGTTACATTATTTTGTTTCCTCCAATTCTGAGTCTGACCCTCCATTCACGTTTAGTTCAATCTCAGCTGTTAGTGAGGTGAGAGGACCCCTCTTCTTTAGAGCAATAGCCCACCATCTGGGAGGCTCCCATCTGAAATGGGTCTTCAGCCCAACCTTCCAGACATGGCTACTACTGATGTCCTCCTGGTCCCCAGAAGGTAGGCGTCACCACCACTGCTATGCCGAGGTCTGGCCTCCCTAAGTTAAATGTGCCACCAAGCCACTTCTGCGGACACTGCCAGCCTCCCCCGACCCCCTGCCTCGGTGTTGAGGAATCCCCCATCTCACAGCACTCAGAGAAACCTGGCTCTTTCTCTCTTGCCTGCAGCATAAAAACCTCGAGTTCATCCTTTTAACATAGAAAGCCGGGGAGGCAGCCCATCAGCGAGTGTCACGTGTTTCTAGCACGGGCTACCTGTTTGCCCAGGAGGAAGGCAGAGTGAGTTGAGGAGCATGGAACCGCAGGTGACACCCCAATCAGTTTTCCTGACATTCTGCTAACGGCCATGGCACCCACGGCTCCTGGGGACCTCCCTTCTCCAGGAGGACCTGGGGGCCGCCATACTTAGACCATCCATGACATCTACGTGGGTTTCTAGAATGCCCGCCTGCAGCCCAGAATGCGTTGGCTCTGAGTGGTGAGAGATGGGGAAGCAGCCACTGGGTCCCAGCTCCGCGCCCCCGCCCCCCGCCCGCCCACCTCCTAGAGAAGGGGGTGCTTTGGCATCTTGGTCAGCATGAGGACCCAGCAGGCTTCCTCACACACACTTCCCAAAGACACCTTTCCCAGCCTGGGCCACTGCCATTTCACCTGGCTTCTTCCCCAGAGTAGCTCTGGGTTTATTTACTGGATGTGCAGAAGTCACTCTGTTGGAGCTCCGTGCTGGCCTTCTCATTCCCTTGTTTAAAACCCCAGCCCTGGGAGAAATCCCTCACTCTGTGGTGTGGCTTTCAAGGCCTCGCGCTAGCTGGTCCTCACTTGCTTTTCTAGCCTCAGTCCTCGGCCTCGCCCTCTTCACATTCACCGTGCTCCGGAGCCACACACGTACTTGCTCCGTCTTCCCGGGCCTTCAGCGATACTGTGCCCTCTGCCTGGGACGGGCATCCCAGCGGCCTCGGTGCTGACTCTGGGGCTGCCCCTCGGGGTCAGGGAGCGCAGGCAACGATGGTCCTCAAGTGCCCGGGCCTGGGTCCGAATGCCAGCTCCTCTCTGGGCCAGATGGATGACCATTTTATTCTCTGAGCCTCGAGGGTCTCGTCTGTAAATTGGGTATCACTAAACCAACTCACGGGGCTAAGGGAAGGATTCAGTGAGGACATGGAAATAAGCACAGGATAGCAAGGAAATGTACCCTCCCGCTAGGTGCTCAGGACAGCCCCTCTTTGCATTCTACAGCTGTCTGAATGAAAGCAGAGTATAGTGGATTGAACGGCCGAGGTGACTGACAATGAAAATCTTGGTCAGGAGTTTGAGTAATAAAGTAAAAAGAATGGGAGCATCAGTCACAGTTTATTCACACTTACCACTTACCACGAGCGGGTGCCATGTGGAGAGCTGGAAGATTGTTAGGTCATTTTATCCACTAGTCCCCCATTTCTCTTTAGTTATCTGTTTTTACTGGCAACAAAACAGAGGCTCAGAGGGTTTATCCAATGAAAAGTGAGTTATCCACTGTCCTACAGCTTATAAGTGGCTTAGTCCGATTGGAATTGCATCCAGATCTGAGCCCAAAGATGGTGTGATTAAACACACCCACACATGGGTACTGATGGGGTTCAAGATGAGCCGCCCCAAAATACGCTACCGTGGCCTATTGATTATTCTGAGTTAAAGTTACTTAAGAAACAACCGGTGCAGAAAGGACACAGTGACTCTCCTTTGTCCCCTGGAAAGCAGGAAATAAATTTTCCATGTGAAGGGTACCCTCCCCGTACCAGGAGAGAGGTCCTTATCACTAGAGATAGGGACTATAGGGCAAGAAGGCTATATAAACAAACCTTGTTACTTCTTCACTCATTTACTACCCCAAACCCAAACTTCTATGTCTTGTTAATTCTTCACAAATGTGTTGTTTCTTTGTCTAAAAGCTGCCTGCTTTGGTTACTTCTTTGAGTCTCATATTTTTGTGAGCTCCCAGACATGCGAAATTAAATTTGCTTTTCTCCTGTTAACCTCGCTTATGTCCATTTAATAGTTAATCATTTTATTAATTATTAATTATTTAATTGTTAGACCAGACAAAGAATCTAGAAGGGAAGAAAGGAAAATCTTTCTTCCCCTACAGTATACACAGTCACACATATACAAGCTTCCACACCCACACCCATACACATATACACGCATGCACACACACACACACACACACACACACACACACATTCTGTTGTGCCTTTCCCCATACCACTAGGCAGTTAACTCATTTCTCAGTGGACACTGACTGGGGTGTCCTACAATTTAACTCAGTTCTGGAGTTTCCTGCCTGGAGTCACACGGGTTAAGGGCTCAGTCCCACAAGACTGTCTCCCACTTCAGAGGTCATTTGCGAGCCCAGGTTGCTGGGCTCTGGTGGACAGGCTATAAATCGGAGGTTCCCTAACACCCTTCCTCGGGTTTGGTTAATTTTCTAGAGCGGCTCACGGAACTCAGAAGAACTATGTACTTATTAGGTTACCAGTTTATCGTAAAAGGGTCTAACTCAAGAACAACCAGATAGAAGAGATGTACAGGGCAGGGTGTGGGGGAAGGAGTGAGGAGCTTCCGTGCTCCCTGGAGCACAGCACTCTCCCCAGATCTCCGTGTGTTCAGCAGCCTGGAAGCTCTCCAGGGCTCTGTGCTTTGGGGTTTGAGGGAGGTTTCCTTACACAGGCACGGTGGATTAAATCATGGGCCAGTCATGATTGATTCAACCTCCCTCCAATCCTTCTCCCCTCCCAGGAAGCCAGGGGTTGGGACTGAAAGTTCTGATCCCATAATGATGGTTAGTTCGCAGACCACCAGGCAGCTAGCTCCCATCCTTAGGGTCTTTCCAGAAGTTACCTCATTAACAAACGTAAGTGTAGCTGGAAAGGAGATTGTTATGAATAACAAAAACCTTTATCACTCCTTTCACTTAGGAAATTCCAAACGTTTTAGGAGCTCTGTGCCAGAAACAGGGATGAAGATGGGGATATATATTTGTTATTATAAATCATAATATCATAGACAAATGTACTCATAAACACGTATACACCCCCCTACACACACACACACACACACACACACACACACAAACAGGTGTGCAAGGAGGGAGCCCAGGGACAGGATGTACAGGAGATTGGACCTACAGCTGGCCTGGAAAGAGGAAGAAGACATGAATGCAGCAAAGGGAACAAGTGACATCATTTGAGTCCCAAGTGGGGAGGGGAGCAGGCTTAATGCAGGAGTCTCAGCCTCTGGGCCAACCTTGCTGCGCTCATGCTGTTGTTTTATGGGAACTTAGGGGCTGCTTTCCTTCCCGAAATACTCTTCTCCTTCACAACAGGGCTGGTGATCAGAGCCTGCAAAGAGCGCATACTCCAACCACAGTAGTTAGGGCTCCCTGGGGGGGTGGGGAGACTGGGTCCTTGTCCTAGGACACCCCAAACCCTCCCCGTATCAGACTTCAGCGGAGCAGACACACCGACAGATCAGTGGAACACTTTCCCAATTTCTCTCTCTATTGACCCTCGGTCTCTAACTTCCTGATGCTCTGTTGGTTGTGCAGACACTTTCATTTCCAAGGAATAAGGTGTATATGTTATTCTTCTAAATTTTGTATTGCATTTTGATTTAAAAAAAGAGAGAAAATGAAAAAAAAAATAACATCTGTGAATAGCTGTCAGCATTTTAGTGTTTCAAACATGTACTCATTTTAGAAGTGACTAGTCTTGTGCCCTCATTCATTCCTTTTAAAATGCTGATGGGTCACCTACCATAAGCTAGGCTGTTATAGTCACTATGATGACAATCATGAGCCCAGCAGACAAGATTCTTGTATCCAAGGAGACTGCTGGAGAAAGGTGGCAAACAAGTTAGCAAACCGAGGAATAAGCAACAGTAAGGAATGTCCTTAATGCCACTGAAACGTACACTTAGAACGGTTAAAATGGTAATTTTTATGTTACCATTTTATGTTAAATTTTGCCAAAGTAAAAAATATTGATTTTTTTTTTTTAATCAGGGAAGAGGTGGGCTGATTTCAGGAAGGTCTCTCTGGAGGAGGGACCTCTGATCAGAGAGTGGACAGAAAGGAAGGCAGATGGGACCCAACTGGCTTGGCCACACCGCGATCGTGGGCCAGGTGGGCAGGGGGAGGCTAGGGGAGGGAGGGCGAGCAGCAGGAAACCATGGAAAGACTGTAGCTGTGGGAGTGACCTAATCTGGCTTCCTCGTTGGAAAGACCACTCAGGCTGCCCTGTGGCACAGATCCGGCCCGGAGACACAGAGGCAGCCTTGGGAGGCTATGTGGCAGTGCGGGTGGGTGAGAGGTGAGGTCTCTCCCCATAAGCATCACAGCCCCCTTACTCCCTTTCCCTGACTGTCCCCGCATCATGGGGCCGCCTGGTCACGTGTTGGAAAGGAAGATGAGGAAATTAGTGTTGAAATCTTCTGGTGTCTGTGTCAGTGGCAAAGGCTTCACTTCTGGGGATGGGGCGTGGCCTGCGCAGCACCACCACCAGCCTCCTTCACGCTGGCAGGAGGAGGAGGAGAGGGGCAGAGGCCAAGGGCAGGAAGGGAGTGGCTTACAAGAGCCTGGGCCTGAGAGTTTGGCAAGTGAGCTCACCTCCCTGGGCCTTGTTTCCTCATCTGAAAAAGCAGGATAATAACAGTACTCACATTGCGAGCTCGTTGCAAAGACTCAATAAAGTAATGAGTGTCAAGCTTGCCCCATAGTTTGTAGCACAGGGTAAGCACTCAGTAAAAGATAGCTGTCATCACCATCGTCACCATCATTTTGCTTTGGAAATCTAGCACATTTATTCCGTCTGCTCTGGGTACGTTAAGACCATGAGACTTCCCCATCTGAAGGTTATACATTGAGTTTAAGTCCCTTTGATTAATAAGGTTAGCTACTTTTTCATACTCCGTGAGTATCTCAGGGTCAGGGTCTGGAACTTCATCTTTTTTCCCCCTTTGAGTCACACAGGAGGCTCTCTTATCTATGTCCTTTAATGCCCTGGTCATTATACGGTCACAGCACCCAGAATTAAGCGTTCAGTGTCTGTGTTCCTGCTAGACATGCTCCTTTAGGAAACGACCACCCCTCCCCCAGGCGTCGCTGTGTTAATAGGGCACTGGTTAAGGATCTGGACTTCATGTATATATCCAAAATAACTGAAAGCAGGATCTTGGAGGGATATTTGCACATTCGTGTTCATAGCCACGTTATTTGCAAGAGCCAAGAGGTGGAAGCAACCAAATGTCCATCAACAGATGAATAGATAAGCAAAACGCGGTGTATGCAAACAATGAAATCTTATTCTGCCTAAAAGGGAAGAAAATTCTGATGGATTGCTATGACATGGATGAACCTAGAGACATTATGCTAATAAACCAGTCATGGGACAAATACTGTAAGATTCCGTTTGTGGTACATGAGAAATCCAAAGTAGTCAAATTCATCGAAACAGAAAGTAGAATGATGGTTGCATAAGCTCAGGAAAGAGGGAAGTGAGGAATTGTTTAATAGGTACAGAGTTTCAGTTTTGCAGGATGAAAAAGTTCTGGAGATCTGTTGCACAGCGATGCGAATACACTTACCACCACTGAACCGTACACTTCAAAATGATTACAATGGTTAAGTTTTATGTTATGGTTTTTTATCCCAATTAAAAAAAAAAAAAGACTCCAGGCTTCTGAGAAGAGAGGCCTAAGTTACCAAGTGAATTTCAACATAACTGTACCAATCGCTTACTCTGGAAGTGAGTATTGCATGAAATATTCATGTAAAACTCAGTGTTTGGCACACAGTAGGTGCTTAATAAATGTTATCTTTGCTTTTAGTATCATAAGTGCTTGATAAGTATCTGCTGGAATGAATGAATGAAGCCAATATTTGAAGACTAAGAAACTCTCACTCATCACATGGGGAATTGAATTTGGAGCTATTGTTGGTCTTCCCCATTCCAGTGACGTCCCCTTCCTAACCCTGGGATGGCCTCTCCCACTGCTAAAACCAATGGTCCCATGTTGGCTGTCAATGGTGATTGTCACAGTTGTTCATTCTTTCCTTCCTGGAACCCTTTTCCTCACCTGGCTTCAGGGACAGCACTTAATGTCTTAGTCTCCTTTGCTGGTTTCCTCTTATCTCCCTGACCTCTCAGTTCTAATGTACCCAGAACCCAGTGATGGCATCTCTTCTCTTCTCTTCTCTTCTCTTCTCTTCTCTTCTCTTCTCTTCTCTCCTCTCCTCTCCTCTCCTCTCCTCTCCTCTCCTCTCCTCTCCTCTCCTCTCCTCTCCTCTTCTCCCTACACTCACTCCCTGGGGAACCTCAGCCAAACTTGTGGCTTCACATACCATTAACACAGTGATGACTCCTAAACTTATGTCTCCACCCTGGACCTCTCCCCTGAAATCCAGACTCATATATTCCCTCCCTACTTGATGTCTCCATATAGATGTCTAAATCAACATTTTGGTAAACAAGTAGGAGAGGTCCAATTTAATATAATCTAAAATAAACTTCCCATCTCCGTAAATGGCAAGTCCACTTCCCATTCTTCAGGTCAAAAACCATGAAGTCATCCTTAACTTTTCTCTCTCTCTCATGTTCCACATTCAGTCTGTCAGTAAATCCCATCTGTTCAGCCTTCAGAATATATCTAGAAACTACCCACTTTCTTCCACTGCTACCATCTTGCTTCTAGCTCCAACACTCCGTGCCTGGATTATTGCTACAGCTCATGAGTTGTCTCCTGGCTTCTATCTTGAGCCTCTCTCTCTCAATAACTTTATCCCAAAACAGCAACCAGAGTGATTTAAAAATGAAGTAAGAAAATATGAAAAGCCAAAAGTGAATATCATACTCAATGGTAGAAGACTGAAAGCTTTTCCTCTAAGATCAAGAACAAGGCAAGGATGCCTGCCTTTGTTATTTCTAGAAATGTAGTACTGGAAGCTCTGGCCTGAGTAATTACACAAGAAAAATAAATAAAAGATATCCAAATTAGAAAGAAAAAGTAAAATTATCTGCTTGCAGATGATAGAGCTCACATATAAACTATAAAGTTTCCCCCCAAAGAACTGTTAAAACTGATAAATGAATTCGGAAAAGTAGCAGGGTACAAAGTCAACACACAAAAATCAGATGCATTTTTATACACTAACAATGAACAATCTAAAAAAGAAATTACAAACACAACTTCATTTACAGTAGCATCAGATAGAATAGAATACTCGGAATTAAGTTAACCAGGGAGGTAAAACTTGTACAATAAAAACTACAAGACATTGCTGAAAGAAACTAAAGAAGACATAAACAAATGGGAACACTTTCCCTGTTCATAGATTAGAAGGCTTAATATTGTTTAAATGTTAATACAACCAAAAATGATTTACAGATTCAATGCAATTCCTATGAAAATCCCCATGACGCTTTTTTTTTTTTTTTTTTTTTTTTGCAGAAAGAGAAAAATCCATCCTAAAATTCATATGGAATCTCCAGGGACCCCGAATAGCACAAATAATCTTGAAATAGAAGAAAAAAGTTGAAGGACTCACACTTACTGACCTCAAAACTTACTAGAAAGCTACAGTAATCAAAACAGTGTGGTGCTCACACAAAGACAGACATATAGACCGATGGACTAGAATAGAGATCCCAGAAATAAACCCTCACCTATACGGTCAAATGATGTTTGACAAGGGTACCCAGATTATTCAATGGGAAAAGGATGGTCTTTTTGACAAATGGTGCTAGAAAAACTGGGTATCCACGTGTGAAAGAGTGAAGTTGGACCCTTATACACACCTAACACCATACACAAAATTAACTCAAAATGGATCAAAGACTCAAATGTTAGACTCGAAATAATAAAAGTCTTAGAAGAAAACAGAGGACAAAAGCTTCCCAACATTGGACTTGGCAATGATTTCTTGCCTATGCCACCAAAAGCACAAGTAACAAATGGAAAAACGGACAAAGCGGATCTCACGAAAATTTTACGGTTCTGTGCATCAAAAAACACTATTAACAGAGTAAAAAGGCAACCCACAGAATGGAACGCATTAGCAAGTCACACATCTGGTAAAGGAGTCATATCAAAAATATATACAAAACTCCTACAACTCAGCAAAAAATGAAAAAACAGCCTGGTTCAAAAGTGAACAAAGGACCTAAATAGCCATTTCTCCAACCCAAAGAAGACATAAAAATGGTCAATGGGCCCATGAAAAAGACAGATGCCCAACATCACTAACACCATGATCGGAATGGGAGGGGGTCATGAGAGTGGAGCCCCGTGGCTGGGAATAGTGGGGAGAGAGGCTCCAGAGAGCTCCCTCGCTCCTTTGGTCA
This sequence comes from Potos flavus, assembly GCA_028534135.1. Lineage (NCBI taxonomy): Eukaryota > Metazoa > Chordata > Mammalia > Carnivora > Procyonidae > Potos > Potos flavus. Next base: position 78,223,978 of record CM052895.1, on the reverse strand, counting down.
CATGAGGGCCCAGAGAGAAAACTGCAGCATGGAAAAGAGCCCTCACCACACCCGGCTGGCATCCTGGCCTCTGACTTCCAGCCTCCAGAACGTGAGAAATAAATTCCTCTTGTTTATAAACTGCCCACTCTGAGGGGGTTTCTTATAGCAGCCTGAAGGAACCGGGACACTAATCGTTAGGGAAATGCAAATCAAAAGTACAATTAGATACCTCGTGCTCACTAGGATGACTACTATTTTTTTAAAAACCCTGAAAACAAAAAACAAACAAAAAACAAAAAAACAAAAACCGCAGAAAACTAGTGTTGGTGAGGAAGTAGAGACATCGGAACCTTCGCGCGCTGTTGGTGGAAATGTAAAGTGGGACAGCCGCTGTGGAAAACAGTATGGCGGTTCCTCAAAAAGTTAAAAATAGAATTACCATATGATCTGACAATTCCACTTCTGGGTACATACCCAAAAGAACTGAAAACGGGGTCTTAAAGAGATATTTGTACACCCATGTTCATAGCAGCATTATTTACAATAGCTAAAATGCGGAAGCTATCTAAGCGTTCATGGGCAGATGAATAGGTAAACGAAATGTGGTCTATACATACAATGGAATATGACTCAATTCTAGAAAGGAAGGAAATTCTGTAATACACTGTAACGTGGGCGAAACTTGAGGACATTATGCTGAGTGAAATAAGCCAGTCACAGAAAGACAAATACCATATGATCTCACTTATATGAGGTACTTAAAGTTGTCAAAATTCTAGTGACAGAAAGTAGGATGCTGGTTGCCCAGGGGTGGGAGGAATAGGGAGTTGTTGATTGTGTAGAGAGTTTCAGTTTTTATAAATGAAAAGAATTGTGGAGATGGGTGTCAGGGATAGTCGTACAACATTAGCAATGCATTTAATATACTTAAAATGGCTAAGATGGTAAATTTAAATTAAATTCTATTTTAAATTCAAATTTAATAAATTCTTTTTTTTAAGACTTTTAAAATTTTATTTGAGAGAGAGATAGCAAGAGAGCACGAGCAGGAGGGAGAGGGAGAAGCAGGCTCCCAAGGTGGGACTCGATCCCAGGACCCTGGGATCACAACCTGAGCCGAAGGCAGACGCCTAACTGACTGAGCCACCCAGGTGCCCCAATAAATTCTATTTTTTTAATTATGTTCAATTAGCCTACATATAATACATCATTAGTTTTTGATGCAGTGTTCAACGACTCATTAGTTGCATATGACACCCAGTGCTCATCACATCCTTAATACCTATCACTGAGTTACCCCATCCCCCCGCCCACCTCCCTTCTGTAACTCTCAGTTTGGTTCCCGGATTCCAGAGTCTCTCATGGTTTGTCTCCGTCAATTCTATTTTTAATTTAAATTTAATGTTATGTGCATTTTACCACATTAAAAATTTTTGGAAAAAAAATACAAGTGAGATCACGTCTCTTCTGTGATCAAAACCCCCGATGACCTCTCCTTTCACTCAGGGTAAAAGCAAAGTCCTTACAGAAGCCTCAGGGCACTGCGATCTCCGTGACCTTAACTCCTACGACCCTCCCACTGGTCCACTCTGCTCCAGCCTCTCTGGCCTTGCTGTAGTTCTTTGGACACGCTTAGTGGACCTCTGCTCCAGGACCTTTGCACTTACGCTCCCTCTGCCCAGATCCCTCTTCCTGCTGATATCTCTATGGTGTGCTCCCTCCATTTTCTCAGATCTCTACTCATGGGTCATCTTATCCATGAGGACTTTCTGCCTCCTTTCTAAGGAGTAACACGCCTCCACCAATTGCCCACATCCCTCTATGCCCTTTACCTTGCCGTATTTTTCTCCGTAGCATCTACCACCGTTTGACATGCTCTATATCTCACTCACTAATCTTGTTCATTGTTAATACTCCCCCTGAAAGGTGAGCTCAATGAAGGCGGGGATCCTGCCTGACTCTTGCACTGCCGCCTTCCCAGAGCCCATCTCAAGCATACCCAGGTCTGTAGTAAATATGTGCCCAATGAATGAATCAACGGGCTCAGTGTATGCATCTGTAAAGAGGCAGGGATCTGCAGGGGTTGTCGAGCTGTAAGAGTCTATGAATGGTTGAGATTCGCTGTGCTGTAGCTTTCCTAGATGAAAGAGCATCACTGTCTTAATCACCTCAAAACAACTGCTTTGGGTGACCTTAATCCCATGGCCCCAGCCCAGGCTGGAGAAAGAGACTTACTGGGTCTTTTCCCCATTTCTGCATTGACTGACTCAAGTCCCTGTCTCATAGCCAGGCCCTCCAGCTGGTGCCTTTTCTAACAGGGATGCCATTTGCCCCCGGGGCCAGGATGGGCTCCTGAATCTTCTGGGAAAAGGGCAGTAGAGATGCAAATGCTCGTCCCTGGGAGGCTGGCTTTGCTGGTCACACGCAGCAGAACGAACAGCAAATTCTTCCCAGCAGAGCACAAGCCTCCCTACCCCCTCCCCATTTAGGCTGGGACTCTTCCTTCCTGCGCACGGTGGCACGGCGGCCCTCGCCATGGCATCGAGCGGCATTTCCCTGATTCTCTGGCTTTCTCTCTCCGTTGCCACGGAAATGGGCCCCCGGCACGGCAGAAAGACATATTCCCTTGACGTCCACTCACACGTCCAGTCGCCCTCACAGAGGGCTGAATATACAAACTGGCACGCACACACGCATGCACGCACGCCCACACGCACTGACCTCCGTGCAATCGCTCCACTGCCCCGTGACACTACAGACATGAGAATGACTGTCACATGGCAGGTACTTAAGACTCACATGGGCTGCTCATGGGGCTCATGTGCCAAGATGAAGGGGATATCACCTCGATTCACAAATGTGATAATCTTTGCAAGAATCTCTCCCCCTCACCCCCTTGACTTCAGCTAAGAGGCACAACGGGGGACGGGGGGGAGGGGCCTTTTGCTTTAAAGCAAATCAAATCATTGTTCTGAGTCTCCTCGCTGGGAAGAAGGAAGACCAACACCTCGCTCTACTTAAGGGCGGCTGTGATCACTTTTCCCTCACAGCGCACCTGCTACTCTGGTCATGCCGCTGTAAGAAGGGTGTGTCTTGCTTCCCGGGCTGCTGGGGGCCACTCTGGACTCAGGCTCTTTTTGCTTCCCTTGACTTCCCAGAGGGGCCTTTAAAGTTCTGGAAGGAGTCTTGTGAGCAAGTGGAGCCATGGGAAAAACAGATGGTTTGGCATTTACAGGTAAGATCTGTACATGTACGTACAGCCCAAGTACATGATTCACATAGATGCACACGGCGCCTGTATGCACGCACAATGCACGTATCTACAGAGGTCATTTCCGCCCATCACCCGCCTATACATGTATGTGTGTGCACGTGTCCATACATACGTGTATATCCGTATATGTATACCCCAGCCCCGCAGACACTCCGCGGGCACAAGTGGACCCATATGCGAGTACCTTCTTCCATGAAACTTTTCAAGCACCTAACTGCATATGTAGCACGTTTATCTTAACAACATAGCAAAATGGGACCCTTTCCGTGATAATTTTACAGAGATCACAAGAAATTGAAAATAAACAATAGGAGGCACATTCCCCCCCCATTGCAAAGTGAGGAGCCACTTACTAAGGTGGTGGGAGGGACCCTTGCTTGTCAACCCTGAGGCCCACACCACTTGAGGGTTTAAGGGTGCTGAGGTGGAAGAGATTTGGGGGAAAGACATTCCTAGGAAAGATTGCTGGAATGCTCTGGCATTTTCTCTTGGCCTCACTTTCAGACAGGAGATGGGAGTGCTTCCTTAGCATCTCAAGCCTTTGGCTTGGGACCTGAGGAGAGCTTGGCCTCTCCCTGGAGTTTGGGGGAACCCGTGGGACTCGTGTTTGTCCTCCATCTGAGCGGTCTACGTCAAGAGGAGGCTGGAGAGGAAGGTGCTAAGCTGGGAATGGCCAGCACTCCAGGGTTTGCTGGGGCAGAGAATGCATGAGTATTTTTTGTGGATATCTGGACCACGCAGGAGAGCTGGCTTTATCCAAAAAGGCCACCCAGGTGCAATGACCCCGATGATGAGTCTCCAAAGTATGGGGGGGCTGGCACAACAGTCAGCAGAGATAGTCCCTGCCTTACAGGAATCACAGTTGGGAGACACCCCCCCCTCCCCAATGATAACAGTTTCCAAGAACTTACAGAGTACCCCGGGGAGAAAGACTCGGGTTTAAACCGCTGCCAAAGCCAGAGGAAACCAAAGCCAAGGTTCATGGGTGCCAGGGAGATCAGCTCTCCCCTGCCCCACTCTCTGTTTCACCTGAAGGGGCAAGAGGAAGCCTAAACAGTGGCCTCCCCATCCCTCAGGAGGCCCTGATTGGGTGAGGAGACATGCCTTCACTTTAAATAAAATTTGGAGTTTCTTCAATTACCCAGACTGGAAATTTTAATTATGGAAATGAGAGTATTCTTGGGACTATAAGTGTCTGGGGAGGATCTGCTTTTATGTAAGAGGAGTGACCAAAGAAATTATGGCTGAGTTTCTACCCCTCAAAGCTTTCATCCAAAGTGGCAGGGAGAAAGGAATCGAGCCAGGTTACAAGGGCAGTCATAAGAAAAATTGAGGTTCCTTGGCTGGTGTCTGGAACCTAAGGAATTGTGCTTTTCTACCAAGGACTCTGCTTGCTACAGAGTCAGCCTAATGAGAAGATCCAACAATGAGCCTTCTCTCCCAGCCCACACTTCCATTAACAAGCATACCCTGTCTGTTTGTGACTCTGGGCAATAAACTCATTTGATTTCTTTACCTAAATCACACACACACACACACACACATACACAGACTCACTCACCATTACCACTATGGATTTGCTGCGAGTCGACCATAGCCAAACTAGGAAAGAGGGCTTCAGCAACCACTACAAAAAAATACATATCCTTTTTCCTTTTAGATTCATGGATAGCATGTGAAAAAACGGCACGTTTGAGACCCCAGAGGATAATGTCTTATTTTACAACATCTTTTTATCTTTGGCCAAAAAAAATTGCAGTGTGACCTTAGACCATATGTTAGATTGCACCGTGGAAATTGCGATGACCTACAAAACTATTTCATAGGTTTTGACCTAATACCATATATTTTTGAGATTCTGTATGTAAAATGAGGATAATAATTCATACCGAGCAGGACCATTGTCAAGATTAAATGAGGAACAAATACCAGGACCTAACCTGGTAGCCAAATCCACCAGTTTCCAGATGTATCTTGACCACAGACTGACAGGAATAAGGTATCCTGCTGCCTATAGCTTTTGCTTGGCTTCCAGTGTGCTACCCTCCCTAGGCTCTGGGGGGGGGCATGGCCTTTCTAGCCCCGTGATCCCGTTCTCACTTTTCACAAGGGCTCTTTCTTATTCTCTGAACTTAGTTTTAATAGCCTCAATCTTTGAGATGTAACTCCTCTCTTTCTGAGAAAATCATTACTATTCTTTTCTTGTTTTTTGGCAGATGATACTCCGATATCATCTCTCATCCTTGGGTCCCCTCTTTTCTATTTGGTTTGTTCCAGAGGCTTGGTTTGGTTGTCTATAGCTTTGGCTGGCATTCACATTTAATAGCTGGAAAGCTGTTTGGTAGCCCGTCAGTGAGGTCTGTTATTGGTGAGTTTCACTATTATGTAAAGGAGTAGTGAGTTGGTTTCATTCTTAAGCTCATCAGCTTCCCTAGAATGGAATCCTTCAACCACCTGTCTGGGGATTATTACCCTGGTTCCCAGTACAGACCTCTGGATTTAGTATGGAGACTTTCGTTTGCTATCCCTGTAAACTAGTCTTTTAGCCTATTCTTAGCTGTTCTAATGCCTCTCCAGCTCCACCCCAAAAAAGCATCCAGGCTTTGTCGTGTCAGAGGAGAGACATTTGTCTGGATTTAGCAGTTGAGGGAGGGAGGGGTGGTAGTGACGGTGGTATTGGTGACGACTGTGATGGCGGTGGGGGTGATGGGGATAATGGTGAGAGTGTCGGTACTAGTGGTGATGGAGATCGCGGTGGCAGAGGTAATGGTGGTATTGATGGCTCTTGCTGCCTCCTGCTTCTTCAACCATCCCTACTCTTTTCAGCTCTACTCCTCGTCCAACCTCCAAACTACCCAGTGTCTCCAATTCCTGAGATGTTCTGGGGGGCCTCTGGCTTTTCTCTTGTAGGCTTAGGTTAAAGCTTTCTCTAGTTGGCAAAGCCGATGACTATTCACCCATCCGCTTTCCTAAAATTAATTGACATATCTAAGCTTCTATTTTAGTTTTTCTGAGCTTGTATTTTGTACATGCCTTTGTCATGTTAGTGGTGTTTGAGAAAGAAGCGGATATAAGTGGATGGATTTGATCTCCACTGCCCTTTTAAAAACCTAGATTTTGCATTTTTTCATCTTGTTTTCTGCTTTTTCCCAGTTTTTTTTTTTTTTTCAACATGAAGAATTGAAAGCACACGGAACACTCGAAAATAGCTAAGAGCTCTGAGCTTATCTCTGTCCCATATAAGCTCAGACACCAGGGGCCCGGATTTCTCAGGGAATAAAAGGGACCTGAACCACTTTCATTTTTTTTTTTTTTTTTTTTTTGATTTCTGAACACATTTTTAAAAATGAAGACATACTGAAACAAAAGTTTGGAAAATTGAGATTTTTTAAAACAATTACATTGATCAAACTCACGGTTTCAATGCTGAAAAAAATTACAAGGCAATATAATTATGCCATTCCCAAGATAATTGCAGGATTTATTAAAAATACTAATTCATAACACCGAGGCAGAGTGGTAGAGTAATGAGATGCAAGCTTAATGCAGTGTGATGAATATCTTCTTTGAATTCTACCACAACTCGGTTAGAGATAACGTCGGCCTACCGAGTCGTAGGGCCTCTACGGATATGGGGGCCGCACAGATGCTTCTACCCTCCCTGTGCCCCTGCTTCCGCCCAGAACACACCCCACTGTGATGAGATGCACCCCAGAACATCAACTGTGCGGCTTCCACGGGGGGCAGTGAGCAGAGAGGCAGAGGTGGCCCCCCTCCAAAGGGCCAGGTGGGCCAGGCGTGGGCACCAACACCACATCGCCGCAGGCGCTTGGCTCTGGGCATTGAGCACAAGCCCGGGACTTGCACACTGAATGTTCCTTGGGCCTTGGTAGGTAACCAGCAAAGGAGGTAAGTGACCAGCATGGCTTGTCTCCCTTTAAGATAGTCAGGCTACCAGGACGCAGCTCTAGAAGGCCTTGGAACCTGCTGAATTCTTCTCTTTTCAGCCCACCCTGACAGTTAAAGAAATTGTGTGCAGAACAAGAGAAAAATTACCCACCATCTTACTATTCACCAGCCAAGCGGATCATCCATTTTCATTTTTCTGTGTTTTCTTCCCATTTATCTACCCAGACATACGTCGGTGCACACACACACGCCCATGTATCTGGAACTAAGCAGAACACTGATCTGAAATTTGGGCAGAGCAGGATTCAAACGCCGTCTCCTCCTCTTTACCAAATGCACGGCCTTGGGCGTGGGACCACTTCCCTGAGCCCATTTCTCATCCGTACAAGTGGGAAAACAACAGTATCAACATCATTAAGGTTATTTCAGTATAAAATCATGTGAAATAATCTATGGGAAAGGCCAGTCACAATGCCTGCTCCAGGCTAGGTGCTCAATAAACAGAAGCCAAAATTATTGTCATTGATTCTTTCATTCAACAAACATTTGATAAGCATTTACTAAGTGCCAGGCAGCAGGGAGAGCGCGAACAGAGAGCTTGTTCTCCAAACATGCATCGTCCAGCGCTAGACACGAACACGCGGACAGATAGGTGTGAACGAGGAGGGGGCCTGAACAGAGCCGGACTGCTGGACCGGGAGGTGGGGAGGAGACACCAGGCCAGTCAGGATTTAGTTAACGCAGGCTGTGGGGGGGCTGGCAGGGAGAACCTGCAGAGAGACAGGCCGGGGTTCTGCCTTTTTATACCGAACATCAAATCACAAGCACTTTGGATGTTGCGACATAATCTTCCCATCATTTGTAATGACTTTATAATATTACACCACTTCGGGGGTACTGTGCTTTCCTTCACCTCTCCCGTCACTTGGGGTTAAGGTCACCAATTTGGAGCTATTAGCGATAGCAGCACAATGAACGCGCCTGTGACAAGTTTTCCTTTCTGGAATTACTTCCATAGGATAAATTCGAGGTCAAAGGGTATGAATGGTGTTTAATAGCTCCCCCAACTCACTGCCAAGCTGTTGTCAAAGGGTTCACACACTGCATATTAGCGTAATTTTATGCGTTTTGTCAGAGTAGACAAAATTGGGACTTCAATGTTGTTTCGATTTCCATTTCTTTGCTGAGTTGTTTAGTGAAGGCAGTTGGATTAGAATGAATACCTCGAGTAGGTATAAGGGAAGGGGAGTGCTGGAAATCATGACTGCAGGTCTGGGTTTGGGACTCAGATCTGGGGACTGGGATTTCTGCAAAGCCCCAGGCTTGGGCAGGTGCTGGAGAATGGGAGGCTTCCCGCTGACACAACTGCATTTCTTAATTGCATTGTTTGTATTTCCCCTCCTTCCCCGTCTGACTCAATGAATAATTAACATCATAATAATCACCACTGAATGTATGCAACAGGGAAAAAACCTGTCACTTCTAATCCTGACTGCCTTTTCAGGAGGGTGGTAACTATTAAAAGGGTACCCCTTATTCTTCTGAGCACTTTGAAAGGTTTGGAAAAGCAATCAAAACCAGGATCCTATGTGTGGATCTTCCGTTACTGGTTGGCAAGGTGTTGGGGACGCTGCTGTGGTCTGCCTGCCCCTGTCTATCCCGGTCTCGGGGAAGGGCAAGGTGAGGGCCATCCCAGGACGGAGGAGAAGATTAGACTTTCACGAAGAGGTGAGGAAGGGGAGGTCAGTTCCTCCTGCTCCCTTGTGATTGTTCTGCCAGAAAGATAGATGGTGGTGGGAGCAAGAGGCCAGAAGGACCGCGTGTCTGGTTTCCCCAGATCAGAGAGTATCCCTAAAAGAAGGTATGGGGCAAACACCCAGGTAGGACAGAGGATCCTGAGAATATGGGCTAGGTGGGCTAGAAGGGAGAAGAAGTGCTTGTGGCGTGCCTCCCTGGTCCCTCGGGCTGTGCGGCTGGAGGGGGCACTGCGCAAGGCCACGTCTGACTGTGTGGGGACAACTGTGCAGCCTGTGCAGGAGTGAGGGGCCGGAAAAATTCGCCCGAGGCAGCAGGAGAAGTGCAAAGTTTCTGTGAGTTCCCAGGGGCTCCAGCAAGGAACGCTGAGACACTGAGAAAGGCTAGTGTGGTGGACTTTGGAATTAGAGGTGAATGGCCAGGACCATGAACTTCAGCGAAGGGTGCGCACGCAATGCCCCAAAGGCCAGTCGATGGCGGTCACCCACAGCAGGCAGCAGCCCAGGGACCAGACCAAACCATCAGACAGCCCGGGCTCGTACAAGAGGATACCGCTGACTGGGTGGCTTAAACAGCAAACATTTGTTTCCCACATTTCTGGAGGCTGACGCATCCAAGATCAGGGTGCCAGTGAGGGTAGGGTCTGTTACACGTTCTTCCCCTGGTTTGCCATCTTCTTGCTATGTCCTATGGGGGAGAGTAGGGAGAAAGAGTCAATTCTCCTCCTTTGCTTGTAAGGACACTGATCCCATCATGGGGCTCCACCCTCATGACGATTCACCGTCCAACCCTCCCCCTGCTAATACCGTTCCCTTGGGAGTAAGGGTTTCCACCCATGAATTTGGGGAGGGGGGAACACAAGCACGCAAGCCATAACAGAAGAGAAGAGATAGCTTGAAAGCCAGCAAGGTGTCAGAGGGTTGTGTGCTTTGAGATGATCCTCCTTCCTTTGACCTTCAAATGTCCTAATACCTACTTGGCTAACTTGTTATAAGTTGAAGTTTTGTGAAAACCAATAACAAGCCTCAGTTTCCAGCCCACATGGATGTGACGTGGTCAGGTGGCTGGCATGCAGAAGCAGGAGACCCTAAGGGCGGTGAAGGCGTGGCCATATAGAAATGTCAAAAATGAATGGAGAGGCGGTGTGGGTTTTCCCGTGACACTGGGTTGTTCCAGGCCCAGTTGCACAGGCTGTGCACAGAACAAGGGCATCTGGCTTCGGCTTCAAAGGCAAGTGGGGCTGAAATTCCCAGGTAAGCTGCCTTTTCCTAATATGCTTATGGTCCAACCCTTAGGGGGTGGAACGGGATGGGGGAAACTGGAGTATCTGACCTATTGCCTCTGGCTTTCATGAGGCTCAACTATTTACCCCCAGGATACCATACAAGCACGATTGCTTCCTATGTGTGCTATGATTCAAAAATATTTGGGAAGTCCTACTCTAAAGCCGCAGGGCCCATTTTGATAGAAACGTGTTGTCTAGTACAAATTGAGATGTGCTGTAAGTGTAAAACACATCCCAGTTTTCAAAAACTTAAAAATAAGAAATTCGCTGATAAGTTGCTTTATATTGATTACCTGCTGCAATGTTAATATTGTGAATATATTGGGGCGCCTAGGTGGCTCGCTCAGTTAAGCGTCTGCCTTGAGCTCAGGTCATGATCCTGGAGTCTCGGGATCAAGTCCCACATCAGGCTCCTTGCTCAGTGGGGAGCCTGCTTCTCCTTCTGCCTGCTGTTCCTCCCCCTGCCCCTTTTCTCTCTCTTGCTCACTCTCAAATAAATAAATACAATCTTTAAAAATATATTTTGAGTATATTAAATGTGCTGCTAAATTATTTGCATTGCTTTCTTTTTACTATTTCAAAGCAGCTACTAGAGAATTAAAAAAATGATCTATATGGTTCCCATTATATGTGTGGACAGTGCTGCCCTAGGAATAAAGTTAACATTCTGCAGGGAGAGTAAATGGTTTTGTCTGTCTGCAAGGGTAGTGTGTGTGTGTGTGTGTGTGTGTGTGTCGGTGAGTCTGTGTGTGTTTACGTGTATGTGTGAGGGTGAGTGTAGGTGAGTATGGGTGTGTGCCTGTCTATGTGTGAGGCAGCGTGTGTATCTGTGTGTGTGAGAGCGAGTATATATGTGTTTGTGTATACGTGCATCTGTGTGAGGGCGAGTGTCTATGGGTGTGTGTGTGTGTGTGTGTCTGAGGAAGCAAGTGCTTGTGCGTGTGCATGTGTGTGTGTGTATGTGTGCGAGCCTGTCTGTAAGCGTGTGTGTGAGTGTGTGCGTGGCTGGGCCACGGAAGGGAGGCAGGGGAGGCCGGGCGGTAGGCTCGGAGACGGCGACCCAGCCAGCAGTTTGGGACGGCACCGAGAAGCAGAGAGAAGGCGACACTGGGGCTCTCACGAGTCCCTCGAGCCCCGAGAAGGAGCGCAGTGGAACTAAAGAGGAGACGGCCAACAGTTGCGTGGCCCATGCTCACGCCACGGCTTTTCAGGCCCAGGCTAGCCTAGTGGATAAGAGGACGGACCCTGGAGCCAGATGGCTCAATTCAAATCCGACTTCCCGGCTAATTACCCGCGCGAGCTGGAGTTAGTTATTTAACGTTGCTGGGCCTCGGTTTACTCATCTGTAAAGAGGGCATCTCTTTAGGATTTGTAACTATGCCACTGGGTCGTTAGGAGGCAGGACTGTGTTCGGAGCTGTAAAGTGCTTCAAGCAGCGTCTGGTGGGTCGTGGTTGGTCACAGGCTCCTGGCTCACTTTGCCCGGAGAGTACGGTCATGTGATTAGATTAGCCTGCGTCTTGTGCCCGGCTTAGGTGGACAGGCAGGCGGCTGGGCCTGTCACCCCATGAAAGGGGAAAGGCAGGGAAGTGTGCCAGCGGCTGCCCCGTCTACCCCACCCTCTTGGCTCTGTGACCTTGGGCAAGTGGCTCAATGAATCAGAAGCCCAGCTTCCACATCTGCAAAACCTTCCTAGAGAAATCGGAAGGAGTACAGAATCTCGGCCCCACCGAAGGTGACCGGCATATAACTTAAGGCCAGTTAAGTTAAGTCAGTTAAGTTAAGAAAGTCAGTTAAGACCTGACTTTCGGTTTGGGCTAGACAATGACCCAAACTTGGGAGCTGTCCTTTCTGGGGATCAGATCACACCTCCAACTCTCAACTCAGTGTCAACAGAAAGGTCAGCTGGGACTTTTGCGCTGAGACCTGCTGGGTGGGTCCTGGCCCGTGTCTGTTTAATAAACATCCCCTAGCCTCTTGGAAGGCTTCCTCCACTTGTACACGCAGTTTTGGTCCAACCTGTTCTCCTTTCGTAGCTGGGGTTTTGTAAGAGGCCAAATTCCAGGCTGGGGCAGGATAAACAAGATTGCATGGCTAATGATTGGTGAGTTGGCCTGGAATGCAATTTACCGCAGGTTGCTGTGGAGGGGAGTTGGCCACCCCCTGGACAGTTTACAGGGAGGTTGTTAAAACAGGAAGCAGGGTCCACGCTCCGCAGGATGGCTGCTTGGCATTTTTCTCTACCCTTTTTTTAAGGAATGGAGACACCTGCTACTAACTGGGAGTTTTCTGCCTCAACCTGATTTACAAAGAAGTAAAAGCCTCTCGATCAAAGCCTTATGTCTGTCTGACATTTCGTAGCTTCCTCAATTTGACCACCACTCCAGTTTTACAGGTGGGGAAATTGGAGATCAGAGACGGGAAGTCACTTGCACAAGGACACACAGCCGGGAAATAGCAGGGCCAGGATTCTAAAATTTTCCACAAGCCAAATGAGGCAAAAATAGTGTTTGTGCTTAGTCTTCTGGATCCAAAGCTAACCCTTCCCTCTGGGTAGGGACACTTGAATTGAATGAAATCTGAGAGTGAGGGGAATGGGATGGCCTAACGTGAGTATCATTAGGATGGGGAAAGATTTCTCTTTTTTCCTAGCTCGGAATTTTAGAAATCCGCTTTCTTGACCTCACACTGTTCTTTGCTCAAATGAAGCCCCAGTCTCTCCAACCCAACTCTGGTGCCTGCCCCATGTCTAAAGGGATTGCGCGGTGCACAGGCTAAAGGAAGAGATTCCGACTCAGTCCCTGCTGCCTGACCTGAGGCAAATCACTCCCTTTCTCTGGACCTCAGTTTTCTTATCTGAAAAAGGGGTATGTAAAGTCTAGATGAGCTCTGGAGGCCCACCCATGCTTCTAAAGCTTCGTGGCCCCCTGCCCACAGCTCTGCCACAGAAGAGCCAGGGCCCAGGGCAACGTCCGGCCCTTCCCCTGTCCTGCCGGGGACACGTACAACTCTCCCCGGGCCTCCGTGGATGGCCCCAGCTGCCCTCTCTGGTGAGCTCAGCACAGCATTCGTGAGAACTGATGGTGGAGATAAAGATAGACAGGCTGAAATGAGACACACTCTCTCTCTCTGCCCCACGCAGCCTTCCTCCCTCAAGGCAGCTGCAGACTGGCCTGGGGGAAGACCGGTTGCCATTCCAGAAGGAGCAAAGCTCGGGGTGGGCAGGTTCTATTAGCTCATTCTTCTAGTTGTTCTGGCTGGTTATTGTTTCTCCTGATTTATTTCCAATTAGCGCTAGGGAGCCCGGCTTGGGTTTGATTCTGCCAGTTTCCCGGAGCCAGTTCTCAGCTATTTCTGGCTTGGCCAGACCCAAAGCCTTCCTGCTTCCATGCTAGCTGCCACTCGGGGAGGGCCCTCTGGGCACTCGCGCCCCGTGGCCGCCCTCACGACAGCACTTGTGAAACGGGTCTCGTCGTCGCCGCCATTTTACAGAAGTGGAAACTGAGGCTCAGTGAAGCAGAGGGACTTGCCCGGGTTCCCATCGGCAGTCAGTGGGCAGCGAAGATGCCTGCTGTCTTACAGATCGCCAAAGGCACGCGCATTTCGGTACCACCGAGGTTGCCACGCTCTTCTTTATTGAGCCGAACATGCTGCCTTGCCATCGCATTACTTGACTATTTAGAAACAATTAAGCCCCAAGTAAACCCCCGGCCTGGTATTCCAATCGGAAAACCCAGATTCGGTGACATTCCAGCCGCTTCTGAGCTAGCCGGGAAATCTCCTGGTCATATTAGGAATAAGCAAAGCCATTTGGGTTTTAATCACAGGGTGAGAAAATGGTGTGACTTTAAAGTCTTTATTAGCCCTGGAATGCATTTTCCAAAGCAGGAATTAGCTGACACAGGCAGAGTGTCAGCTGGAAAAACAAGGTCTGGGTTAGGTGGCCCAGAAAAAAACCTGCTTTGGTGCCCAGAGCCTCCCATTGATTTCAATTGCTGGTTAGCACAGGCGAGCAGAATAATTGTCCCATCGGTGAATGTGCCATTAGAAATGACCCCACACAGCTAATGGGGGTTTAATACTGGCTTGCTTAGTCCTTGGTATGGTTCCTGTTCTCATTTTTAGTAAGAAAATTACCTGTCTGTCACTCCCTTTAAACTTGCACAGTAATAATTAGCCAGGCCCCAAAGAGAAGCTGGTTACCCTTAACCTTGGCTGGATGAAGGCTCAGTGACCCATTAAAGTCTGTGAAGTCATTTGACTCTGGCTGGCTAGGGAGGTCATGTAGCAGTTATTTGATAGAAAATGGTTATAATAATGCACATTTGTTCATCATTTCACAGTCTTCAGAGCTCAGGGTAACCTTGGGGTCATGAGCAAGAATTCTCACCAAGGGGTCAGCAAACCACGGCCCACCGGCCAATGCGGCCCACCTCAGATTTTTGCAAATAAAGTGTTATTGGAATGGGCACCTCTGTGCCCATTCATTTACATTGTCTGTGCCTGCTTTTGCATCAGAGACCGTTGGCCTGCAAAGCCTAAAATCTTCACTCTCTGACCCTTGACAGAAAGAGTTTGCTGACCTCTGCTCTAATTCACAAAAGCCAAGTTTGAATCCTGGATCAAGGTCTCACCAGCTGTGTGATCTTGGGCACACTGCTCTATCTCCACTCTCTGCTTCAGTTTCTTCGTCTATTAATTAAAGGTAATAATAGTATCTGTGTGGTGGAAGCTACCAGCCCTCCCCGACTCCTTCAGTGGCACCCACTCCCTTAAACTTGGGCATGACCAGGAAACTTGCCTTGAGCAATGAGAGGCAAGTGCGTCACTTCTAGACAGAAGCATTTCGAGCCGGGATGGGCTTCCCATGCCCTTTCTCTGACACATTGACCAAGGTGACCGTGTGGCCTAGGTTCCCAAGTACAGGATCGTTAGTTGGTTTCTCGAATGATTGAAATGGCTAGAGAACCCTCCCCGCCCCCCCACTCACAAAGGCTTGTTTGAGTGAGAAATAAATCTTTGGTGTTTCAACCACTGAGATTTGAACATGGTCACTTCAACAAAACCTAGCTTATGGTGACCGACCCACTTCACAGTGTTTCGTTAAAATTAGATGAATTAGGTGTGTAAGATTTTTAGAAGAGTGGCTAGGATATAGTAAGTACTCAATGAATGTTAGCCGAAATTACTAATATCATGATGCCAATCATTATTAATAAAAATGTATATTATTTTTCATAAATTATCTCATTTTCAAGCTCACAATGACTACGAAGTAGTGACTATTATCTTCATTTCTCTGTCTGGTAAGCATCTAATGGGCACCTAGTTTATGGTAGGTAATATGCTAGACTCTAGGGTTTAGAAATAAATCAGAGAAGCTTTTGGCTCCTAGAGGGAAGATCTGTCTAACTCAGACTTTGGAGTGGAAGTGATATTATAAGAAGGCATCACAGAGCTGAATCTTGGAAGGTAAGTGGGGGTTTACCAGATGGAGAAGGAAAGGAAAGGCATTCCAGGCAGAGGCAACCAGCATATGCAATGACATAGAAGCTGAAATTATATGCTCTTTTTGGGAAACATTGAGTGGATTTGGTGTGTGAGACAAAATTTTGATTAGGAATATAGCAGACAATGTTGCTTGGCTACTCAACAGACATTTGCAATCCACTTCTCCCTCAACTGTACCACACAGAGAGAAGCGAGATAGATGCTTTACCAGAATTCGCCTTGCTGGAGATGACCGTGTGACACTGTCTCATCCAAAAAGATGTCAAGAGAAATCTCCTGGGGGAGCTTCGGATTAAAGCAAAGGAGCCAACGCAAAGATCTCGCTGTTATGTATGAGTGTCATGTCTGGAGGTATGGCAGTCATTTTGTGACAAGAGGAAGGACAGGAGAACTGGAGAGGGATGGACCTTGGAGTGCTGCTAAAGCAACCCTGGAAACATGCACCCCCGGACTTCCTGACAAGTAAATAATATACCTCTTCGTGATTTAAGTGACTGCCCACCTGTTATCCGAAGTCCAAAGGGAATTGTGAGACATGAGGCTGGAGGGGTTAGCAGGGCCTAGATTAGGCAGGATCCCTAAAGGCAGTTGGGGCACATGAAGGACTTTGCATAGAGAAGGGAAATTCAGGTTTACAGAGGGTAAGTCACTACTCAGATCACACCGCTGATAGGTGTCAGAGCTGGGATTTGCACAAAGATCTTCCAAGATCTTCAAGGCCATAGACCAAGGCTCTTCCCACCGCTGTGTAGGGCATTTTCCTCTTCAACTTGCTCACGGCTTGTTTTGGGCCATGGCTTATTTCTAAGTGCATGCTGGATGAATTGAGGTTTTGCCAAAGCTTCTTCCTAATTTGAGACTAGATCTGTGTATTTCGTAAATAAGGACACTTGAGGAGGTGGGGGAAGAAATCGCAGAAGGTGGGAAGGTGAAGCAACTTAGGATCAAATTGGCTTGGCGGAAAGACTCACAAAGACTAGGACGTGGGGGAAACTGGGAATAGGAAGGACGGTGCCAGTCCTTCCACCATCTTGGTTTCATTGGCCAAGAAGTAAGGTACAGCCACAGCATCCTGTCCTGAGTCTCTGTGGTTTGCATCTCTCCAACACACGTTGCTCTGACAGGCATCTCTGAGACCCCGAGACACAGATGCCTCACCCATCTGTGTCTCTCAGAGCTCTGCCTCGTGTATGATGCAGAGTGGGCACTTACCAGAATCTGCCCCATGTAAACTACAACTTAAGATGAGGTGAAATTAGGGGTGTCCTCATCTCTAGGGTGGCCCCCTCTTCAAAAGATAGTGTCACAGGTCATCCCCATTTCTTCTCTTCCAGTCTCCTTGAGTCAGGTAGACCCAATTCACATAGCAGATTCCTCCCCCTGCCCCCCCAAAATCCAGCACCCGAGACCAGCTGATATTCAATCTAGTTTAGGAATTAAGAAGGCCGGGGAGCCTGGGTGACTCAGTCATTAAGCATCTGCCTTCGGCTCAGGTCATGATCCCGAGGTCCTGGGATCGAGCCCCGCATCGGGCCCCCTGCTCTGCTGGAAGCCTATTCTCCCTCTCCTACTCCCCCTGCTTGTGTTTACCCTCTCACTGTGTCTCTCTCTGTCAAAAAAAATAAATAAAATCTTAAAAAAAAAAAAATTAAGAAGGCCAGTTCCAAGACCCAAATGGCCTGTTTCTGCCACTTATGAGCGTGACCGTGGGCAAATAATTTACCACCTTTATGTCTCCGTTCTCCCATCTGTATTAAGCTAGGATTGATTTTATATACTTGTGAGGATGGAGTGAATTAATACTAGGAAATGCTGACACGTGCTAAGCACTTGATACATGCTGTTCTTGTTATATTGTGATTTTATCCGTTGTTACTGGCATTATGCTTCAAGTCATCCCTCAGGACCCTGACCCTTACTTAGACTCCAGTCCAGCTTATGGAACACTAATCAAGTCTTGGCCAGGGTAATCCCAGCTGCTGGCACCCATCCTACCATTACCCGCCCTGGATTTGGAGTCAATGCTCTTGCCCCAGGGCTTGGTAGACCAGCATTCCCTTCTGGATCCTAGCTTACCCAGCCACTCAGGCCCAGTGTTCCCTGTTGCCCCAGGTAGGACCGGCCCCGGCCCCATTCTCTGTTCCCCCGACCCTCCACCCCAGGCTTGCCCACTTCCACCAGCTCTGCATTCTCATGGGTGGGGGAGGGCAAGGGCGCCCCAGTGGCCCGGCTATGCAGAGCCTTGTCTGTGTATTCCCACCTTCACGCTTCAGTCGCTGTCGCCCCTGACTCATCAGTTAACTAACAAGCTCCAGAACCATCCCTCTTCCCTGTGGCACCTCATCAAATAGCCCATCTCGCCTGCGAGAGTGCGGGCTCTGTGGGGAGAGCTCTGCGGGAGAACTTCACCTGTCTGTTTTTCTAGGCGTCCGTCCTCCCTTTCTCATTGCTCTGAGAGCATCTCAAGGGCACAGGCTCTGTCTCATCTTTCTTTTGCAGTTTGTATGGTATGGAGAATTTCGCTTTTCACAGCGGGGAGTCATGGGCCATCTGGCTGGCTGATCAGGAAGGTTATTAGTTTTAACAATAATAACAGTGGCTCACATTTACTGAGCACTTACTATAAGCCAGGCAGTCTAAAAACCACTTCGTGTGAATTAACTTGGAGAATGTTTGCAATAACCTTGGGAGGGCAGATGATTTGTTTTTTTGTTTTTGTTTTTGTTTAAATTACTATTTTCCAGATGAACCCTCTGCAGCTCAGAGAATTACTTGCCCACATCAGGCAACTAATAAGTGACAAAGGTAGTGACCAGCCTGCCTGCCTGACTCCAAACCTGTGTCCTAAATCTGAGCTTCTCAAGCTTTTTGGGGACATACACATCACTTGGAGACCTTGTTAAAGTGCAGATCTGGGTTAGGACTCAAGATTCAGCATTTCTAAGAAGCTCTCACATGATGATACAGCTGATTGGAGCACACACTTCACTTAATGAAGATCTAGATCAAATTATCTTTTCTCCTGCTTTGCTCGGGTTGACTACAGGAATTCACTTAACTTTTTCCTGGAAGGAATTTCCTGAATAAGTCATGGAAAAGGTTCGTGGCTAAGAATCCTGGGTGTGAATTCCAGCTGTGACTTAGTTATCATGATCTTGGGCAACTTCCATGCAGAAACCCCATTTCCTCATCTGCAGGATGAGGCTAAGTACCACTCAGTGGATGGTTATGAAGGATGAGATGTGATAATGCCCCTGAAAAAAGAGTTCTATAGATGCCACAGAAAATACGGGTGCTAAAGTAATTTGCTATTAAAGTACTAAAAACCAAAATAAGAGTATTACTAATTACGACTCCCAACTGAACGGACCATCGGAGAGTCCTATGTCATGGTCAATTCAAGTTGTCACTCATTCCTTAAACTCTCTTATTTTTTTTTGCCATCTGGGTGCCATCAAGGGAGAAGGGATTCATCAGTGTTTTATTGCACTAATTAGGAGATTTCACTACTTAAGCCTGTGAGTCTTAGAGAACTTCCCATGAAGTGTTTCATACCCATAAACTGATCCCTCGCAAGCCCCCTCCATCTTTGGCATTATGGATGAAACAAGAAGGAAAGCCTTGGCCCCCCCAAAAAAAAAGAGAGAGAGAGAGATCACAAGGAGGGTGTGACTGAGCAGGAAAGTAGAGCAAAGCTGACATCGTCCCCCAAACTCCCAACCACGGAGGTCCAGCGTGGAAAGCAATAGATGGCTGCCATAGGCATCGCTAACGTGACCAACCGACAGATTAGCAGGATTGTAGGTATTTCTCATTAGATCCCTTAATGTGTCCTCTGTAATAAACTAGAGATGGTGGGTTAATGATAGCTACAAATTCTCTGCTACTCCTCCTACTCCTTGAATCTAAGCTGGGTTTGAGACTTGGTTTATACCAATAGAATGTGGCAAAATGATATTCTGGGGCTTCCGAGGCCAGGCCTTAAAAGGAAAACTGACAGCTTCTGTGTTCTCCCTCTTGGAAGCCAGCTGCTTCCAAGAAGCTTAGGCCAGACTGCTGAGGGCTGAGGAGCCATGCCATGGGAAGAGGCCTTGAGTGTGAGAGGCCATCTTGGGCGTCGTGATGGTTCCAGGCCTCAGCTCCATCATGTGGAGCAAAAGAACCACCCAGCTGAGCCCAGTTAACCTCTAGAATTGTGAGAAATAATACATTATTGTTGTTTTAAGATTTATTTATTTATATTAGAGAGAGAGGGACAAAGAGAGAGAGAGCGCAGGAGTAGAGGGAGGGGCGGACAGAGAGGGGGAAGGAGAGAAGCAGACTCTCTGCTGAGCATGGAGCCCTGCTTGGGGCTCTCATGATCCTGACATCATGACGTGAGCTGAAATCAAAAGTCGGTCACTTAGCCAACTGAGCCACCCAGGCGCCCCACATTATTGTTATTTTAAACCCCTACATTTGGGCACAGCAAGTTACACAATTGATCACTAAAACACTAGACATTTCTTGAATCTATTTTTTTTCTAATTTTCCTTCAATTTATTCCTTCAAGTATTTCCCATGTGTGAAGCTAGTAGCCCTTAGTGACGTCCTTACACCGGCAGTGTTGCCATCACCCAGAAACTTGTTAGAAATGCAGATGCGGAGCCCCACCTCAGATCTACTGCCTCAGGAATGCTGAGGTGGGACCCAACAACCTGGATTAGCAAGCCCTTTGAGTTATTCTGACACAGCACTCAAGTTAGGGAACCGGTGGGCTGAGCCCATGGTCCTCTACCCTAACTGTGCCTCTTAATCACCTGAGAACTTAATATACACTGGCTTCTGAGAGTGCCCCGGGCCTCCTGAAGGAAGTGAGGCTCAGAGGTGTGTGACCCAAAGAGTTTCATGCTGACTCTGCCGCACAACCCTGTCCCGTGGAAGAAATAAAAACATCCCTCCTGAAGTTGGGCCCTCTCGACCTGGGTTTAATGCCTAAAGGCGCAAATATTTACCTGAGGCTTTGGTAAAAACCAGATCCTGATTCAGTAGATGTGGGGTTGAGTCTGAGATACGTGTTTCTCCTCACAAATTCCCAGCTGACGTGGATGCTACAAACCTCACCTAGAGCAGCAAAGCTTAGGGGAGTCGCCGTCACTGTCTTCTCTGAAGGGTAAACGGCTTAAAAGGCAGTTTTATCTTACCCAACCACACACAGAAACCCACGCACACCCTTCTATAAAAGCTTCAATCCGAGGTAGCTATCCCACCGCTGTGGGGGCAGCCCACAGCACACACCGCGAGCCCCTGCAGGACACGCCATTTGAGCTTTGCCCCGAAAGATGGCGGAGGAAAAAGGGCTTTGTCCAACAGACCTGGAGAGGAAGAACATTCTTCGTTTTTTTCCCTTTTTTCCCCATTCCTTTTTATCGTGATAAATACATAAAGAAAAAATGTAGCATCCGAACCATTTTTAAGTATACAGTTCAGTGTCATTGAGTACGTTCGCAATGTTGTGCAATCATCACACCATCCATCTCCCTAAGTCTTTCATTTTTTTAAAGCCGAAACTCTTTGTCCATTAAACAATAACTCTCCATTCCTCTCTCCCCACTGCCAGACCCTGACAACCGCTGTTCTATCTCCTGTGTCTATGATTTTGACTACTCCCAGTACCTCAGAGACTTACAGTCTATGTCCTCATGTGACTGGCGTATCTCACTTACCATAATGTCCTCCGGTTTCATCCCCATTGTAGCATGTGTCAGAATGTCCTGCTGCTTGGATAACACTCCACGGTGTGTCTACACCACATTCGGTCCATCCATTCATCCGTCGATTGGACACTTGGGGTGCTTCCGTGTTTTCGCTACTGTAAATAATTCTCCTGTGAACACGGTGTACAGATATCTCTTTGAGACCCTGCTTTGAGTTCTTTTGGGTAAATACCCAAAAGTGGATTTGCTGGATCATATGGTAATTCTATTTTTAATTTTTGGAGGAACTGCCATACCGTTTTCCACAGCAGCTGTCCCATTTTACATTCCCACCAATGGTGTGCGAGGGTTCCAATTTCTTCACATCCTCACCAACACTTGTTATTTTTCTGGTTTTTTGATAGTAGCCATCCTCACAGACGTGAGGCTGGAGAAGGGCATTCTAAGGCCATGGGAAGGGCCTTGTTAAGGAGGCTCCAAAGAGCCACGCAGGGTAGCCAGGCAGCATGGGGACAGGGAAATAAAGCCAGACATGGTTTGTGGCTAGATTATGAATGAGCTTGAAAGTTAGGCTAAAAAATCTGAATTTTATCTCGGGGGCCATGGGGAGCCATGGAAGTTTCTTTAGCAGGAACGTGACATCTCTGCAATCACAACCTGGTTCCCACGGAAGGTGGAAGGGCTGCCCTGATTGCCATCACACCCGCAAGATTTATGTGACGAGACAGAGCGACACCAGAAAGACTTGAGGGCTTGGCGTCAAATGCAACAGACCAATCTTTGGAAACCGTGGTGGCTCGCCTTCCTGTAAAGAGGACACTTCTCCAATCGGTTTGAGGGATTGTCTTAAGGGCGAGGAACAGCAAGGTTTCCACTCACAGAGAGCATAGCTCTGCTCACATGTTCCAGTAAGTAATGTTCTCCTTGCCACGATGAACAGAAAAATGTGCCTGATGGAATGAAAATCCCCACTGCCCGGCTACCCGTGGGCAGCCCCGGTTACTATGGAAAATTCCTGATTCGAGTCAGCAGACGAGTTTCCTAGCTAGCGACTATTATTAATAGGAGCTTCAGCCTTGCTCTGACATTCCAGATGGGGTTCTTTAATATGTCATTTCACAAGCCAGGTGATTAAACCCCTATGTTTTTTAAAAGCAAAGAGAATGCACCCACCTTCGCCAGACTGACTACCCTCTTTAATAACCCACGCGCTCCTGCTCAGTTAGCATGAGAACAAAACTGCAACCATGAAATTATTTTAACAAGACCATAAAAAAAACAATTTGCTTGAGTGATGTTTAGAGAGAGGGGAGGAAACCCCCCCTTTCTCTAAACTAATTAAACTGTACTATATGTCCTTGTGTAGTTCCTGACATTTTTCTGGTTCACTCAGTTTGAATGGTTGCACAAGGATCGGCGCCAAGCTCCCAAATGGCTAACTCAAAACAAAAGCAGGGTCTCCAGAGTATTCTTGAGCATCCAGCAAATTGAGGGAAAGTTATTTTGGGTTAATAAATGTACTTCAGTTGCAATCACATCTTGCCTCATAGAAAAGACCGAAACAAAGAATCACTGTTTAAAGTCCAATTCAGGGTGAACTGGAAAGTGACATTGACCTTACTGTATTCATTTTATTTTTTCTGTTTTCTGTTATGTTATATTTAATTTTCTATTCTATTCTGTGCTGTGCTATGCTGTTCTAGTCTATGCTATGCTATGCTGTGCTATGCTATTCTTAAAATCACACCCTGCTTTGGATAAAACTGTTGACAATGGCCCCTCATTTCCTGTCCACCGCCCCCAATAATTTATGTCTTTCCCACTCACACTAGTTATTACCGGAAGCCACTGGCAGTTTCCTTGAACATCTTTACAGGCAAGTGGTCTATTCTCAGCCTGGTAGGGACTAGACATTGATTAATGGCTGGGAACTTTGGTTTCTGGCAAGATAAACCTCAGTTTAAGCTGGAGAGGCCTTTGGGTGTTGGTCAGGCTCTCATCAGAGTCAAATTGAAGAGTATAATAAGTGCCTTGGATGCAACACCATTGCGTATGTGTTAGATATGAGACCTTCTTTTGAGAAATGAGCCCGAATATCATGCCCTTATACTCTTTCAAACTAATGTTTGCCAATCCCTTTGGAGTTTAAAGAAAATGTTCTCCTTTGAAAAGCTCTTTAACATTGACGAGGCACTAAAATTTGTGGGGTATCAGGTCCCTTTAAATTCCAAAGGACCGTGAAGCACAGATAAAACATGTAATTCAATGCATTTCCGGTTAAGCGACACACAGCGAGCACCTGCCATGTGTGAGATACTGATGGGGACTATCCTTTGGGTGAACAGGATGAAACTGATAGAGATGTCTCCTCACTTCAGGGAAATTAGACTATCCCAATGTAAGAGGAGAATTGGGATGATAAATGGTAGAGCTGCTCATCGATAAGCCGTAACATTTCCATAACCCTCTACAATATGCAAAGTACATGCATATGTGTGTATGTGTACACCTACCTACAAGGCTGTTTATCTTCCGGTAATAGATGCTGATGGTCTCCGACTGCTCTGCTGCTGGTTCGTCAAATCGGTGGGGAAAAAAATCAGCTGGAATCACAGGGTCACTCTAGAGGTGAAAAAAGCAGGGGCCTCTGGAGTCCGACAGAGATGTGAATCCTGGCTGTGCTGCTTACCAACTCAGAGCTTGTCAAATGAGAGACGCAATGATCACCTCTGAGGGTTGATGAGAGGCATCTCCCAGACAGACTGTCTTAACCCAATGCCGTGGCATGTGGCTGGCTCTCAGCGCCGCCATGTCCCTTCCCCTCTTGTGCGAGGCTTGCTTTATCAGTCCCCAGGGGGCCTTGGGCGAGGTGATGGGCCATGCTGAAGCTCTGCCACGCTGACCTTTCCCAGGGTCCCCTAATCAGGGCCATTGCACACTCTGTCTCCCGCCCCAGAGCGCCTTAAAGGGTGTTGTCTCACTCTGTGGGGTAGCTGCCTCGCCTGTTTTTCTGAAGGAGGGGCTGCCGGGAAGGGAAGCTGCCAGGAAGAACAGCAACCCACATCGGGCTACTTCCTGTTTTGAAACCCAAGGACCCGCTTGCAATCAAGGATGGGTAGTAGAGGCTGGGGGCAGACAGCACCCGTACCGCAGGCATAAAGGGCTGCCTGCCACCCGGGGCTAGCAGGACTGCTGGTGCGCTCTTGAGCCTGCTTCTGGCTTCACCACGCACCCTTCCTCTACGGCATGCATTTTCTTAGAAAGCCAAGATCTGGGAAGGGCGTTACCTGGTGGCCTGACCTGGTGTGGGAAAGATAGCCCGCTGTTTGGTTTCCACATGAATCCGTGACGTGTGTGTTATCCGCCTCTGCTCCTCTGGTCTTCTCCTTCCCTCTCCACAGGGATGAGAAGCAGTAGAGCTACTAGTACAGTTGAGAGTCCTCAGTACTCATGGCCCACGGCTTCCAGAAGCGCAACGCCTAAACCTCAGCTCTACCGCCAAAGTCACCCTCCTCTGGTCAACCGCCGTCATCTCTTGCTCAGATACCTGCAATGGTCTCCTAATCACCGCTTCCCACGCTTCCACCCTTGCCTTCCCACAACCCCTAGTCCACGCAGCAGTCAGTATCAACCCTCAGATCAGGACTCTGACCCAGGTCTGGCCAAGCAGAGTACAACAAGCCCCTGGCCAGCATGCCTAGTTCAGGGATGGGCTGGAATCCAAGCCAGTGAGTAATTAAAACTCTCAGCTATTAAGCACTTACTGTGTGCCTGACGTGGGACCAAACCCTTAACCAGCAGCATCTCACTTCTTCACCCTCA
The DNA here is from genome assembly GCA_028534135.1 of Potos flavus. Taxonomy (NCBI): domain Eukaryota; kingdom Metazoa; phylum Chordata; class Mammalia; order Carnivora; family Procyonidae; genus Potos; species Potos flavus. Next base: position 78,198,745 of record CM052895.1, on the reverse strand, counting down.
GAATAATCTTGGGGGGGGAGGGTCAGAGCTATCATTATTAGAGTGAGTGAGGAACTTGCCAAAGGAACCCAATGACAGCACGGCTAAAGAATTGAACTCGATTCTTCCCAACTCCAGAACCCACCCTTGCACTCGAGTGTGAGCGTGGACACGGAGCGCTCTGTGGAAGTTTTCTCCAAACAATAGAATTTGTAATTTTAAGACTCTGTCTTCTAGTGAGGCCAGCATTAGGGAGCAATACGAACAAAGTGAAGGAGAATAGGGTCCTGCTGCACAGGCTGGCTGCCCGGGCTCTGCCCCTCTCTCCCTCCTACCAGCAGTGGGAGGGCAATGTGTTTTCTGTCTGATGATATGGGCATTTTAATTTTTTCTGGATAAAACGCCACCATGTTATAGCAATCTGGTGGATTTTGCTACATCTTGGTGGTTTGATCGATTTCCCCCTCTGAAACTGATGTGGACATTTTTGTGCATTCATCCCAGGAATGCAAGATTCTCCTGCAAGATTCTTCCTTTTTGGTTCAATATAAAACAAAACTGGCCTTGTGACCGTTACTCACACTGTCAATGCATCTAACAGACTCCCCCGAGAGAGGAAGAGTCTCGTGCTTCGGGGCAGGAATCTGAGGTCAGAAGGACCAGAGTTAAGAGCTCTCTGATCTCCAGCAAGGAACAGGAACTAGCTAAACCCATCAGTCGATGGAATGATGATAATCCTCCCGCTCGGATCTGGTGGAGAACTGAGCTCATTTAGGTCACCTGCTTAGCATAGTGCCTGGCATATAAAAAAGACTCAGTAAACTGTAGCTCTTTTTATTCATTTTTCTACTGAGAGGAAGAGTCGATTTTTTAAACTTATGTTTACTTGATTAATTTATAATCCTAAGTCCAAACACATGTTGCTGAGGCATAAACAGCCCATCCTTCTTCCCCTTTATGTCTCCGTTTCTTTTTTCCTTTTTTAAATATACTTTTTATTAACATATAATGTATTATTTGCCCCAGGGGTACAGGTCTGTGAATCATCGGTATTACACATTTCACAGCACTCACCATAGCACATACCCTCCCCAATGTCCATCACCCAGCCACCCCATCACCCACCCCCACCCCCAGCAACCCTCAGTTTTTTTCCTGAGATAAAGAGTCTCTTATGGTTTGTCTCCCTCCCCGGTCCCACCTTGTTTCATTTTCTCCCTCCCTTCCCCCCACAACCCCCCTCCCTGCCTCTCAAAGTCCTCATATCAGAGAGATCATATGATAATTGTCTTTCTCTGATTGTATGTCTCCCTTTCTTAATCAAAAAATATTTCTCAGGCACCTGGATGGCTCAGCCAATTAAGCATCCAACTCTCGATTTCAGCTCAGGTCTTGATCTTGGGGTTGTGAGATCGAGCCCCGCATCTAGCTCCTTGCTGGGCGTGGAGCCTGCTTAAGATTCTCTCTTTCCCTCTCCCTCTGCTCCTCACCCTCCTCTCAAATAAATGAATAAATAAATAAATAAATAAAAATATTTCTCTCATAAAATGATTTCAAATACAACTGATTTCTATATTTTTAATTGGAAACATGCACATGACATCACTTAATTGTCTCTCTATAAAAAACCCATATGAGACATTTCTCTCCAAGTTTGATGCCAAGGAAAATTTTTTCTCCTGAGATATTAGTATAACTTATTTCTCATATAATGTAAATAATGTAGCTGGTCATGTTTTCTTGTTATTCTGGCCACTAGGAAACGCAAAGCCAAATTTGTGGCTCAATTTTGATAAAAGCCTAGAATCCTCTGTTTGCGTGTTTATGTTATAATCACCTTCCTGGTCTTGATCTCTTAAATCTACCTTTCCCTAACCTTGACTTGGTCTCTATTTATAATTTTCTACTGTTTACCGCATTATTCTATTGCATTATATTTTTGTACAGACATAATATTTAATGTATTGTTATAAGCTGCGCATAGAACGGGGTCAATTTTATATGGTCATTGGGATGATGACTTATCAAAATGTTAAATATTTTTTTAATCTGCCATAAGCACACAATCTGACAAACCCAGATGATAACGAAGCAGGTTGTGGGAGGGGAAGGTACGTGTGAGTGTGTGTGTGTGTGTGTGTGTGCGCGCACACGCGAGAAGCGAGAAGCTTCAACCCCAGCATATAGGACTCTACAGTGGGCTTGAGTCCCTGGTCAGTTTGTCAGCTAGGACAGCTGGTGAGCTTTAACTGCTATCTTCTGATAAACCCGCGTGACTCATTTCTCTCTGGTCTGTGCACTTGTCCCAGCCCTCTGGCCCCTCCTTGGACTCCAGAACCCGCACCTTTAATCCACTTTCTACTGGATCCCTGAATAGTTTTCTTTTTGTTTTTAATGCAGATATGAGCGTGTGACTCTCCTGCGGAAGCCTTTCAGTATTACCCACAAAGTAAACCTTAAAACTTCCTAATCCAGTGTAATCCCCTCACTTGATGATTGAGAAGAATGAGAGCCAGAGAGGCAAAGGGACTTTCCTAAGGTCACACAGCAAGCGAGTAGCAGCGTGGGGACCAGAACTGAGGTTTTATTCCTCTGTTCATTCATTCCTACGTACATGCATCTATTTTTTCAAAAAATATTTCTGAAGAAGGAGAGGCATCAGGCATACCGCAGGCTGCAGACACACAGCCGTGGGCGAGACTGACGCAGCGCCTGCTGTTTTCAGGCTCACGTGCGAGAGGGGCGGGTTCGCACAAAAATGGGCAGGCTGCGCTAAGTGCCGGACAGACCCTGGGTGGGGGGCACCGGGCTAGAGAGTGAGTGGGCGGGTGTGGGGAGGTGGCGGAGGCCACGCCAGCCAGGGTGGTCGGCGAGGGTCGCTTTGCAAAGCAGGGACATTTGAGCCAGCAGCCGGCCCTGGGAAGATCTGGCTCTGGGTGTGTGCATGAGGTCCTGGGCAGGGCACTGGCTGGGCCGGATGGAAACATGCTCCGCCCGGCTGGATGGATCTCGGGGAGAGGGCCCCAAGAAGGTGGCTGGAGGCTGGAGAAGAGGTTGAAGAGGACGCGGGGCCCTGGCATAGGCCTCCTGCTGCTCTGCCATCACCGCTCAGGTCTCAGAAGCTCATCACAGGCCCAGGTGCACGTTCAGACCCAAGGCCTTTGAAAAATCGCAGCGGAGCAGAAGAGGGGCCTTTCCTTTCCTACCCACCCCAACCACAGCTCACCCCTTCTCCCTGGATCAGATTTACACCCGGCGGTATTTTTAGCCTTCTTTCTCGAGCTCAGTGAACGCACCCCACATGAAAGAGGAGACAAATTTATCTCTGTGGTTGAGAAATACTCACATGTGAGAGGCACGTGATAGCAGGAAAGAGCATGGGGTTTGGAATGAAGCTGGGTTTGAACCTCAGCTCTGTCAGGAAAGAAGGTGCTGTATTTCAGCAAGATTCCCCCCTTCTCTGCGCCTCGGCGTCCCACCTGTAAACAGCATTAGTAAGAACTGGCATTTGTATAACACTTACGCTGAGCAAGACATTGTTCCGGGTCCTTTCTAAATAGCATCTCGATTCATCTTCCTGTGATCCCTCTTCTTGCACTATTATCATCAAGCCCATTATACTGATGGGGAAACTGAGAGAGGATGACATTCAAATTCAAGCATTCCCTTGTCTTAAGTGTGATGCCGTGCCCGGGAGTCTTACAAGGACTAGAGCCCAGCCTGGGCCCTCCCAGTGTTTAATCAATTTTCTGTTTACCCCGAGGAAGCAGATGGATAGTGTCGCATCCAGATGTTCAATGGTTGCAAATGGGAGGCAGTGGCGAGGGGCAAAGCTGGTTGGTCATGTTGCTCGCCAGCATCCCTGACCCAACAGCTAGATGCCCGGGATATTCCTCCTGCCTTTCTGCCACGGAGTAATAAATGGGCTTGACTTCTTCCCACTCACCTAGTGGTCCCTTGGCAATGACATTTTCCTCTGGATTACAATATTATTCAAAGAGCACTGGGTCCCGGGCAGAGCATGTCCCTCCTCTGGGCTCCCACGGCATCGCGTACATCCGGTATCACAGCCCTTATACAATCGCACGGTAATTACCTTACTCGCCCAGGGCAAGAGCACAAATAGAGGCCCACATATCATGTGTCTAAATATTAAAAGTTATAAATCAAGCTAATAAACTGTTAAATAAAATATCTTCTATCCACATACTTTGACAAATATATAGGCCTAACAATCCGGAAGGCCAGGATGGAATTAGGGCTCTCAGACGTCTCAGGATTTTGTGACTCAATCTGGTGACATCGGAAGGCTGCGTCCAGCGCCAGGCCTGGCCCCTACCCCCAGCCTCAGTCTCTGTCCTGAACCGAGATGGGCCTTGGGCAGGCCGACAGCCGAGGCTACTCCAGCCTCACGCCCAATCCCTCTGCCCACCGACAGCTGCCCTTTGGCTTGCACTAGTTTCCCGGTTTGCACGAGGGCGCCTAGTGCTCAGCCTTCTGGAGGATGGACCTGAGAAAGGAGCCTCCGCAGTTCCCAGAAATAGGCTCTTGGCTGTTTGAGCACGGCGTCCGTGGTCCCCACTATGTATGCAAGCAGCATGACCCGGAACACTGTCATCCAGCAGAAATACGGTGTCAGCCACAAATACTGGCCGCGTGCAGAATTGACATCTTACTCTTAGCTCACACCCGGAAACAAAAAAGTAAAAAGAAACAGGTGACATGACTTTTAGCAAAGGATTCACGTAATATTTCCCCAAATGCCATCCTTTTAATATGCAATCAATTATAAACAATTACTTGTGAGAAATCTGACATCGTCGTACTATTCTGCTCGGACGGCACATCCCTGTTGCGTCTCGCCGCGTTTCCGGCGCTGCCTCCTCTTGTCGCTCAGATGTGCACCTCTGCCCTCTCAGTGTGCTCCGCGGACCAGCAGCGTCTAGCCCACCTGCAGAACCGCAAGTGCTCCCTCCACCTGCCCGCGCCCACCCCCCTCACCCCCCCGCCCCGGACAGAACCAGCGTTTTAGCCAGATCCTCAAGTGAAGGAGATGGACATGAAAGCTTAGCGGGCTGGCTTCTCTAGAAGGTTCCCTGACCTGCCGGACTCTAACCAAAGAGGGCCAGAGCGGGACTGGGGTCGGGGCAGGGGCGCTTCCTAAGGGTGGTTTTGCCGGACTCTTCCTGTTGGTCCCCACTGCCTCCCCCAAGGCCCTTCCAGTTGGGGAGAAAAGCAGCACAGTGTGAAAAAGGAAAATGGGGGGGGGCCTGGAGAGTAAGAAAAGGACACATAGGAAGTAGGAGGGGAGACATCTGTGTAAAGGGAAAAAGCTGAGAAAGAAAGAGCATGGTCACAGGGGGACAGCAGGCAGGTCTGGGGAAGGACGCTCTGAGGAGACTGTTTCTGCTGGGAGCGAATGGGAGATAGTTTGTACTGGTTTCTGAGCATGACTATAGGGGTGTCTAGTAAATGAGGGTGGTCCAAGGTCACCACATGGGAGGCTTCTGAAAAGACCTGTATAGGGAAATTTTTTTTTTCTTTTCGAGAGAGAGAGAGAGTGCATGCAGGGGAAGGGGCAGAGGGAGGGAGGGAGAGAGAATTTCAAGCAGACTCCCCGCTGAGTGTGGAGCCCGACAGGACATGAGGCTTGATCCCAGGACCCTGAGATCATGACCTTAGCTGAAATCAAGAGTCAGACACTTAACCAACTGAGCCACCCAGGCGCCCCTGTGCAAGGAAATTCTGGATCACAAGCCCTTATACTGCAAAATCAGGGCTATGTCTCAACAGCTTAAATTTGCCAATGGTTTGAGTTGACGTTTTGTCCTGAAGGTAGAAGCCAGTCCCATCATGTACGTTTCATGGAGATTTCTCAAGTGTGCTGGAGGTGAGAGGTTCCATTAGAAGTTACGCAGTGGAAATTTCATCGTCTTTGCTCTTAGCATAATGGATATTTTTTTGAGAAATGCATCCTGGGTGCATTGCAGACCATTAGTTCAAGCTGCACTTGTATCAGGTTGGCGTGGGAGGAGAACATGTGGAATGAAAATGAAAGACAATGAGAGAAACGAAGGTCTACCAGCGCTGTGGCTTTGCTGGCCACATACGGGGTCCCCATGAATGGCCGAATGCTTCTCTCCAGTAAGTGTCATTTTATCTGCTGGGGGTTTTCATAGCAAGTAATAGGATATGCAGTTAACAGTGGCTTCAAGAGTGGCTCTCAAGATGTAGTTCACCAGCATCATCAGTGTCACAGGAACTTGTCAGAAATGCACATTTTGGGGCCCACTGCAGACCTACTGAATCAGAAACTCAGGGATAAGGCCAGCAATCTGTGTTTTAATATGCCCTCCAGGTGATTCTGATGCATGCTCAAGTTTGAGAAAGAATAGCTTAAGCCATAAGGACATTTATTATTTCTTAATGAAATGTCTGGAAGCAGACTCCGCACTGCCAGGACTGTGAGCAGCATTTCTGGGATTCTCTTGACCTTTCCCCTCATGGTCACAAAATGGTTGCCATAGCTTTAAGCATCACACATTATCCTCACCTTGCAGTGTCCCAAACAAGAAGGACAATGTGATGGCAGAAAGGGGGCTCCTCTTCCTTAACACCTTCTCTTTATCAGGCAGGAAAACACATCTCAGGAACCTCCTCAGCAGACTTCCCTTCTCAATTCGTTGCCCAAACCTGGGTCTCATGCCTGTCCCCAGGCAAATCACTGGCAAAGTGATGGATGGAGTCTAACAAAGACTTAAACTAGCACAGCTCATCCCCTTGAGTTCACTGCTGCTCCTCCAGTGCCCAAACAAAGTCATTCTCTATTTGCCAGAACAAATCGGGGGGTGGGGATAGAGGAATGCCGCGTGACAGACACTGTTGTCACAATTATTGTCCCCATTTTACAGATGTGGAAAGTAAAAGCTCAAGGAACACCACAAAACCTAGGATATTGGGGAGCTGAGACTCAAACTCACTTTTTTCTGACTCCCCAAATCTTTCCATTGCCTCATTCCACCTATGGATTTACAATTACCCAGAACGGGTGAGGCAAAAAAGATTGATTCTTTGACTTTCTGCAGTGGCAAATATTCAGATACGAATTATCGTTTGGAACACATGATGTTAGCAGAAGAGAAATCACCAGCTGGACACCTGGGGGCCTGTGCGTTATTCGGCAAGAGATTTTTTTTTTAGGGACACCTGGGTGGCTCAGTGGGTTAAAGCCTCTGCCTTCAGCTCAGGTCATGATCTCAGGGTCCTGAGATCGAGCCCGGCATCGGGCTCTCTGCTCAGCGGGGAGCCTGCTTCCCCCTCTCTCTCTGCCTGCCTCTCTGCCTACTTATGATCTCTGTCAAATAAATAAATAAAATCTGTAAAAAAAAAAAGATTTTTTTTAATTTTATAAATTCACATTCAATATTTAACACTGGGAAGCTTCCCATTCAAATTCCAACTCCTAGATGCTTCTAGAGAAACATGAGAAGCTTTTGCCACTGACCCAACATCCCCTCGTGGCAAGAATCGGTAGGAGCTGAGTGGCCTAGTTTCCCACGCTCCCCCACCCAGGCCTGCCCCCATGAACCAGTGCCTACAACACTGATGGTAGGATCCATCTCTTCTTCACCCGAGCCCCCCAAATCTGCAGCCAAGAGTCCTTGGGGAAGGGAGGGCGGGGATGGGGTGCTCAGAGTTTTCGGAGGGAAATCTGAGTATTCCCATGGGACCACCAGCATTGGCACTCCGTAGGACTTCTCTGTGGTCCCAGCTCTTCGGGCTGAGACACGACCCTGGGAGGGAGGCATAGGAGACCCCCCCACCCCCAGGTGTATGGCATGGGAGAGACTCCAAGGCTGCAAGCAGTTTGGGCAAGAGGTCTGAAATCGGGGTGGTAGGGACTAGCCGGACCGTTTTACCTCCCAGAAGCTGGTTTCCGCTGAAACTCCCCAATGTTCCTGTACAATGTCCTACTCCTCGGGGTCACCGATATGTCCTCTAAGACTTGTTTTGGTTGTAAACACTACCTGGGGACTAATGTTCTCTCGCTTAAACCACTACTAGTGGAAATTGTATATAAACTTTGGGCCTATTTCTTTATTTAGTTTTTCAATTCTGAAATACCGTTTGTTTGCTTTTTCTTCAGTACCCTTAGGGCTTTTTTTTGGACAGTGTTGTCCCGGGAGCACTCCGTTACAAAAGGAGAAGCCACAGCAATAATAAAAATGCTGATGATAATAGTGTAGCTAAGAAATGAGGTAATGCATAGGAAAAGCCCTAGCTCAGCTCTGTCCCAGCTCTGAGGACACAAATACTCAGGGAATTCTCCGTCTGTCCGGTGGGAGAGCCAGATGCATAAACAGGCCATTACAATGGAATCTGATCAGGGCGGCTCCGGAAGTAAACAGAGGGTGTTCTCAGATCTGGGAGGATCAGCACCTACCCTGAGATGGGAAAGCTTCTGGAGGAGGCGACAACTGAATCTTAACATAAGAATCAGCCAAGGGAAGAAGAGGAGAGGGATGATCAGGCAAAAGGAGGCGTGGGAGCAAAGGGCTAGAAATAGGTAAGAACATGGTACGTGATGGTACCTGCATGTTCCTGGAACTCACAGGGAAAGGTTAGGGAGGGAGACAGGGGAGGAGGCTAGAGGAGTAAGGAGCAAGTCATGAGGTCTGTGGATTTCTCCCGGGAGACTGGAGATGCCATGAAGGGTCTTAAGTAGAGAGGTGACCAATCGTGCTTGTTGGAACAATCGCCCAGGCTTCAGATGTCCTGAGAGTAGAAGACAGAGGCAGTGGATTTGAACCCAGCAACTGCTGAGTACTATTTCCCGCTAAAGAAAGAGGGAGTTGGTCTGTCTCCAAGGTTCTGTCTCTAAGGTTCTCCATCTCTGTATTCCAAAGGCGTGAAAGTGGAAGTTGCAGATGTCCTAAGGCCCAACCTTGGGTTCCACGGCTCACTTCTGCTGGGGTCTATTCATCAAAGTGAACCACAGACCAATCCAGGTTCTAAATAGACTCCACCTCTTCATGGGAGAAGAGGCAAAAATTAGCAGCTATCTTTGTACGTACCATCCCTTACTTGCTGATCCTTTGAAATCATCTGCTACGGAATAGGATGCAAAATATTTGTTAGGGATTGATTGATCACTTGGTTAAATCATTTACTTATTACTTTATGTGGGGGTCCCTCACCATGAAATAGATCAGTAGTCTTCTTGGAATAAGGGAGAAGGCAACTCCATGTACTGAAGAGAGCCAGCCAGACCTGTGGTCAGACTTTGTTTGTCCCATGACCGCAGGGAAAGTCACTCGTCTTTCTGGAACTCAGTTTGCTCATCAGTGAAATGAGGATAACTATACCTACAGATAAGCATTGCAGCACCCACTTCACAAGGTATGTGCGGGTTTCACTGGTCATGCATCCTAGCCCTCCTGGCTAGCCTTGAGGCGGTAGCACTGAGTAGAAGAAAAGAGTGGTTGGTTCCTAGAGAAACAAGTCTTATTTTGAGGAGGAAAAAAAAATTTCTTGAATTACTTTAGAGCACTTTCCTTTGGACTAAGCAGTTAGAACGCTACTAGCAAAGAAGACATTGACCTTTTGATTACAAAGATAATTAATTGAAGAAAATGCGTAACAGAGGTTTCCTCTGGGGGGGCCAAGAATTAGAAATGGAAGGGAAATACATGTTTTACTGTTTACTTTTTGGCATCATCTGAATATTTTTCTCCCATACATGTATTCTTTTTTCTAGTAAAATTATTCAAATATGAGAAATTCAAACACCATTGAAACAATGTCTTCCCATCACAAGGACTTTGATGAGCACAGAGTTGGTCATTAATGTAATTCACAGCTTTAGAAAGTGTCAATTCCATTTTTCCTATAGTGGGAAGTCTTAAAAGAGCAGGGTAGCATCCCCAGGGTCTTTCTTCTCGCTCTCCCCTGCCTCAGTTTCCTTCCGGACGTTCTACTCTTGGAGTACTTTTGCATTTGTTCATTAAACGCCTGCTCAGGCTGGAGACGGCTCAGGCGATGTCCTGTCTTCACTGCATATGACACACGCTACACACTCACGGCCCCCTCCTCGCCACGTACCTGCCTCAGTCGCCCCTGCTGCTACTTGGCTTAATTGTTTGGTTTGTGATTTCCAGGCGGCCTCGTGTCTGTGCTTCTTTTTAAAGCAAGATCATGATATGGGAGCCAGTCAAGGAGAAGAGAGGAAGCCTGAAAGAGGAAGAGACAGAAGAAAGGGAGGAAGGAAGAAAGGGAGGATGGAAGGAAGGAAGGAAGGGAGGGAGGGAGAAGTGCTGATTCTTGCAGCTGTGTAGAATGCCTCTCCAAAGCCTTTCTTCCTCCTGACCCTTCCGCACTTGCCCCAAGCTTCTCTTGTTCCTCTACTCTGGCCATCTCTTGCTCTTGTATATTACACAGACTAGCACAGATCGATAAATATTACTGTGAAAGACAAAAAGAAGGGCTTTTGTCTTAAGTCTTCCACAACCCCCAGTCACTGCACACGTACGGACACGCTGAATGCACCCACGGGTGCTGTTAGATCTGTGAGAATGGCCATGAGTCCCACCATCCACTTTTCTAAGTCCCCATCACCGCCGTCCTCATCAGTCTAAACGGGACCATGAACTGATGTGAGCTGATGTGTGAAAGCATCACCTGAAGTCATTTAAAAAAGAAAGAAGGAAGAAGGAAAGGAAGGAAGAGAGGGAGGAAGGGAAGGGAGGAAGGGAGGAAGGAATGAAAGAAGGGAGGGGGGGAAGGAACTGAAGAAAGGAGAGGGGGAAGGAACGGAAGAAGGGAGGGAGGGAGGGGGGAAGGAAAGCCTGCCCTTCAATGTTTGTTGTAGCTCTTGATCTTTTCTTTTCTTAAATCATTTTTGCTGAGCCAGTCTCCAAGTGGGATCCCCACCAAGTCGATCCCCAGACTTCAGTAAGAATTCTGCTGTTGGTTAAACCGTGTCCCTCAAAAAGAAATGTTGAAGTTCTGACCCCCGGGACCTTGGAAAGTGACCTTATTTGGAAATAGGGCTGTTGAGAGTGTAATTAGTTGAGGTCAAGCTGGAGGCGGGTGGCCCTTACTCCACTAGGACTCGGTGCCTTACAAGGAGAGGAGACACACAGACACACGGAGTGAATGCCAGGTGCGTGCAGAGGCAGAGGTTGGAGCAATGGAGCGGCAAGTGAGGAAGGCCAGAGATCACTGCCAGCCCACGAAGCTGGGAAGAGGCGAGGAAAGATCGAACCCAGACTCTCGGAGGGAACAGAGCCCCGCTGACCCTGTGACTTCAGACTTGTGGCTTCCAGAACTGGGGGAGACCCTCTATCAGCTGTTTCAAGCACCCAGGGTACATATTAAGTTATAGCAGGCTTGGGCTCCCCCACAGCTGTCTTTGAGTCTTCAGTAGGACAAGGGTTTCAAAAGAACCGGGTGACTGATTTCAACTGGGTCAACCGGAATAGAATTTTGGAAGTGAAACACACACACTCTCGCTGGATTCTAAAAAAAAAAGGACCGCTCCCTTCTGTTAAAAATGCAGAGACATATGAAGATACAACATGGCTCCCTTTTTCTTTTCCTAAAAAATAAATAAACAAACAAACAAGCAAACAAAGGAACAAATTCTCAGGATAACGGGGGGTGGGAGGGCGGAATGACAGAGTGGACAGAGGGAGAACGTGGACTCCCAGGGCTGCTGCTTCATTATCAGATGCAGGCCGCCTGCCAGGTGGGTCAGTTAGGGTCCTGGGGGGAAGGCTGCGCCCTGCACGTGGTTCTGATGAGGACATCCTCGGGAAAGGGCCCCGTAGAGGGCGAGGGGGAAAACCAGAGATGCTAAGCAACAGAGGGAAGCTGGGGTCAGCCATCGGGCCCAGGGGACAGAGGGAGGAAACCGTGTTATTGGGAACTATAGTCACGGAGATCCATAGCTCCTGGTAGACAAGCGTCCAAGAAGGTAGGGGTGAGGACGAAAGATGTCAACCTTCTCTTTGTTTTTTTTTGTTTTTTTTTTTTCCATCCTTCTCTTCTTTCTGAACTTAGTTTTTTTGTTTTGTTTTTTTCTCTACCAAATGGCAATAAGACCACCGACCTGATAGGCTTGGGAGAAGTTAACCTGAATTATAAGGGACCCAGTGCAACGCTTTGGCACAGACGTGTGTCCTCAGTAAACATCTCGTGAATAAACAATGGCGGATGGAATGAATACTTTTATAAGGCACACACAATAATTTTCTTTTTGCAAAAAAAAAAAAAAAGCCTCAAATGATAGACTTGGATAAATTATGTCTCCACTCCATGTCATAAAAGGTACAGAGGGAATTGTAGAGCATATTAGAGATAATTAACTCCAAGTTGAATCGGGGCTGCCTGAATTCAGGAAGGATTCCTCTAGTCAATCTTGCCCTAAAAAGGCACCGAGCCACATGCACAGGAAGGAAAATAGAAGCCAATTAATTCAAAACATTTGGTACCTTGTAGCCTCAAGAGGTTTAGACGGGAGCACTTAGTGACCGTGACTGAAATAGCAAAGTGCTTGGGCCACATGGCGGGGGGACCGAGCTGATTCGGCCACCATCCGGAGCGGCCCACTTCCAGGGACTGTTGACTCAAAGGCAAAAGGCAAGATGGAGTTTCCTTAGGGCCATTGGTTTGGGAAGGGATTTGAAACCAAAGGCTCTTTCTCCGGGGAGCTATGTTCGAGTTTTTCCCCAGTTTCCAGGGAGAAACAAGGGCACCGCTGGGCCCCTCCTGACGTGCTAAGTGGTGGGCTAGAAGGTTCCTGCCCATGGCCTCTGCCAATCCTCCCAGCACTCAGGAGAGGCAGAAGAGTAGGCAGACGCGGGGAGGGCAGGGGTCTCACCTAAGGTCCCATTGCTGCTGAGTGGCCCAAAAGATATGCGAGCTTAGGTTGTTTTCACTCTATGCCATTTGTTTCAAACATGTCCGCTCTGCTATTAAGGACTGACAGAGCGGTGACCCATGAAAGGACCCTGGGCCCTGATGACACGATTGAGCCCTCCCGTGTCCTCCCCCCACATGAGAGTCCCTTCTATTTGAGAACTCCCAGCTCAGGGAGGTCTGAAATGTTCTTATCATTTTAGCCACCTTGCATTTGGGTTTTCTGTTACTTTTAGCTGAAGTCATCCTACTGTATGCACACAGCCTTTTATTCCTGCTGACCTCCTCCCAGCTGGTTCCATCTCATCCTCAGGGCCCCCTCTGATGTCACTCCCAGTCACCTCCCTGCTGGACGTGCCTCCTGTCAGTCCCTCCGTTCCACCCTGTTCAATTTCCTGCAGAACCTTTGGGACTCCTTAAACTGCTCTTTTAAAGGGCTAGCACGCCCCCCTCCCTGACTGGGACGTAGGCCCCCGAGAGGGCCGTGTCTGTCTTGCTCATCTCGTGCTCCCAGGACCTCGCTCAGTGCCTGGCATATAGTAGGCACTCACTAAATCATTTCTGGATGAGTGAGAAGTGGAGAGCTGGCGTTCTAAAGTGAAGCACCTCCCACCTGGCTAGACGCCACCTTTCAGAACCCTTCCCTCGCTCTCGTTGGATTCGGGCTCCTTGTTTCCCTAGCAGCACAGACCGCATGGCCGACAGAGGCACCATCCAGTCCATTAGCCTCTCAGGCATCTCCCCCTAACCATCAGGATTCTCTCTTTGCATTTGAACTCTTAAAAAGCAGCCGACAGGGATATCTCGGTGGCTCAGTCGGTTAAGTGGTTAAGTCTCTGCCTTCGGCTCGGGTCATGATCCCAGGGTCCTGGGATCGAGTCCCACATCAGGCTACCTGTTCAGTGGGGAGCCTGCTTCTCCCTCTCTCTCTGCCCCTCCCCCTGCTTGTGCTCTCTCTCCCTCTCTCTCTCTCTCTCAAATAAATAAAATATTTAAAACAACAACAGCCAACACACAAGCAGCTTCCTGGTGGGCAGGTCATTTTTCCGCCCAGGACTGAGGACCACGTTCTTTAGGTGGAGATCTCAGGCACGGAATTAGAATGGCCTTCCCATCCCCCTGGTCCCCCTCTGTGCCTTCTCTGCCGTAGCCCCCACCTAACCTGCTGTTGGGGGGAAAAGCCATGTTGGTGATGACATCACAGAGCCCAAGAATTCCTCATTAGATGGAAATTGCAGCTCCGAGGGGGAAAGCGATCTGGTCATAGGCAAGTGCATGGAAGACATGGCAATAGAACTTAGGTTTCTTTTCTTTCTCCATGTCCCAAGACCTTTTCCATAATTGGTCACTTCTCTTAGATGGAGACAGAGAGAACTAGAGTTGCCATTACCTCCGGGGTAACCCAGAGCATGTCATTAAAATTCTGTGAGCTGCGGTTTACCCATCTGCATATTGGGGTGCTCAACCAGCTGTCTCTGGGGTGCGTGTGTGTTTCAGGGCTGATATAAGGGTTATAAAACTGTGAAAGCAGCTTGTCACCTAAGTCCAGGTTCGAGGGACCCCCTAAATCAGGCATTTAAAAATTTGACCTCTTACAAACTTGCAGCCCTGTCCTTAGCAAGATGCTTAACCCGAAGCATCGCCGTCTGGTTGCCTTGTCTGATGGGCCATCTATCCCAGCCCCTGGACATCTGGTGCCCGCGGCTGATCCATTAGCCGCCTCGCCTGCCCCCAGAGCCGAGCGATCTGTCCTCCGCCACACCCAGGCCACCATGAAATATTCAAGCATCTCCGATAGCAGAGAATTTACTTTGACGGGATTCTGCTAGGGTTGTAGTTTGGGTTACAGATGAGAAGTCTGACCAACTAAGAGAAGTCAGAGGTCAGAAGCCAGGCTGCTTGCAAAATAAGGAATGAACCTTCAAACGTAAATCACAAGTCAGGATGCCGCTTCTCGAACACAAGCAAACTCGGCGAGCTAAAACTTGTTGCAGGCTCCTAAAGAAGTAGCTGGGGCTTGAGAACCGATTCCAGACAGTGGAAGACGGCAGTCTTCAGGGTCATAAAGATCTGGGTTCAAATCCAGCGTGGCTGCTTTCTAGCTATATTCCTTCGGTAAGTTACTGAATTTTACTTCGACTCAGTTTTTCTATACCTAAGTGGGGGACAATAAGTCCTACCCGCCTTGAATATGATAAGGTATTTGGAGGGACCTTGTAGATATTTACATTATGCAAGTTTCCTCCTCTTTTCCAATGAGGGGCTTCTTTTTTTTATCTAGGTCAGCTTTAGGAGTGAGAGACAGCAGGCATCCTCTGATGGTGGTAAGGTGACTGCATTAAGGGTCATCTGACACCGGAACAAAATGCACTCTATCCTGGCACTTAGAACGTCCCCCCGTTCCCAGATTTTCTTCGCCATTCACCTCGTTCTCCCAAAAAATGATCTGAGGTTGTTGACTATGAAGTGTGTTTATATGTACTCCTGCTAATAAAACAGGGGTAGGAACGATAACAGCTGATGTTTGCGGAGTGTGTGCTGGTGCTGTATACCAGGTGCTGAGTTCAGGGATTTACCCACGTTAATGTTTTTTCAAAGATAAGGAAAAAAAAAAAAAAAAGCAACATCCCGGCAAGCAGGTGGAAGCGAATTTGCTAAGCCTTGATGACCCGTTCTGGCTTTAACACCAGCACAACCCTGAGTTCTGGGTTATAGTTATGAAAGAAATGGTCTCAATGGGAGCCAAAACAAAAAAAAAGCGGGGGGGGGGGGGCTTTGGACTAGAGATCTTTAGCGTCACAATAATAAAAATCTTTTCTCCTACAGGAGTCCCAGCAGTCAAGTCGTTTCTATAGCTGGGAGTTCACGGCCATAAAATTTATATGTCAGTGGCTCTAGGACCGTCGGAGGTAGTGCCCATCCCCCTTATGGCCAGCAGCTCTCACTTCGGTGCGAACCACCTTACATATTTTTTTACCTTGTCGATCCTCTTTTCCAGCCAATGATTAAATCTCGAAGCAAATGGTACCACTTCAAAGCCTTTCACCTATGTCAGTTCCCCAGGGGACCCTGTGAAGCTGGTAAATAATCCCCTGGGTTATAGCCAGTTTGCATGATGGACACTGACAGTGCAGGAGAAAAGCCTGTGGTTTGAGGGTCTGAGGTGTCTCTGAGCTCCCCAGCAGCCCCTTCCCAAAGGGAAACTTGGTGAAGTCCCGAGGGAGCACTCCCTCCCTAAAGGGAGGGAGCACGTATCTGGGGGGGTTGTTGCTTTGGCTTGGTTCCTTGCAAGTGGGATGCCACCTAAGAGGCTTTAGGCTGTAAGGTTACCTCTTGCTTCTCCGGCTGTGGCTTCTGTAGGGTAAATGCAGGATCTGTCTTTCCTGCTCAGTGCAGAATTCTCATAGGATCCAGCAGGCCCGAGGTTCCCCCCACTCACCCCCAGAATGCGCCAGACTCTGTCTCCATGCATGGATTCCACACACCCCATCTCCACACCCTCCATTCACACATTCCACTGACAGCCTTCCTGTGAGGTAGACAGCACCACCCTTCTTTGACAGCAGAGGAAAAGGAGGCCCCGAGAGATAAGGTAAGCTGCCTGAGCTCACACAGCCCACAAGTGGTCGAGCCCCGGCTAGACCCCAGGGCTCCTGACTCCAGCTGCGGCTTCGGGGGTGTAAGCATGTGCTCGATCGCGCACGGTGAGCAGGTCACAGAGCTGGGACTCAAATTCAGAACTCTAGACTCCAAGTCCAGTGCTCACTCCGCAACACTCCACGACCTCCCAGCTTCCAGCCATCCGTTTAATAAATATTTACTGCCCACCTCGCAGGCAGTAGGAGCTATTGGAAGTCCTAAGGATACAGCTGTGAGTAAGACATACAGGATCTGTGTCCGCATGGGCTCACCTTGTCGTGGGGGAGACCGAATACTAATAAGGAAGCTAACAGGTTGACAGACTCCTTCTGGTTGAGATGAGTTTCATGGTAGAAATATTCAGGGGCTGAAGAGGGAAGAAGGGCTGGGGTGTGGGGTCACTGACTTAGACAAGGAGGGTCAGGAGAGGCTTCTCCGAGGAGGTGACGTTATCTGAGGGCTGCGTGATAAGTAGGAGGCAGACACAGAAGAGAGAACAGACGGGTGAGGGCCTGGAGCCGTGACGCTTCTGTGACAGGGACTGATACAAGGGTGGGGTGGGAAGGTCACGGAGGAAGATGCAAAGAGCTTCTGGTGAAGCTGGACAGGAGTTCGCCACAGGCCTCGAGGACATGTGGAGGGTTGATATTTTCCTAAGAGCATCACAGAAGCACTGAAAGGCTTAGGCATGGAGGTGACAGAACCCGAATTTGCATTTTAGAAATGCAATTACTCTTAGCCACTGTGTGCATGCATGTGTGTGGGCGCGCGTGCACGCACCCTAGGGGTGGGGTGGGGTTGCAAGTGGGAGTCAAGGAAGCCAGCAAGAGACTGCTGTGGGGGCCCCAGCAGGCCTGGACTAGGGTAGGGGTGATGAGAATGGAAAGGGAGCAGATTTGGGTCCTGTTTAAAAACAAAGTCATCAGGGCCCGTGGATGGCTTGGAAGTGAGCAGTGGTGGGGGTCGGTGTTCAGAACGACTTCCAGGACCCAGGATCCCTCCAGCATACCAGGTGAAGAATAGGATCATCTCTCTGGGGCTGCTGGAACAGGACTGCAAGGGCAAGACCTGGGAGCGGATGGAGGGCCCTGCAACGAGGCTTGAGTCTCAAGCCCCATCCTGTAGCAGGAGCCCTTCCAGCAGCAAGCAGATCCCTCTGCCTGCACAGCAGGCAGATAACAATCCCCACTGTGCCCAGAACCTTCCGGGGGCCCCAGCCAGCCAGGCCCCACTGCAGCCAGGGCACTGCACTCTCTAGATTGGGTTCCTGGAAAACTCTTCCATTATTGATAAGGAGCCCTCCTGACATCACTAAAGACGACGAGGCTCGCTCCTCGCTTAAGTGACGGCTCTCTGCCCTGCAGGTCTCGGTCCTCCAGCTCAGCGGCGGGGATCCAGGGGAGGTGAGGAAGAGGAGGCAACGGTTGGAATGCAGCCATAAGGAAAACACTCAGCACGTCATCATGAAGATGCTCAGACTGTAATAATGAACATTTTCTGGACGCTTGCTCTGTGCCAGGCAGGGTTTCCAGGGACCACACTCTTCTTGAGAAGTCTGAGAGGGAAGTCCTATAATTATGGCCACTTTACAGGCGAGAAAACTGAGGCAAAAGGAGGTTAAGTTAGTTGCCTCAGGTCATCCAGCTTAGCCATGGCAAAGCCAGGTTTAGACGTCAACAGCCTGGCCCCAGACTCCACGGAAACACCGGCTACTTTGAATTATCTCCACGTGCTATCGTAGGAAGGGTTTTGGAGCTGGCAGCGGAGGAGGCTACTTTCCTTTTCCTCATTCAAGTGAATCAATTAGATAGAACAATGCCGGAAACATTTAACTAAAGCCCTGTTAGGGGCTTCTATTACTTTACTTAGATTTACTAAACGCCTGTGAGATGAGGACTCTCGTCAAGCGTATTTTCCAGATGAGAAAACTGAGGTTAAGAGAGAGAAGACATTTTACCTAAGGCTGGGCAGCTAGGGAAGGACAGACCTAGAATGTGAACCTTGGTCATTCAACTCCAAGGACAGTGACTTCTCTAACTGCACTGTGTATTTATATATGTAAACCGTATGTATGAATTGCTCAAGTTCATTGGAAAGAATATTACTGTTTCAACATAGAGCACATGGGCTATGCCGATCGTCCTGATGTGACTGAGCGTTGCCACACCCCTGGAAGACCTGGTGAAAGATTCATCTGAAGCTAAAATTCCAGCTGCTTCCATGTTTCTGTCTCTGATCTTGGCCGGGTGCCTTTTTTTTTTTTTTTTTTCCATGACCTCAGAAGAAAGGAAGTTAGACCCTAGGCCCCTTTCTTTAATCTTCTACCAATTTACTGCTTTGAGACAGTCTATTGTTTCTCCTTTATTCTGCAGTCTTTGAATTTTTTTCAATATTCCTCCTTCCTCTCCTCCCTCCCTTCCTTCCTTTGTCATTCAGTCAACATCTACTGGGCGCTTGCTGGCTGCGATGCTGTGGGAAGATCGCCGGTAGTGGGGCAAACCTGGCCAGTGCTCAGTGCCCTTGACTGACTAGCTCTGTGGCTTTGGGCCAGTTCTTTTGCCCCTCCGGCCTCAGCATCCCCATCTGTAAAATGGGCTAATCCTACAATGTACTCCACATGGGTGGCCACTCAAAAGAAGCATAGGCACAGCCGTGAAAGCGTCTGATAGGGAACTTGGCATGCGATGGGTGTTCCGTATGTGTTGGACACTGAGACTTTGGGTGTGGGAGGAGGCTGAGGATGGGCCGCAGACCCTACGTTTGGAGAGGCCCCTGCCTAGAGAGGGAGATAGGGCAGAAACAGGGCAGGGTGTGACAGGGTCAGAGGAAGAAGAAAATAAAGTGTCCTGAGGATTAGCGGGAAGGACAAAGCCTTGTCATGAAAATGCCTTCGGTTCTACAGAACATTCTAGAAACACATTCTTCTCTTTCTTTCTCTATCTCTCTCTGTCTTTCTCTGAGGGGTCAGAATGATGTTTTTCTAGGTCAGATCCGAATCTGCCCTGAATCCTCAGTAAAATAGGGCAGAAGGTAATGAGAAGGAATCGAGGTGATCCTGCCTGTGATTGAGGCCAGCGGGCTTAGACACTTGAGAAAGCTCCCTCGGGCTGCTGGCATCCACAGCCAAGAGCCAGGAGTCCAAGTTTGCCCTGCGCTGGCTCTGCCACTCCCTAACCGTGTGATTTCGGACAAGTGCCCCACCATCCTAAAGCCTCAGGCCCATAACCTACAAAATATGACAAACAACAGTTCCTATCTTTAGGGCTGTTATGAAGACAGAGAGAACTATACGCCAATTCAGGGTATATGGAATTTGTATAAGGACAAGCTTTTAACTTTCTTTCTCTTCCTGGTAAGTGGGGGCACATTGGGGGCTCTTCTGAGACAGGTGGATTTTATTGTCCGATTAGAATCGTGGCAGTTCCAGGATACCTAACGGGTAAGCACTTGACACTGTTATGTTTTCTATGTACAACAGAGGAAACTCTCAGAAATAGGTGTCTTTTGAATCAACGGGAACAAGCTACTTAGGAGAGAGTCAAGTTCCTGCCTCCAAAAGCCAAGTTTAAGGGCAGCACCCATCTGACTTGCTCTCAAGCTCACCTTGCAGAATGGGTTTAAGGTCGATTTGACGGGAAGGATATCCAGGAGCACTTTTTAGGCTGCAGCCATCAAAATGGGGTGAGCCCTGTGTGGGGGCCAGCACCATCAATGGCGTTCAGAGCTTCACAAAGCACACACACACATAGAGGCTCCACTGGGCTCATTCATGCAGTCAGCTTATGCATATGCATGAAGTTACTGTCCAATGACCAATCAAGGGACATCTTCCAAGCAGGAAAGGAATGGGCATTCAAGCAGGGAAGCGGAACTCTGTTCAAATCCAGGCTCTACCTCTTTCATCTCTCTGAGCCTCAGTTTCCTCATTTGTAAAGATGGGGATAATAGCGAAGGCTGTTTGGGACTATTACATTAGAGAATTGAGATGAAAATGACCTGACACAGCACTTAGAAAGTAGTAGAGGCTTAAATTGGAATCCATCAAGAACTACAGGGACATATAGATTGAACAAATATTTTTTAGGATTCTAAGGAATGTTAGCCTCGTGTCAGGTTCTGGGCACAGAGATGACTAAAACACGCCATCGTGGGGTTTTTATTTTAGACAATGGGAGGGACATACACAAACATCAGAAAAGAAGTCACAGAAGAAGTCAGATTTATGCCAGTTTTAAAGGACATGAATGGGTTTCCTGAGCTTGCAAAGTCCTCTTTGGCTATTTCTAACTTGGAAGAGCATAGCCATAAAGAAAAATGAAATTCAATACTCTATTCAGTTCGAATTGGTAAAGAGACCCCATCCAAGGTGTAAGGGACCGAGGGGGTTGTCGGGCTAATGGCTCAGCCTGCACTAGTCTGCCAAGCATGTGAGCCCGCCAGCTCATTTTACAACCCCAGAAACAGGCCACCACCATTGCGATCCCAAACTTGCTCTTTGCCCGTGAATCTCCAGTCCCAGGGAGGCAGTGGCCTCCCTATGGCTCCCTTTGAGAATCGGTGTTCCAGAAATCTTCCCTTTGTCCATCCGGTCTCACACTCCACCCTCTTCCACCCTCCTCTTTGCCCTGGGGAGGCTGATCTGGGTGGATTGAATCAATGGAGCCCCTTGCCCTCTGGTTCCTGGTTGGGCTCAAACAATGGGGAGCCTCAAACAGAGGGAGCGGGCAATGAGAAGGAGGGAGGAGAGCGAGGTCTTTATTTATTCATCCCCCTGCCTCCGCCTTGCTGGGCCACTGTGGGTTGGCCGGGTCCCTCTACCAAAGCCACAGCTCCTGCCAGGTGGGCCTCTCCACAAAGTACTGTGTCAGGGTTCAAGTCACCGCTCTGTCCCCTCTCTCTTCAGGCCTACAGGAGGTGACAGCACTCAGCTCTTACCAGCCCCAGGGAACTGCACTATCCCTGTGGTTACCCCACATCTTTGTAAATAGCTCCTTTATTAAACTCTTCTCGAATCACTAATTTAAGTGTGCCATCTGTTTCCTGCCAGCCCCTGACTGACACCTCCAGATTCTCAGCCTGGATAGTGCTTTACTCTGTGCATATATTTTTCTGGACCAGTGGAAAATAAGGCTGGAAATTTGGCCACGACAAGGTTGTCCTTCCAAATCTTTGCCCATCCGGTTTGCTGTTCAGTTTGGGCCAGTCACAAGAGTCGTTTTTCCCTCCCAGTTGTAAGAAAAAGTAGTTCTTCAGGCCTAATCTGAGATCAGGAATCTCAGATGCATATGAGGACAGAATTCCCATGAACCACTGAGGCATAGTCACCTACCATACAGGGATTAATTTTCCGTTACACACACCAAGCCCTCAGGAGGACCCCGACACACACGGTGGGTACTCTTAACCTTACTTGGTCATGTCATTGGCTTGACTTTATTCCCTCATGCTTCACATAGATAGTGTCCCAAACATCCTCTGCTCTCTAGTCTTGTCAATTTATAGATCTGTAACATGGAGAAACGTAGTTCATGTTTCTTTGTACTCCTACTGGGGCCCAGCACTTCAGGCCTTGTGGTAGAGAGCGGGATTGACACAGTGACCAGACTTGTTTCTCTACCCACTTGCTGCCTTATCCACTGACCAGCTTCTATCCTTGAGCAGCTACTTACGGCCCCATTAATGCTTCAGCCTCCCCGTATGTAAAATCCATGTAATAATCATCCCTACCTCCTAGAGTTGCTGTGAGCATTAAAGTAGTAAGATGTATAAGTCACTCACTCAATGTTTATTATGATTATAGACATGAGCTCCTCTAATCTGCACGACAATCCTAGAGTGTATGTGATTGTCACAACGTTGCAGGTCTGTCAGACCTCGGAGCCTGCTTCTAGCACACTGTGTCCGTGGAGATGAGGTGGGGAAACAGAGTTGGGGAAGAGATGTAAGAAATACATTAACAATGGCCACCACTGTGTTGGGCCATTACTATCTGCCAGGGACCCTGCATTATCCCAATTGAAACTTAAAATTATGCAAGGAGGAAGCTCTTATCACCCGTATTTTCCACAAGGAAACCGGGGCATCAGGGGTTAAGTCACCCGTGTGACTCTGGCAGGATGGAATCCTGGTGCCCCCCCCCCACCTGACATTCATGTCCTTAACCACGAGGAGAAGAGAAAATGCCACACTTTTCAACTGACAAAACGTGGGGATCCCACAGAAACCCGTCTGGGGGAGGGGTTCTGCACTGTGAGCTCCATCCCAGCATAAACCAGGTCGGTGTCCCGGGCTGCAGCAGTGAGAGGCCAGCTTAGCGCTGAGGCCGGCAAACGCAGGATCTGATGTCATCTATTCCATTACCATGAGCGCAGGAGCTCATGTTAAGGGGGGGAAAAAAAAAAAGGAAAAGGAAAGAAAGAAGGAAAATGGCTGTAGAAATGGTCAGAAGGGGGAGGCCCAGAAGCCGGCCAATTGAAAAGCAGCAGCGGGCAGTACGGAAGCAGCTCCCAGCGGCCATCAGACGGGAAGCAGGGGAGGAGGACCCTGACCGTCCAGGTCATCATAATCCCCTCCTGCGGGACAGCGAAAGAGATGAGGCCACTTTGACAAGGCCCCGTTCAGACAGGGTCCTACACAGCCCGGCTCGGTTGTACAAAGCAGTGTCACTGCCTCACAGGAGACAGTGTCGGGGGACGAGAGCCCCAGGATAGAGGTCCTCCTCCGGGTGTGCTGTCTTCTCCAGCGCCGCCCCCGCTTGCCGCCTGCACGAGCGCAGGGGGAGACCGTCCAATTCCCCCACGACAGGCATTCACTCAGGGAGGAGAGAGAGAAGAACAAAAAGCAGTGGGGAAATAAGATCCGGCTTCGTCCACCACAAAAGGGGGTGGGATAAAGGACAATGTGTGTCAGACCTGCCATGAAAGAGACTGGGGACGAGGCTGATGAGGTGGGGACCCTCCTGAGAGAGACGGTCAGTGCGACCTAACAGTAGGCAGCTGCCATTATGTAGGGCCGAAACTTTGCTAGAACTAGCTCAACCGTGGCTTGAAATCTGGCTCAGCTCAGATGGCTTCAGGGACAGGGAGCCCTGCATTCCACACCTAGCTCAGTCTCCTGGCTGGGCTTCCAGCCACCAGCCTGTACTCTGTGACCCCGCCCCGGACACGTTTGATTGGGCCAAGGGAAGAGGTCAGCTGACCCCCAGATAGACCAATCAGAATCTCACGAGAAGGGGCCCACCCTTCCCTCCCCCTCCCTTCCCCTCCCCCTCCCCCCTCCTCCTCCCCTCCCCCTCCCCCCTCCCCCGCCATCCGGTTCTGTTTTGATGTGTCTTGTTTCTTTTTTCCCCCCTATTTTGTGCACTGCTGTATCCCAAATGCCTACGGCAATGCCTGGCAATGTAGGTACTGCGTGTATATTTAACTGAAACTGCCTCCTCACTTGGAATCAGGATTCGGCCGACTAGTCTCTGCAGAGCTGGCACTGAGGCGCCTGCCCTAACTTGGGATCTGAGGCAGCCACATTCTGCAAAATGGATTGAAGAATGTGTAGAGGGAAAAGGAGGAGTAAGAAACAGAAACCAGGGGGATGGAGGCGGGGTGAGTCCGAACAGGCGACAGGAACATATGCCTGTATCTTCTTGATAATGTTTCCTTTTTGCCCTAAGCTAGCTTGAGTGGGTCTTGATATTTAAAACCAAACCATTCTAACCAAAACAGCATGTCTCCTTGGAGTCCCTCCCTAAAGGGATTGCTGAGAATTCCTATGCACTCTTGAAGTATTTTTAGCCGAGTGAACTTGGAGGCATGAAGGACAACTTTAATCCTTCACCAAATACCCTTTCTGATCTGCCTACTGAGACACTGAGGTGGGAAGGTGGTAGGGCAATTCTAGAGCACGACTACCCTGCTCCCAGTGCTGGCTTCCTCCCACCATCCTGCAACCTATGGCAGGTGACCTAACTAACTTTTCTGAACCTCAGTTTCCTCCTTTGCAAAATGGACATGTTAATAGCATCTACCTCTATGGGTTATTTAAAAGATCTAAAGTGCTTTGCATGGTGCTTAGCACATGGTTAGTGCTACATAAGTAATAATAATACATCCAATACATTGAACAAGCAGGATTCCTATAAAAGCAATTTTATTTTGGTCTATCATTTCCCTTTATACCTATTCATTGTGTGCAATCTGTTCCTTGCTCCAGAATGAGAATATGGTCAATCCCATGAGTTTCCTAACCACCATTAGGTAATAAAAGGTCCTGTGATCACTTAAACTCAGGGACACTGCCTGAGTTCAGTACTTACATCTTCTCCCCTCCTCCCCATAGGGCCTGCTGCCAGCATTTCTACTCCCCCACTAGTTTGCTAACCTATTTTCTGGATCCTCCAAGGATCTCTGTGGGGCTAGAGAAGGAAGGTAATGGGGATAGGAAAGTTCTCAATTGTTTGCATACTGTCAAAGGCAGGCTTTGCCCTCTCTGAGTGTGACAAATGTTTTGGGTTGACAGTTTCACACTCAGATTTTCTGGAGACGACCCTGCTGGACCACCTATGATGACAACCTGTCACCTGCCATCGTAGGGTTATGTCGCTACCTTCCCTCCTCTGCTGCCATCGGCCACTGTGGCTTTCTCGAGCATGCGTCAGACCCAGGCCCACCACATCCCCCACTGCAAAACAAGCTCTCTGAGGGTCCCTGAATGACGAAGGGGGAAGGCTGAAACACAAACTCTTTTTCCAAAGAAATTTTCACAGAATCTTCCCTAAATCTCAACCACCCAACCCCATTCTATCCTCCGAAGTGATGAAGAGCTTTGAAAAGTGTAGCTCTGGCTTGGGGATTTTTCTTTTGTAGATTCTTTACTTGGCAGTCTCTGCCCTGCCTACGGAACGCAGCAGCGGTCGTACCTTGGTGCCTCTGTTAAAAGTCCCATTTTGATCTCCTGTTAATAATAAACCGACGTGCGCATTTAACCTTTCCGTTCACAAAACGTGATCAGGGGCATTGTCTCAATTCTTCACGGCAACTCTGTCAGGGTGGCAATTCCGCTCTCCCCATTTTATGGATGAGGACATGGCAGGCACAGAGAGGTGGAAAAGCCTCTCTGAGATCACGCAACAGAAGATCTGGAAGCGGATTTGCACCGTCGGCCTGACTCCTTTCCATAGCGCACATAGCTTCCCAAATGAGGAAGGCATGGAAGGGCTCTGTGCGGCCTGGCGCTTGGGCTGTGAGCCTTCCATGGCCCAGGGCACTCCTGATTCACGGGATGCCCTAGAGGCCAGCTCGGCTGGGCAGCAGCCTCCTCAGTACAGAACTCCAACACAGACCGAGACTTCCTTGATGCAGATCGAGGCGGCCAGCCCTGTGACTGGCAGCTGGGTTCAGAGAACCAGCCAAAGAAAAGCCTTGCTTCCTTTGCACATAAAGCGCCCATTCTCAGCCACACGCACTGGCACAGGCACTCACAGACCAGAGCCTCAAAGGGCCGGACAATAAAACAGACACAGGCAAGAGCAAGAGATTTTTTTTTCTTTCCAAATGCAAAACCCAGATAATACTCGACACTTATATATGATTTGCATATGAGCTGAAATTTTTATAGGAAAGGCAGAGATTTCTTGTGCCAGAGTTTTGGGGGCAGATGGCTGGGGGAGGTGTCTATAAAGACAGCTTTATAGCCTGTGGCCACTTCCTCATGGTGATCAGCACATGGGCCCAAAATACACCAGCTCCCTTTTCCCCCCCATGTTGCTTGTCTTCTACCCATCTTCCTTTCTTCTAGGCACCCCCCTCCCCGCCTCCATTATTGATACCTTCCTAGTGGCCAGCCCTGGGCTAGCTACAGAGATGAGTGATTTTCCAACCTGCCCTCTAGGGCCTCGAAGTAAGGTAGGGAGACAGGAAAGGAAAACCAACAATGAAAATCCAGGGTAATAAAGACGGAGATACATGCAGAGCGCCGTGGGAACATAGAGTAGGGAGGAGGGAGGAGGGATCGAGGGGATTTTCGACATACTTTATGGCTGGTACAGAGAGACAAGGCTGAGTAGTTGCCTAATGCGACAGAACACATCCCAGTCTTTGCACAGAATTGAGCAAATGTTGGCCCATAGTGGACTGAGGAGAGCTTCTTGGAGGAGGAGATGCTTGAGCCGAGTTGTGAGAGCACGTTCTTTAGGCAGACTGTGAGAAGGGGGAACTGTAGGCCGAAGGAACATTCAAGGCAGAGAGGCAGCAGAGAGTCTGTGTGTGATTTCAACACAACAAAGTTTCTAAACGCAAGCCTCTACTTCATTGGAGGCTCAAAGAAATAGTGATCTGGTCCAACAATGGAAATTAAACAATCTTATTGTATGATGCACATCTGATGGGCAAGTCAAGGAATTTTCGAGGGGGGTTTTTACGATATGCTATGCAATATAAGCTGTGGAATTTAATGCCCCAGTAAGGTGCAATTTTGCTGTGTACAGTCTCCCAGGCTAGAAATGGGTCAGCCGGTCTTCAGGTTAAAGGCCCTTAGCCTAGTGGTCATCCTTATGCCCCTTTGTCCTTGGAGTGTCTGGAACCTTCTGATTCTCAGTGGCCCAAATACCTACATTTTGTCCAAAACCCAGTACTGGTTTTTCCAGATGGAGGAACACAGTGAAAATCTAATAGACCCCACTCTGGTCTTGGATGCTAGCCTCTGATTCTCAACTACCCCAGTCTTTGTGTAATTAACCGTCTTGACCCCAGAAATGAAGGCTCCGTAACAGAATTGGAAGGTCTTCTCCAGGACAAAAAGGAGCTTCAGAGTTGAGACCTTTTCTCTTTACTATCTGAATGTCAAGGCTCCATCGAATGTAACGGCTATCGCTTCGATCCATAATTCTAAAGTGACCCAGCCTGCCAGGCACCAGATAACATCCAATATTTACCCTACGCAGTGAGAAAGAAAGAAAAATAAAATCAGGCTACTTCATCATTTTTCTCTCACAAAGGCATCTTATGAATATTTTGCTTTAAAAAACGAAAGCACCGAGGACTCGGGAAGACGTATTTGTGTGCATTCATTAAGTCTCCAACTCAGAAACACATTCTGGGACTAATTATTTTTTAACTAACTAATCAGCATGTTTCATTCATAAATTGGGATTTATCAGTATAGCGCATGAAAGGAGAGAACATATTATTATTTTAATTTGGTTAATATGCAAAAACGCGCTGTGTTTGTAATGACCTGCTTTCACTGAATAGAAGCAGCCTGGAAACAGTAGTGGCTTCCTCTAATGAGGGTGCTGGCTCCCGGCCCCAGCTGTCCGCCACTAGACACTCTGCTCCCTGACCTATCGTGCTTGCGTGTCTCCTGCCAGGAGGCAGGAGCAATTTCCTCGCAAGGGGAAAATCTGAACGCTGGTGTGTTTGCTCTGCTGATAGAACTAGTTACACCCGCTTTGTTAGTGGGAAGACAAAAGCCTGGAGCACGAAGGTGGAGGGTGGTGGGAAGGAGTGTTCACTTTTGTTGGCTATAAAACACACATACGCAAGCACACACGAACGTACCCCCTGAACCTATCAAGAATAGGGCCCAAATCCATTAAGAGATTCCACTGTAATCTAGCAATTCTCGTCTCCTCTCACCCTATTGTGCCTGCCATCCCGTGTGCTGTTGGTCTGTCATGCAAATAAATCCTGTTCTGAAGTCCCCCGATAAAGGGATTTATTTATCAGCCCGACCCGAGTATCCCATTTGTTCCTGCAAATGAGCGGCTCCTCCTTGCTCCCACGCGCACCCTGATTTAGAGCCACCAAACCAGGGCTGCAGGATCCCCCAGTTTATCAGGAGCCTGGATTATCTCCCCGCCCCCTCCAACTGTCACGTCCTGCTTTTGAACCAGAATCGTCTTGCCCCTCTGGCCTGCAGAGTCACCCTGGGCTCCCACGGAAGCGCAGTGTGGGGACGGGTGGGGGCAGAAAGTCATCGCTGGCCTTTCTGGGACATAATGGAGCAGGGTCCAGCTGCATTCTTTCTGGCCAGCCCCAGTGCCAGTCTGCCTCAGTCTCCACCCGGGGACATCCGGATGTGGCACATTCTAGAGCCGGGTGCTGCTTTTGTGTTTTAAAGGACATTTCCTCTTCCGTTTTTGTTTTGTTTTTGTTTTTGTTTTAATTTTTACTCTAGGAGCTATTTTTAAATTATGAAAGAAATACATATGTTCATTGTAGAAAATTTAGGAAAAGCAGAAAATGGATCATTAAAAAAGTCTATAATCCCACTACCAAGAGACAACCGGCACGTACACTCCCATCTCGGGTGTTTCCTTGTGCCCCTCTGTGCCTCTGTGCCTGTGGCAGAACGAGCCCTCTCGGTGACTGAGAGCAGTCTGGGCTTCCTCTATTTGTGAAGCAATACTGTAAAGCAGGATGAGAAAAAAAAACTGTGCCGTATTTTAAATGTTTACACGCAACAATCAGAGTCACATGATTGTTAAATGGTAAGCGTATATCTGTGACTATGTATTACTATTCAGAGAATCCCTGTGATTATTTATAAAACTGCATTTAGAGATGTCAACAGGCTAAATTTGAGACCTTAAGGAAACAGGAGACCCCATCGAAATGCTCTCCTGGGTCCCCCATCTCCCCACCATGGGTCTTGTATATGTGTGTTTGTGCCTGGGTATATTAGCAATCATACTCTTTTCACAGTTTTCTATTCTGACTTAATTGTACTTTGTTAACACTTTCACAAGTCGAAAAAAATTCTTCTGCAACCAAGTTTTGATGGCTTCCCAACATTCCATATGCAAACTTACCACCTAAGCTTTCACCCATTATTGGACAGTTCAGAGGATTCCTTTCTTCCCCCACTATGATAAATAATACTGCATTGAACATCTTTATAGGAAAGCCTTTGTGACTCCCCGGAGTGACTTCCTCTGGATGGATTTCTGAAAGGAAAATGACTGAGTCACAGGGTGGGAACACTGTAATGTCTTGTTTCGTGTTGGCTCAGTTTGTTCCCAAATCGGTAGTTCTGATTTACCGCAAAAGTTAGAACATTTTTATTGTTTTAATTAATCTTTAATTGCAGAAGTAATTCACGGAATACAGGCTCCTTGTAAAGGAATTTAATAGGTAAGGCCAAAATCTCTTTCAACCAGCTCCTCTGATCTCTGAAGCCCTCAGAGTTAGCCACGACTTGCAGTTGGCAAATGTCCTCTGGCAATGCATTTAATTTGTTATCTGAGTGCTTATATGAAATGTGTGCCTATGAACTAATAAAAACTTGTGTATCTCTGTACCTATAGAAAACCCAATATTTTTTGTGTCTGCAAAATGTAAAAATCACTTTTTACACAAATGATATCATATTGTATGTGTGTTACTTGATTTTTCCCCCCTTCGGCTGTCTATTTGGAGTCTTTACTGGATACATATAAATCTACCTCATTCTAACTTTCCATACAGTTCCGTGGGATAGGTATAGCCTTGTTTGGACAACCATTCATCTACACACAAATATTTCAAATGATTCCAATTTTTTTTCATTTTTACAACTAGCGCTGCCCTTTTACACAAGCAAGTTATTTGAACAAGTTTTTTTCTCTACAGTGAAAACCAACAACTAGACTTTCTGGGTCATGGGCTAAGCACATTTTTGATAGACACTGCCAAACGATAGAGGGCATTTTAAATTCTAGAACACCTTGGACTTAGGCTTTATTATCGGGATATAGATCTGAAATGTTCTGTTAGGTGGGAGGTCATCCAAAGGTCTGTTCATGTATTCATTCATCAGCCCATCCATCTCTAGCTTCTGAGGACCCAGAGTACTTTAATACAGAGTATTTTAATACTCTGTGTACTTTAATACCCGTGTACTTTAATACAGAGTACACGGTCATCAATGAATGTGGGCTAGGTGCTCTCCTCTTCACCAGCCACACCCTCGAGGGGCCCCAATCCGACACCCGATTCCTTTCCACACCTGCAAACCCCTAGCTCAGCTTTCCAGACAGTGCTCAAATTTCCCCTCTTCTTGGAAGCCCTCCCTGAAGCCCAGCCTGAGTAAGGCAGCCTCTCTCCCGTGTCCCCGCGGCACCCTTATTTACTGGCTCGTCATGCTCACTGCAGTTTGGAATTTAGTCATCTCTCCCCTGTTGCACTGGAGAGTCTCGGAATCTCGATGGTGTCTGGCTTTGGGGCATCACCTGGTACATGTGTGTGGACTGCTGACTGAACCACAAGCACGTATTAATGGAACAAGCCAAGTGTATGCAACATTTTTCACACAGACCTTCACAGGAAAAGGTTGTAAACAATTAGATGGCTAATAGTTGACCCTTGATGGTGATCAGGATGCTGATAAAAATGATGAACGATTGGTAAGTAGAGTATATCATGAACTCTCTCACACACACAGATTTCAAGCCATGTCATTCACCTCTCTGGAAAGTGTTCATAACACTCCTCACTTCAATATTTCTCCATGAAATCGAGCAGTTTCTTAGGCAATTTATCTTTTAAAATGCGTCGCAGGGATGACAAATGGCAGCAGAAAACCTGCTCAGATAGTTGGAGTGTGGCAGCTTCCCGTCGTCAATCTCTGGGTAGGGTCTCAACTATGAAAAGAAATGGATGAAAAAAGACTGGAAATAAAGATATTGAAATGTGAATAATGGTGGCATCAGAGGACTTAGGGCAACGTGTGAGGTTCTTTTTGCTTTTTTAAAACCTTTTGGATTATTTTACCATGTACAAAAATTCATTTTGAATCAGAAAAATAAATCAGCAAAAAAAAAAAAGTCTAGCATTTTATTAACGCTATTTAATTTAATGGCATTTTACTAATGGCATTAAAAAATTTTTTTTTTCTTTTAAGATTTTGTTTATTTATTTGACAGAGAGAGAGAGGGCGCACAAGCAGGGGGAGCGGCAGAGGAAGAAGCAGGCTCCCCACTGAGCAGGGAGCCCAATGTGGGGCTAGATCCCAGGATCCTGAGATCATGACCTGAGCCGAAGGCAGACGTTTAACCGACTAAGCCACCCAGGTGCCCCAATTAATGGCATTTAAAGGGAAAATTTAAAATAATTGGGATGTGTATACATACATGACAGAAGAAAATAATTCCAACAGGACTAACCTGAGATATCAGCTCTCAGATTACTTAGTCACTCATTCAATATTCACTGGATACCGGGGGAGGACTGTGCTAGGGGCAGAGCAGTGGACACTGCCCTCACGATGCTCACATCTACTGGGAGCCACAAACTCAAGTACTAATGGGGGTCAGGCAGCAAAGAGAAAGAAGTGAAATCCACCCACCAGCCAGCTCCTAATATTTGCTAACATTTGCAGGCCCAGGGAAAGGGTATAAGAGGAAGCCCATCTCCCATATGTCTAAATACTTACATTATAAATAGAATTAACAAACGGAAGTATGGTCTAGTCTCCTACCTTGACAAATACATCTTTACAATGATCTGGAAGGCCACGTTCAAGGTTAGAGTTCTCAGACTCTCAGACTTCCTTACCTGAAGATGATAATAGAGTTCCTAGCCCAAGGTGCCCCCCTGCGACACCTCATCCACTCTTCTGTTCCTCCCTTGCCTGACTCCAGCTCGCACAGCAAAGGGCTTTGTGCAAGTGGATGGGCACCCTGGCCTGCACATTCAAGCTTCATTCCCTTCCTTCCCCACCAAAACACCCCAGCTTTCTCTTGGCTACCCCTAAGGCCCAGGGTATGTACTCTAGCAGTGCTAGTCACCTTGGGAAGAGCTAACTGAGAAAGAGGTCTCTGCAGGCTCTGGAAGCAGGCATAGGTCACATGGGCAGGGAACTCCAGGGTCCCTTGGCACCAGCAGTATGATCTAAAAGAGGCAGTGCAGGCTTCCCTTGGCTCCTTGAACTCCTGGGGAAGGGCACCTTTGGAGAGGGGCCAGAGAGGTGCCTCTAAGGCATGGGGCCAAAGGAAGGGCCCCACTTGCCTGGTTCCTAAGGCAGCACAATCAGCTGGACGGGTAAGGACTATGGTGAACTGGATGATGAGCACCCCATCTTACGAGAGCAGCAACTACTTAACTCCAGCCCAAAATTGCCATAGGTGGGAATCCAAATGGCCACATCTTCCATTGTTTTAAAAAAAGATACAAATCTGGGTTTGCTTATAAAATTGTGTAATTTCTACATGTTAGCAAGTAATAACTTAACAAAAAAGTAAATTATTCTACAGGCCCAGTCTAAAATATCTGTGAATCACCTTCCTGTGACCTCGACAGAAGGAAAGAAAATTAAAATTCCATTTACACGTTGCTTGACCACTATTTGGCTTTGACAACGATATTCACCAATTCATTAGTGTCACTTAAGCCCATAAGTAAATGATGATATGTCTCCATTGCTGTATATGTGTTTGAATGTCATGTGTCTTCTGTTCTCCAGCAGAAATCCAATTTAGTCGGTACCTTTCAGTACTGATGAAAGTTCCCATAACCCAGCAGGAAAGGCCTGATGCATGGATTTGCACCTTTTGCTTTCGTGATGCTGGCTTTCCTCATGTTCTCTTCTGGCCTGCTGTAATAACCTGAGCACCTTCCTCTCACTGCACTTCCCATACACTGCTGTCATTAGCTCGTTACGGCGGTCACTTCGAGAATTATCTCCATGTCTGCAGGGCCTACCACGGAGCCTGTCACATGGTAGACACCTAATCTATTTTGTATGTTCTGAACCGAATTTGTTGGTGGTTGGTGCTCTGTAATCACCCATGTCTCCCCAGTCACAAATTAATAATAATCATAGCTGACATTTCTTGGACATTTGCTATTGTTTAGGTGCTGTGCCAAGACCTTTACATGTACTGCCTCATAGTATCCTCCCAACTACCTGCTTAACAAGTTTTATCCCCATTTTCCAGATGCAGAAACTGAGGCTCAGAGAGACAAACAGATCTGCTCATGAGTCACTCGGCAAATGGCACTCTGGTAAATGGCAGAGATGGGATTTGAACCAATCTTGCCCAATTCTGAAGGTGTGTGTTTTTAACCAGTAAGTGAGTATTTCCCTAAAAGGGCCACTGACAGTCCTTGAGACGTTTTCAGGTGGCACACAGAGGAACTCTGAATCACTAGGCATTTGTTCGACTCCGTATGTATTTATTTCAGTGTGTGTTAGGAAAAAATAAATGGCAGCATCTGTTTATGACATGACATTGATTTTTCTGTTTACATTAGTGATATAAAATTTTCCTTGTAAACTTATTTAGTTAAGTTCTAAAAAATTGAGTCCATTTACAAATAACATCGGGCAAATAGTAAGATAGGTCATTTAATAATACAGCAAAAAACATGTGCTTGGGTATATAAAAAAGACTAGAATTTGAAAAACTCTGCCCTATAAACCACCACATAGGGATTCAAAAGAAACACACGCACACACACACATACACACACACAATGAAACGAATGTTTAAACTCTCACCATGCACTTACAAGTTTGTAAAACGTTGCTTAGAAAATGCATCCCAGGCCTTGCCTAACGAGGGCTCCAAACCAGCCTCTAAACTTCTAAATTTGAAGCATGTTTATTTCTTTTTCCTTTTTCTATTTTTGGAACTTAAATGGCCGAATGGATTAAAAAAATGGCCTCTAAATAAAAAATGAGCTAGGGGCCTGGAGCTCTCCTCTGCCTCATTTCAACTCCGAGCAAATGGTGAATTACAACACCCCTGGACATAGTGGTTTCTAACTGCCAAGCTGCCAGGCTTTTAAATAACAGCCGCGCAGAAGTGTGGCCATAATGCTACCTATTTCCCTTGCTACATTATTTATGCATTTATTTTATTTTACATGGGCTGTTGAACCTGAAGGTACTTCTGTGGGGGCCAGGTCATTTCAAGAAACCCATTACTGAAAATCAACTCAGCTACATTAGAAACTGGCACATGCAAGTGTACATGATACTGTTCATTAATATTATATAATTACTGCCTCTGCAGTTGTTTTTGGGAGGTGATAACTTTACGTGGGTGCGTGTGTGTGTGTGTGTGTGTGTGTGTGTGTGCTTGCACTCTCCAATGGCTTCGAGGCGATCTACTTCATTAAGAAGCTGTTTAACATTGAGGGTATATCAATACAGACTAGCTTAATGCAATCATGGAACTGTACCTAAACGGACTTGGCCAAATGAAGCTATTACCGTGTATAATGTGTTTCACACAAGATCGAAGTGGTTTA
The DNA here is from genome assembly GCA_028534135.1 of Potos flavus. Taxonomy (NCBI): domain Eukaryota; kingdom Metazoa; phylum Chordata; class Mammalia; order Carnivora; family Procyonidae; genus Potos; species Potos flavus. The sequence continues at coordinate 78,163,985 of CM052895.1, read as the reverse complement.
CCAAGTTTATAAACCACCCTCCAGGATTTGCAGTGACTGATTTGCCAGATCAGCAGTGTGGTAGAAGTATTATGCCAACAGTAATTTAATGTTACTAGTAGGAGATTGCTGTATTTTTCATAGACCAACACCAAAGAGCAACAGTAAAATCTAGACTGTTCTTTGTAAGATTTTCCAAAGTATGCTTATTGTTAAATTCAACCTAACATTTCTTACTTTGGGTTTACTTGTGACTTGTATACGTGAAGGGGAAAAAAAAAATGGTTTAATTCAACCTTAATTCAACACACACTCAGTAAAGGCCTACTGTGTGTTGGCATAATGCCGGGCCCAGAGGATATGAAAGAGAAAAGAGTATCTGACCCAGGAGAGCAAGTCTAGGGAGTGGGATCTAAACAGTCATTTACATAATAGTCACTTATATGGCTAAGTGTCTCTGCCAACTTAGGAGAACACACCTACCTTTGCTGGGAGGTGAAAGAAGGCCAACGAGGGTGCTTGAGTAGGAGTCCCCCTAGTAAACAAAGTAGGTGTTCTTCGCAAACAGACGCATATGAAAAGGCCTAAGGAAGTTGTGTGGTGAGCATAGGAGATACTCTTTGACTTCTCTAAAGACTCTCCCTTTAATTTGCTAGCAGAATCCTGATTTTGGGTTATGTTTCATGTTGGGGGTTCTTTAGTCTCAGAGAAGGTGGGCCCAGGTCTGGTCTGGAATGTAGAATGTGACCCAGTTATGACCCAAAAAATGTAACAGGAAGTGTGCTGAAGGGTCCTTGGGAAAGACCTACTCTCCTTGATCGGAAGAAAGCTTATGACCAGAAAGAGACTCAACTCTTTGAAGCCCCTAGTTTCTTGCCTCTGAAAGCCACAGTGTGATGACCAGATCTGTGGCAGACGTCTTGAGACACCGAAGGAAAGGCCAAGAACCTCTAGAGATTCCAACCTAGAGCCCTGACATCATTGACCAGCCGACATGAGCAGCCACCCACCTCTAGACTCCTTGATGTGTGAGAAAAATAACCTCTTATTGGTTAGGTCATTCTTACTCATGCCTTCTATTACTTGTAGCAAATAGTATTCATGACTGGTAGCAAGTTCATGGAACCTCAAGTTTTTCAGGATGCTTGAAACAATGTTGTGGGAGAGTTGCACAAAATGATGCTGAAATGTCAGCCAGTTCGTCAGATGCATGGGATGACATGTTAAGGAATTTGGCAGTGTTTTTCAGACAGTAGGTCCTTTTCTAGCGGGGTACACGAGAAGATTGCAGGTGGCACCCAGAGAAGGCAGTGCATACTCTTTAATCGCACAAGGAGAAATTTAGTTCCCTTTCCATTCTCTGTCAGTCCCTCTAATTATGTAAAGAAGATCTTTCAAGATTGGGATAGTAAGTCTTTAGCACCTTCCTAACCTTATTAATCTTCCTTTTTAACAAAAAGGAAGAAGCCCTCAACATTAGAGCCTTTGAAAGGCATACAGGAGCTAGAAGAAATTCATACCATTGCTTTGTTTTCAATATTTAAACATGACAATTACTTCTTGGTTATAGTAAAGCGATAATTGGTTTTCATTTTGAGGGGTAAATCACATTGCTTTAAACAAGTTTTTAAGTTTTTTTTAGAAGGTAAGCCAATTTATAGAAACACTAAATGTGTGACAGTGAAGGAACTACGCCAGTATGGCAAAAATTGTGATGCTGGAAGGAAAATCACTGAAGTTTGAAAAATACAATTGAGGGGCTCCTGGGTGGCTCAGTAGGTTAAGAGTCTGACTCTTGGTTTTGGCTCAGGTAGTGACCTCAGGGTCCTGAGATCAAGCTCCATGTTGGGCCCAGCACAGTGCCTGCTTGGGTTTCTCTCTCCCTCGCTCTCTGCCCCTCCCCCCTCAAATAAATAAATCTTTAAAAAAAAAAAGTACAGTTGAATACACTAGGAAGCCACTGAAAATGTTTGAACAATGGAGTAATTGTTAAGTAGACTCCCCATTTAGAAAGCTTCAGTGAGCAAGGCCAGGTATTAAGCCTGAAGATAGCATCTGTAAAAAAACGCAGGTGAGAAATGATCAGACTTGAACCAAAGCAGGAGATGGAGAGAAGGAGGAAGAGAGAAATGAAGAAAACCTGGGGACCAACTATAGGAGGATGGAGGGGGAGAAGGAGGAATTTAGGATGACTCCTACATTTGGCTTAGCCAACTGCAATGAATCATGGCACCATTGAGTAAACCAGAGAAAAGGGAAGGAGGACTAAGGTTGGCCACAGTGAACTGAAGGCCCTTCTTAATCCCAGGTGGGGATTTTCTGTGGATCACTGGTTCTCAAAGCATGTTCATCAAACCAACGGCATCAGCATCTGAAAACTTGTTGGAAAAACAGATTCTTGGCTCTACCCCATACCTATTCAAACAGAAATTCTAGTTTGTCCTCCAGGTAATTCTGAAGCATGCTAAAATTTGAGGACCACTGGGTAGAGGAAGAGTTCTGAGTCAAGATACCTGGGCAAAATAACTGAATTATTTTAGACAAGGTCCCTTCCCTGGACCTGTTTCCTCAACTGCAAAATGAGGGCACTGACTTGGCTATAAGACTCAGGCCAATCACTAAAGTTCTCTAGGCCAAAGTGCCTCACCCATCAGTATCCACCTCCCCTTTTCTTCATTGGTAATAGAATGTCACTTTTTAACTAGGTCCATGAGTGTGAAATAAAGACCATACTTCCCAACGTCTTTTGCCCAAGTTGTGCCCATATGGCCAAATTCCTGCCAGTGGGAGGAGAATGGAAGGATGTGTATGTCTTCTGGAAAGTTTCCTCAAAGAGAAGGTTCGTGTCCTTCTTCATCTTTCTCCTTCTTCCTCCTAAAACACAGGCATGATGGCTGGAGCTTGATCAGCTATCTTGGATCATAGGCAGAAGTTCCATTTTGAGGAGGGAAGCAATGGGATAAAAGGAACCTGGCTTCTGATGTCTTCTTATAACCACCCCACCAGCCCTATATTGACTCTCTCAAACCCTTTTTATGCGAGAAAGGAACTTTTTTGTTTTAGCCATTCTTATTTTGGTTTTTCTGTGCTCTTATGTTATTTTGAGAAAATCTCTTAAAGTTTAGAATTTTATGAAAGGGGCGCCTAGGTGGCTCAGTTGATTAAGCATCTGCCTTCAGCTCAGGTCATGATCCCAGGGTCCTGGGATTGAGCCCCGTGTTGGGCTCCCTGCTCAGCCAGGAGCCTGTTTTTCCCTCTCCCTCTCTCCCTGCTTATGCTCTCCTGCTCTCTCTTTCTTTCTCTGTGTCAAATAAATAATCTTCAAAAAAAATTTTTATGAGAAAACTTAATCAGAATATCTTGGGGGAGCAGGGCCTGGAAATCTGCATTTGATGGGCTCCTGTGGGAACCAACGCACACTGAAGTGTGGGGTTGAAGGCTTATGAATCAACTCTTACAACTGTTCTTTAGGAATATATATATCCCAAGAATAGGGGACCAGAAAATTTGGACATAAAAGAAAAGGAGCCTCTTTAGTAGTAATTTTTTTTTTTTGATAGATACCTTGCTTAAGGGTTCCAAAGTGAAACTGTTTAGGTAGTAAAAATCCTGGCCGAAAGGAAATCATCAGACAAACTGAACCAGTGTCTATGAGTTTATGGTTATGTTGGGGCTAAAATTTTGGTCTCTGACTCCTAGCTCTCTGACCTCTGGACCCCGAAGCTTCCCTGCAAACTCTAAAAAGCTATTCTTTTTCCAGTATCACAGGTGAAAATTCTCCAGCCTATCCACAGGGTGTGAGATGGCAGCCGTTCAACAGCACGGCTGGGGCTGGGTACAGGGAAGCAAAATGTGTCCAATCAAAACAGCAAGGGGTAATCTAGGTCAGCAGCTCATCCACATAGGTGGCTGAGGCCACGAAAGAATCCAAGTCATCTCATGTGATGCATGTCGCAGTTTGGAAGGTCAACCCCCTGTTCCTGCTCACCTAAATCTTTGCCAGGATAAGGCAATTTCAAGTGAAGCATGTCCGTGTCTTGGACCTTTCCAAGCCATTTATTCAGTAACAATGCATTGGAGGAACTGGCTTCACCACCTCCACCAAAATGGCTTGTTAACTATGGACTCTATGTGGATGATAATACCTTAAATGGGAAAGCAGGGGGGAAAACAGTGTTTAAAATGCAGAGGGTTTGTGCAGATTATAAAACAACAAACAAGAAGGGAAAATATAACCCAGCAATTAACTGTAAAAAAAAAAACGCAAAACACAGTGCTGTTTTCTAAGTAAATGTGCACAATTTTCAATATTAAAACGGGGTGAAAGGCAGTGGCGGGGTTTAATAAAACCTGCTTTCAGGACTTGGCTTTGTTTCTGTCCAGCTTGCCTTCTGGGAGTGAGCTTCTAGATAGTTTTGGAAAAGAAGATATTTCAAAAGTAATTCTACTCTACTCTCTTCCTCTACCTTCATACACATGCCTTTAAATATTATTGTTATATTTTTTTTAATTTCAGTAAAATATATATTCCGCCACCACATGAGAAGGCTTATTAACGAAGCTAAGCAAAGTAACTGCTGAGTATTAATCTCTTAGGGGACAGGACCACGGACCTGCCCAGACTTGTCTTTTAGCTACAGCTCACTACTCAACACCACCAAGGATACCGTGTCCTTCAATTCCATCAAAGAAAACTCCTGGGCCACCAACTCTAAACTAATAATGGACCAACTGCTTTATTTCTGCATGCAATGAGCTTGTGCTCACGTAATTTATGGTAGTATCTAGTTGCTTTTTTGTACGGGTATCATATTTCCATAAGGTGCCTCTGTTTTAGTCAGATGAACTGAAGCAGGGCTGCCACATTGTACACCTCTAGGGGGTGGCATTCACGTAACAGTCTGTGGTGCCCTATGGAGTTGTACAGTGCACAACATGAGCAGCCTTGGGTGGCAACCCTGGTTACTAAAGTCACTAGGCAGGCTCTTGGGGAGTTGAGTATGTGCTCTTGGGAGCTGACAAATGCTTCAGGCTGACAAATGCTTCAGGCTGACAAATGCTTCAAGGGCCATGGTGGTGGAGGACATCAGAATTGGAATGGGGCAGAGTTCATTCTGTATGATTATGAGGTGAGATTTAAATCACCTGCCAAGCTTTAAAAGAGGCTGGTGAAAGAGATATTAGAGCCATGCTTCCCAGGAGGCTTGGGTTTGGGGTGTGGTTGACCTCAAACCCCAGAGGGGCCTGGGCAGTAGCCAACAGTGTACATGCATTCACTAGTCTACAAGTTCTCTGAAGGTGTGTCAACCCCTTGCTGGACAGGGAGGGAAAGGGTTTTGTTTGTTTGTTTGTTTTTAGTTGTTGTTGTTTTTATCTGGTAGCACCTTAATGTTTGGACAGAGCTTGTTTTCTCTGCAACCTGAAAGGTCCTAGCGAGCATGCTTCATGGAAGGGCTCTCTTCTGCCAGCACAGTGTTCAAGCCAGCACTCGTCTGCGACTGTAGATCCCTTTGGAGATCCTAAATGGAGCTGCTGAATTGTTGTCATGGTTACCTGGGCCGGTTTCTGAGGCCAGAATGTTTTCAAGGAGGGCAGCCCTGAGCTGGGTATCCTGGGTTTCTGAGCAGACAACTGACCCAAGAGAATTGTTTCCCCTTTCCCTCTCCCATGCTCCTAACCAGGAGCCTGACGTCTATGGTGATCATCTTAGTTTCAGTCCAGCCCAAACCTACTGCCCACATTTGATTTCTTAAAAGATCAGGCTGACCTAGTAGCATCCTGACTGTGGCTCGGGTGTGCCTCCTCGTCTACAAACCGACACAGGTTCCCGGATTCAGTCATGCACACACCTGCTTCTAGGCAAAAGACACTTGTGAAGTAAAAGTTCTCTATACTTCATGTGTTAACAAGGAACTAATATTTTTTTTGAAACCTCAGCCCAGCACTTCACATATAGCTCATGTAATTTACCAACTTGGTGAGAGAGGAAATGTCATTCACATTTTTCCCATGAGGAACTAGGGCCTGGTAGAGGTAAAGCCCAGGGCAGTACAACTAGGAGGTAGCAGAGGTAGGATTTAAATTACAATGTTGGGTTCCAGAGATAGTCCTTTTTCTTTCAAGTCATGGCTGCCATTTTAGCCACTGAGAACTGGTAGGTGCAAAAGACTCAACCATCAAATGGGTATTGAACTTTCGTTCACTCATTCATTCAACTTTTCATTCATTCATTCATTCACGCATCTGCTTTGTGCTAGACACTATGCCAGCCACTAGGGACACAAAGATAAGTCAGATAAAACCTCTGCCCTTAGGAAACTAACTCACTGACAACTAGCGGTAATTTAAAGAGAGGAATCTACAAGATTTTAGAGAGAGGGGCGGTCAGGGAAAACGTTCTGGAGGAAATGACACACCTAACTGAACCAGCAAGTCTCCAGGTATGTCCAGTTGTGGGGAATAACAGCAGAGTAAGACACAGTCCCTACGCTCAAAGAACTCAGAGTAGAGTTGTAGAGGTAAGACTCATGGTCATGATACAAGGAAAGAGAGTAAAAATCACTTCTTAAGGCTCTCCACAGGTATTCTATATGGAAATGTTGGCAGATTGAGAAACTGAGGCAGCAGAAATTAGGGCCATTCATGGAGGGCCATAGAAATGAAATGGAAGCCACCTTTGTTCATAAGATTCTTTTTAAAAGTCTTTGATCTTTCTTTGTTTTCCTACTTTTCTGGCTCTACCGTGATTTCGTCTCTTCATTTTTCATTTCTCATTTCCTACTAAAGGAAAACACTTATCGAAAGTCTTTAGAGGGTGTGCTGAGAGCAAGGCATTACCCTAGTCCCTGATGGTGATCGTTAAGTGGGAATGTAAAAGATGAACAAGACACACACCAGAGCAGCTAATGAAAACCTAAATGATAAAAGTTTGAGAGATGTGAACTCTAAATCAAACAGCAGACCTAATGAAATAACTCAGATTTGGAAAAGGGACTGTCATTCACCGTCGTTGGTTTGTTGATTCGTTTTTTCCAGCAATGCTTTCAATCCACAAGGTCCTCTCCTCGACGAGCCCACAGTGGAGCCACGTCCGGCAGACATAAGCAGCCATTACAATAGTGTGATAAACGAGCATGAGAGACATACACGGGACTTACGAGCCATGTATGCTCGTAAGAGAGAATCAGAAGGCAGAGCTGGTAGCCTTTGAACGGATTCCTGAAATGAAACAGGAGTCTACCAAGTGGAGAAGAAAGGAAAGGGCAAGTTAAAAGGCACCGAGAGTATGTTTGGAGCAGCTTGGTGTGGGGCACTTGTTCGGAGATGAGGTGTTAAGATACACTGCCCGCAGAGCGGAAAGGCCTTGAATACCAGACTAACGAGTTTGGCCTTTTTCATAGAAAGAGATCTGAACAGGTGAGGACCACGATAAGATTTTCGTGTTGGAAATGTCCCTCTAGTACAGCCTGTAGGTGGACTAGAATAGAATGAAGAGGGCTCAACTACGTACGCTTACAGCAGCTGTATCTTTGTGCCTGAGACACTGCACCAGACGGGTAACGAAACCAAGCTGGGGAGTGGGGGTGGGGGAATGGAAGGTGAAGGGAGAGTCCCGCGTGAGGGATTCAGGCAGGACAAGGACATACGCAGTTGTAGGCACTGTACAGCGGCTGGGGGAGACCCGCCTCCCTTCCAGATCCCTCTGGGGCGGAGCTCGGCCCAAAGCACGTGACGCCTGGGGACCCACCTTTACTGTGGGCAGGCCTCCCGTTCATCCGCGGTTTCGCCCGTCGCCCCTTGGATCCTCAAGACTCTGACTTTTTTTCTTAGTGCTCGAGGGATCCGTTCTCTTCCATGCATCCCTATATGCAACTCCTGCAAAGCGCGATGAGGGGAGAGAAACAGCGAAGGGGTCCTTTGCCCACACTAAAGATGGCAACCTGCTGCGCTCACTCTGGGTGGGGGAGCGGGTTCCAGGCGCCAGGCCTCACTGGGCGAGGCGCAGACGGAAGAGGCGTCTCTCGAGGTAAGTTTTCGACCTTCCTAGGAGGGGACCTGAGCCGGGGGCGTGGCCTCGTCTAAATTCTAACAGCTGATTGGTACTTCGACAGGTGGGCGGAGTGCCCTCGGTACCCCACCCCTCCCTCTTCGAACCGGAAGTGTCTCTCGTTCTTTCCAGCTGGTTGTCATTTCACTCGGCTCGGTCCTGAGGAGAAGGACTCAGCCGCGGCTGCGGGACCCGGGCACCGGGAGGCGGTGGCGGCGGCGGCGGCGGCGGCATCGGCAACAGCAGAGGAGGAAGAGGAGGAAGAAGGAGAAAAACAGCAGAGCCAGGCGGAGTCCGCAACAACGACAGCGGGGACTGCGGGACCGGGGTAAAGCGACGGCGGCGGCGGCGGCGGCGACGACGACGGCCCAGCAACCGTGAGGAGAAACAAAAGCCTTCTAAATTATAGATTTTGCTAAAATCTGGGGGAAAAAAGAGAGAGAGCACAAAGGGGGGAGGCCCTTCTCTTTTAGAATAACTACACTAGTGGGTTTTCCCTTTTTTTCCTCTCTTTTTCCCCCTGCGGAGAATCGAACTGAGAGAACTGAACAAACCGCCCCTGGGTCCCATGAGGGAAAAAAACCCCGGAGCCGCAGAGAGGGGAAGAGGCCGAAACCGCAGGACCTTCCAGGTCGCCCCGTTGGTCCCCGCACCCCCGGGCCGCCAGCTCACCCTCGTCGAGTCTCGCTAATCCTTCCTGATCGCGATCCCCTCAAGAGGGAGAAACGAGTGTTTTCAGCCCATTTCATGGGGGAGAGGAGGCCGGGGGGAGCCCAGGAACAGCGACCGCAGCAAGATCTGCACCCAAAGCCTCAGGAACAGCTCCAGAGGCCAAAACTGCACCCCGTGAAAGAGCAGAAACAGGACCAGGAACAGCAGAAACCTCCCTGCAATCATCTTTCCATTAGTCAATGCTGATTTCCTCTCCCGCAACCAGGAATTCACCTCCCACCCCAGATAACCTAATATAATCTATATATATAAATATATAATATATAATGTTCTTAAATTATTCCTGATTTTTTTTAACCAAGCTGCCAAGAAAAGAACGTATTCTCCTCTTAGCCCTATTCTAATTTTTATGTGAGTGAATCTAAACTGCTGAGGAAGACCATATGTGATTGTTAAATTATATATATATATATTTTTACTCCGCGCAATGCTTATTCTTCTACATCCATAGATGCTTGAGAAGCTGTGTTTTTGTCATTCATGTACATTTTCCTTTGGAAAAAGAAAGCGCCTATTTTACTAACCAAAGACTTGATTTTTACCCTCTTCGTTTTTATTCCCTCCTAGAAATAAGCCCAGTTGGATTCATGTCAATGTTTTAAGAGATTTTTTTTTTAGTTTTTTTTTCCTTTCAGAGACCAGAATTCCAAATCAGAACTATTTCAAGTGATAAGCTGCGATCTTTAAGCTAGCTATAAATAAGACATTTCAAACAAACAACTTAAATTTTGGGTAGAGGATACAAAGACGTGAGACATTAGGTTGTCATTTTTTATCCTAAGAATCTGATCCTAAAAATAATAAATGGGGGATTACGGGTTTGGAGTGCTAGTGCAAAGCAATACTGGGAATAAATCTGCTTTTCCAGTCAGATTCCATCCACATCTGCAGCCTCCACACCATCACCAAAATGCCAACCCCAGCCCTGCTGCTTTTATAAATAATAACACAGCTGCCAATGGCAGCAGTGCCGGGTCAGCTTGGCTCTTTCCTGCTCCAGCTACTCATAACATTCAGGATGAGATCTTGGGGTCGGAAAAAGCAAAAAGTCAGCAACAGGAACAGCAAGACCCTTTAGAAAAGCAGCAGCTCTCCCCCAGTCCAGGTCAGGAAGCTGGAATACTGCCTGAACCTGAGAAGGCAAAATCAGAAGAAAATCAAGGGGACAATTCTTCAGAAAATGGCAATGGCAAGGAGAAAATAAGAATCGAGTCACCAGTGTTGACAGGGTTTGATTATCAAGAAGCCACGGGGCTAGGTACTTCGACCCAACCCTTGACGTCTAGTGCTTCGTCTCTTACTGGTTTCAGTAATTGGTCAGCAGCGATAGCACCTTCTTCTTCTACAATTATCAATGAAGATGCAAGTTTCTTTCACCAGGGAGGGGTCCCGGCTGCTTCGGCTAATAACGGTGCTCTGTTGTTTCAAAATTTTCCCCATCACGTCAGCCCTGGCTTTGGAGGCAGCTTCTCCCCTCAGATCGGGCCTCTCTCACAGCACCACCCTCATCACCCTCATTTCCAGCATCATCACAGCCAGCATCAGCAGCAGAGGAGGTCTCCTGCCAGTCCCCATCCCCCACCTTTCACACATAGAAATGCTGCTTTTAACCAGCTGCCTCATTTGGCGAATAATCTTAACAAACCCCCCTCTCCATGGAGCAGCTACCAGAGTCCCTCTCCTACACCATCTTCTTCGTGGAGCCCAGGAGGTGGTGGATATGGGGGCTGGGGAGGTTCCCAAGGCCGAGATCACCGCAGAGGGCTGAATGGAGGAATAACGCCCCTGAATTCCATCTCGCCTTTGAAGAAAAATTTTGCAAGCAATCATATTCAGCTGCAGAAGTACGCTCGCCCCAGCTCTGCCTTTGCTCCTAAATCCTGGATGGAAGATAGCTTGAACAGGGCTGACAACATTTTTCCTTTTCCGGTAAGAGTATGTTCCATTAATAGATTAAGATGAATAAGGAAATTGTATGGTGTAATATCTATTTAACTAGGAGAGTTTGAATGGTCCATGTACATTTCAGAACTCTTCTTAGAAAATGAGTTAATTACCAGATGTGATTTTGGGAGGACAGGAGTATAATTTGGAACAACATATTCAGCTGTTTCTTTGATAAATTTCTAATTGTAATCTTCCCCATAGATAATAGTGTGAATTGGCATAATTATGAATACCAGGTAGCTAGTGATGTTATAATTATTACCTATAATATTTTTCTAGCCTGACAGGATCATCGGGGTTGGTTTTTCCCTACTTTTTTAGGTGAGAATAAATATTATATAGATATAAGTATACTTCATTGTGGAAGCTGATGATCATTTTCTGTCCAGATGGAGTAACTGTATAACCGAAAAATTTGGTTTTTTTTCCTCCACTGTAGGATAGTGAGTCACTGAGAACCAACTATTGAATTGTAGCTTTCTCACTGGTTACACTTTAAACCTGGAACCTCTCTGAACCTTGCAGTCTGAGCAGTCTGAATTCATCAATTCAGCAATTCCACTTAAACCTATTTGCAAATTCCGGCCTGCCCTGTGTCAGTAAGGACTGGTACAGAAATGATCTAAATGTTTTCTTCATCCCCATTTATTTTCAAATACCATGAAACTGTTGATCTCAGAGTGACTCTTTTATGATGCCTTTCATCCATTTGTTTATTTTCCAGTGTTAACACTAGGGGTGTAGATAAACCATTCCTAAAAATAGATCCAGGCAAAGATCACTTGTCTTTCTTGCCACCAGTGTTTCCTCATTCTGCAAGAGTCACATGGTTTGATGTTTTTGAAATAATGAGCTGCCAGTCTAGTTGATAGATACGAGATAAAGGGAATTTCATAGTTAATTGAACATCAGATGCTCCACTGAGTTTGTATATTTGAGGGTACGATTGTGTTTATTATATGTGTTTGGGAAATTTATATGGGATAATAAGCTAACATTGAATCAGTCCTCAGAGTGACCCCTCAAGGTAAGTTCTATTATTATCCCCATTTTGCGGATGAGAAAATTGAGTATCAGAAAGCTATAACTTGCCCAAAGGCCCACAGATGATAAGAGTACAAACTCTAGGTTAAAAAAACAAGGATTAAAATATATATCTGTATACACGTGTACATGTGTATACATATGTATACGTATATACACATGCACCACAGATAGAAGGTTATTTTAGAGATGTTTCTGCAAGGGCTGAGACAGATTACAAAACAGTTGCAATAGCCCCAGATATGATGTCAGCACAAAGCAGAACTATCTGTTTTGATTAATAATTTGCTTAGTGGGAGGGCAAGTTTGCTAAGAAAATCCTATGGCATTCCAAGGAATTAAATGTCCTTTCCTTGAAGGATTCAGGTGGAATAGTTAGGTGTATCTTAAAATATTTGATTAAGTTTAGCTTCAGATTTTTAAAAATAATTTTTTGCCTAAGCATCAAAAAGCTGTTGGCTTTTCTTTTAAAAAGGATCTTTACTCAAACTGAAGAGCAATTATCTTGCGTTAGTGGCTAGGTAAAAGGCTTTTAGACATTGGCAATTTCATGAAGTCTATTTTTAAAAAGTTGCTTTTAATATTCTTTTGAACATAAGTTTAAAGAAAATTTAGTGCAAAGGTGACTTTTTTGAATTATTCGTATGTTGCTAATTTTTAAATCTAGGTTGGCATTCTGTACATTTTCACTGGGTTAAGATTGGCTCAGAATTGAATACACTTTTTTAATTTTGCTAGAGGTACACTGACAGAATGAACTTATAGGACTGAACTTATATGACCTCATGGTTTATTTTCCGTTCTCAGTTTACTGAATTTGATGAAGGTTTGCTTTGGAAAAAATAAAGATTTCAGGAAATGAATAAACTATATACATGCATATTATCAATATTTTTGGGAACTATTGAAATCTTTTGGATCAGTTGGAGATTAAGCTGGTTTATGAAATAATAATAAAATTAACTAAGCTTGACACTAAAAAATACTGTTAGAAACTAACTCTTCCCTTAGAATTGTTACCTATTATGCTGAGGATGGAAAAGGATGAGTCGATATACCTGGCTGAAATATGGTAGGATGAGAAAGTAAATTGTTGATTTCTGCTCATCACCCCCACCATTTTTTAGGAACGGGAAGAGGGTTCGGGAGCCAGGAACAAGTGTGGGAGTGATTTGAAAGTCACAGTAGGGTTTTGGGTTTTGAAAAAAGACACAAGAAGTTAGTAAACTGAGTACTGTATGCGCACTTAAATGAATGTAGTTCTCTGTGTGTGTGCGTGTGTGTGTGCGCGTTCTAACAGTTACCCTTTTGAATTGGTTTTTGGCAAAAAAGAGAAAATACAATTTTGGGTCGGTATGGATTACTTGGTTAAATTTGATATGAAAAACTTGAAGGAACATTTATTTGACTGGGAGCCTGGAGTCCTAGATGTGCTCTTGGCCCTATCAGTATAGCATTTGGGAACCTCAGTTTCTCCATAAAATGTGGTGGGGGGGTGACGGAGTTGATGTCTAAGTTCCTTATGGTCCTGAGGTGAGCTGCTGTGAAATTGAAATTGCTGCAACCACAACCACACTCTTTCCGAACCGCTGCCATCTTATTTACATTTATTACCCTAAGCACTATTAATTTTAGGAAAGAAATTTTACAGATATTAGTAATTCAGTTTTAATGGCTATTGTCAAGAATTCCTTAGGTGTTATAGAGAGATCTGGAAATATACCACAGAAATGACAGAATCCAGCTTACTGATTACATTATAATCTTAGTATTATTGAAAGGAAAGAATTTACCTGATATGTAACTAATATCGGGCAATGTTTATTTTATTTTAAAATTAATCAGAATGGTTTTTATATTTGTTTAATGCAGATTTGGGTACATATAGTGAATTAAAATTAATGATAACATTTTTAGTTATTTTTTTGTCCAGTCTTAACTTGTCTTTTATCTATGCTTGTGGAACAAGAACAGAGATTTCAAATATGTGAATAATCCTCTAAATAATTGATATGGCAAGGCAATGTATTTTGGGAATTTTTTTATATTACAAAAAAATAAGGTCTTTTCCTAGCTTTTTTTCTTTTTTTTGCTTGTTTAAAGCTTTCATTATATGAACTCAAATGACATACCTCAAATCCTGCCTTCAGATACAACTAAATGAATTTACATATAACATGCTTATGGTTTCTAAATGTTTTATATTTATTAACTCATTTAATTTATTCAACAATCCTATGAGGTAGAAATTATTATTACTATTCATATATAAGATTTGGCTTTTAACCAATGTACTACAGTGCCCCTTCATATAAACATAGTACTTGTGTGTGGGGGGGAGGAAGGAACACCTCCCAGAAACAAATAAGATGAGAGGAAATATTTTATAGTTTGAATGATTGATGCATGATAATTTCAAGATGATTATAGATAAAGTTTTGAATGTGGAAAATAATAGAATATACTTATCAACTTTAAATGTTAAACTTAGATAATATTCAAGTCAAAAAATTTTTTTTGTGTACTTTTAGTATACACCAGGCACTGAGCTAGGTACTTTCACATGTTATCTTAACTTACTATGAGGTTTGATTTTATTGTCCCAATTTCAAAATGAGGAAACAAGGTTGATATTCATGTGACTAAAGGCATGATTTGACCCTTACAATAAGGAGAAAAAAATCCTCCACGTCCTGCCAAACACATCCTGGAATTCTAATGTCCAAACCAAATAATACATTGGAGCACTTGCCAATAATTTTATTTGACTACAGCATCTCTTTGGAGGGGTGCCTAGATCTTCTGTCCTTACAGGAAAGTAAAGGAGAAATGTGTAGAGTATATTCTGATAGTCTCTTATCTTCAGGTCAGTTATGCTCACACCTCCATTAGCTAAAAACCAGGAAGTAGGCAAAAGAAAAAAAAAAAAAGAAACGAAAAGAAAAGAAAAGAAAAATAAAAAGGAGGATAGTGGATAAAATCTTTCACAAAGACAAGCCTAAAACTTGATAGGGAGACATTTTAGGATGTAGGGCCCATTTGCTCTTACTTTAGACATAGTCACCATGGATTTGTTAAGTTGTCTTAACCAGGCAAAGAATTATTTGTCACGTCACTCTGCTTGTGTTGTCAGTTTATTGATCCTTAAAATTATATACGGCATCTTGTATTTGAAAACAGTTACTGCATTGCTTCAGTTCTGAAAGTCATGGTGATTTATTACAATTGTTTTAAGTATTACCTCGGTACACTTTTTGTTTTTTAATAATAGTCCCAGGAGGGATCTTTGTATGAGAAACATTTTCTTTGACTTTGTATTTATTTATATTAGGAGAACGGAGATTAATTTCTTCACTATAAAGTATGGGTTGGATGGTTTTGGCTCCAGCAGAACTGAGAGATTGGAAAAACTTTGGGAAAGCATACCAGATACAATTTTATGCCTTTTTGTAGAAAGCCTTTGAACTAGGTTTAATTGCTTTTCTGATGGAATCAAAACTTGGGCGGGGTGGAGTTTTTGGATTACTTTTTGTTGTCTTCACAGAAGCCATGGAATATGATCAACACATTGTTCCACATCTTTCAGGAAAAACCTATTTATAGCAAGCTTAGTAAGCGTGGTTGTTGCTAGTTGCAACTAGAAAGATGCTTAGTTCATGGGTTTATGCTTTTGAGAATAATCCTTGTTGCATTCATGAGAAAGAAATGGAAAAGTAATCTTAAAGTTATTGTATGCCTAGTTTAAATTTTATAGCCTATATTTGTTTTTTTATGACTTTAGCTGTAAGGAAAATTAGCTTGAATATCCATTATCACATCTTTTCAGCACTATATTGTACATCAGTTTTTGGTCCCATCACAGATAAGATAATGTGAATAATGCATTTCTCTTTAAGGCAAGGAGCCTATAACATGAGTATTTGTTTTAATATTTTCTGACAAACTCATTTTATATATAATTGTTCAAAGAAAATTACTCTTGCAGAAATTAAAGTATATTTTTACCATGATAAATTTGTGGCAATATGTAATTTTTTTTTACTTCAAATTTAGTATAGATCCTTATCACATTTCATATTATTGAAACAAAAGGAGTTCCACTTTTAGGTTTTTAGAAAATTCTTAGTAGGTAGAATAATAAAAGTGTAGTCCTATTTTTTATCAGTTTCTGAAGGTGAAACTTAAATAATTACTGAGATAGGCTATTTTATGAGGCCAAACGTGTAGTAGAGTGAGGCATAGGCTCTGGATCCAAGTAGACTTGGGTTTGACTCTGCACTCTAATTAGCTGTGTGACCTTGAGCAAATCGCTTAAATTCAGGAAGAAAACCTCATCAAGGTAATAACACCCAATAGTGAAGGGTTTTTGTGAGTACCTTAAGTGGCCATAGTAGGTAGCTTAAATTTTTTTTTTTAATTTAAAGTATGGCTCTCTAAAATTTGTAAAATAATGAAACTAATTACAAATATAGTATCTATGAAAGATTTTGAATAGTTCTTTGTATTGCTTATCTTTTTTTTTTTAATTTCATTTATTTATTTGACAGAGAGAGATCACAAGTAGGCAGAGAGGCAGGTAGAGAGAGAGGGGGAAGCAGGCTCCCTGCCGAGCAGAGAGCCCTCTGCGGGGCTGGATCCCAGGACCCTGAGATCATGACCTGAGCCGAAGGCAGAGGCTTTAACCCACTGAGCCACCCAGGCGCCCCTGTATTGCTTATCTTATTATACATGCTTTACTTCTTAGAGTACTCCTTTTGAATAAGGTAGATGCAACCTACCTAGGACAGATAAAACATTTAGCAGAATTATCAGTTTTCTTGAGAAGTTTTATAGTTGTATATATCTAAACTTTCATTAGTATTGGCAGGCTACCTCTTTCCGTATTTTGAAAGATTTTGCTTATGGTTATTTTAAGAAATTTAGAACATTTGATTGTTTTTGCATACATTAAAGGAGACTATTTCAAAGGACAATTTGTGATTTTTTTTTTTAGATAAGAGATAGGAAAAGGTACCATATATTTGAGTTGGGTATATTTTAGCTTTTATCCTAGATTTCAGTTTTGTTTTTTATATTTTAATTAACTTATTTAGTACATTATTTATTGAGCACCTCCTATGTTATGGACTAAGGACAAGGGTAGATATCTCATAAAAGTTGTTTTGGTTTGATTTATAATGTATTTCCGATCTGTGCTAATCCCTGAATGCTTTTTTTCCTCATTATAAACGAATTAGCAACTGATAGTTCCTTGTCGTTTTAATCCATGAGCTGTTATAAACTTTAAGGCAAATTAACAGATCCAACTTTAGGTATAACAAAAACAATGTGGTATTTTCAAATATTTTATTAATGGTCACATTTATAAATGTATTGTTTGTATGCTTGTATGCAGCATGTGCTTATTTAAGTTTTGTGGCAAAATGGTAATACAAAAGGCAAACTTTAACCTATGGGTAGTGGAGTTCGGTCTCATTACATGTCAAGGAAGAAACTCCATCAGCCACTTACAGGTCCTCTCTCATGTTTGCAAACTGAATTATTAAAGTTCAAAGCTTTAAGCTGTACAAGTACTTTTCATATTGTAGAGTACTTAGGTTGGGCAATTTTTATTTGCTGAGTATTTACCAGAAATATCCCAATCATTATTTTTTTTATACATCTAAACTAAGTTATAGTTAATCCCCCAGTATTATACGTTCTAAAGCCATATTTATACTTAAATATTATGTAACATACTTTTAACAGCAGTCCTTCCAGGTGTTTTTGAGGAATGCATCTAGTGCTAGTCAGTAAAATAGGTGTTGTCATCTTACATCTGTAAGAACCTTAAAAAAAAAAGTCAGCATAAGAATGTTGCTATTCAGAAAAATCTCCTAATTATAGTATGGAAGTCAGATCTGGGTTCCAAATAGGGGTCTTCCACTTACTAACTATAAGACCTAGGCCAAGCTACTTGACCTTCCTGATCCTTCATTTTCTCTTGTATTTTGACTGGTCATCAAATAGAAATATTAATTCAAAATCTTGAAAATAGCGTGTATTCTTAAAATACGAAATGTGAAATATGGTATAACTTGTGTGTGGTAATTTGAGCTTAATTTTAAAGAAGAATTTCAAAAACCGAACTATAATTTTTTAAAATAAATTCACTGTACTTAAATAATAGTGGGAATCAGGCTAGGTGATGTCCTCATTTTATTTTATTTTTTTTTAAGGTCTTATTTATTTATTTGACGGAGAGAGATGACAAGTAGGCAGAGAGGCAGGCAGAGAGAGGGGGGGAAGCAGGCTCCCTGCCGAGCAGAGCGCCAGACTCTGGGCTCAATCCCAGGACCCTGAGATCATGACCTGAGCCCTGAGCCGAAGGCAGAGGCTTTAACCCACTGAGCCACCCAGGCGCCCCATGTCCTCATTTTCTTGAACACTGCTAAAAAATTTAGTGACCAACCTTTTTTTTTTTTTTTCTTTTTTCTTGTTTTTTCCTGTCTCTATTTTGGTAAAGTGTTTTCCCTCATGTCTTTTAAATTTTTTATTAGGGAAAAATCTAAGCATATTCAATAATAGACAAAATAGTATAACAAACCCCCATGTGCAAGTCATCTGGCTTCAGCAATGAGCAACTCCTGGACAAACTCCTCTGTCTTCTTCCTATCCCTCTCCCCTTGCATATTCTTTTCAAGCAGTTCCCAGATACTGTATCATTCCAATGGTAAGTGCTTTAGTATGTGTCTCTAAAAGATTAAGAGTCCTCTCCCCACCCCCGGAAAAACAACAACAAAGAAATTTCCTAGTGGTTTTTAAGAAAAGATAGTGAGAAACTGAAGCAAGGCCCACATTTCTGTTGCACCTGCTCAGCTCGTTTCACCACTCAAGCTGGTACTAATCTCTAAGGAAATCGATGCTGGCCTCATCTCTTCCCTTCTGGGCAGAGAAGTGTGCTGGTGGTCACATGGCCATTAAAAAAAAAAAATAAGGGAGGGGTGAGAGAGCCAATAAAAGCACCAAAACATCAATCGGTGGCTGAAAATTTGGGAGGAGATTCTCTAGTTTTCCTTTCTTCAGCTTATTCTTACCTTCTTAGCCCAGATTCGGACTTCCATGGGCTTGTGGGAAGGATCTCTGAAAGGACAGTGAATAGGACAGGACTGGGAGCTCTTTGGTTGTATTTTTGTTTGTCTGCTTTTATTTTTAAAGAAGAATTTAAAGGCTTGGGGCCTTTTGCTGGCCTTTGGACTGCATCAAACTTTTTCACCTCTTGCTCTCTTTCAACCTACAAATGTTTGATACTTTCAGTGGCCGATATGCTGGTAATACATGACTAAGGCAAGCACGCTCTTTCTCCTCGTGACGTGTATAGTCTGGTGACCTCTTTGTACCTGAGTGTTTAGAAGTGCCTTCTGCTCGGGAAACTCTGGAGAGCTAAGGATATGGGGGTGGGAATTGTGAGGGCCCAGAAAGGCTGACACTGCCTATAGGCTATTTTTTGACATTGCTCCGAGCTCACAAGAGAGATTTCATTGGTTACAGGACACAAGCAAGCCCCAGTTTAGGAATAAAGATTATGCATTTTGGTGACCATTTTCTTTGCTGATTCTGGACCCTGATCAGGCCCAGCAGACATGGTACAGAGGAACTCTGAAAGCCAGTAAGCAGCCAAAGACAGGGGAAGGGCCAGACAGGTCTAAATGACTTCATTCCTTAGGGTTGAGTTTTAGTAATATTTACGTTTTCCTGAAACTAGTGACTTCTTGCCCTGATAGCTTATTAAGTAGGAGGAATATTTTTTTTCTATTTCGTTTTCCTATGAAAATGGGCTACAGGAAATAGCACAGAACAGCTGAATTATTCAGATACAACAATGTCTAATTTAATATGTTAATTTCAGGCGCTTTTGCCATTTCACCAGAGAGGGAAGGGGCAGAGGGAATGTTTATTGAATGGGTCTACTAACTGCTGCACATTTTGTGCAATCTGTCAGATACCTTATCTCATTTCTCCTCACCAGTTTTATGAGGGAGGAGTATCATCCTCATTTTGCTGATGAAACCAAGGTTCAGAGATGCTGCAGCGGCAAGATCACTTGTCTAGTAAGTGGTAATGTAAACTCAGGTCTTGGAATAGAATAGTTTTTTGTTGCTATTGTTTGGCTTTTGTTTTTTGTTTTTTTAGAGAGAGAGCATGGGAGTCCATGTTGTGGGGACAAAGGGAGAGGGAGAGAATCTTAAGGAAGCTCCACATTGGGTGTGGAGCCTGACGTGGGGCTTGATCTCATGACCCTGAGATCATAACCTGAGCTGTTATCAAGAGTTGGATGCTTAACCAACTGAGCTACCCAGGTGTCCTTTGGAATAGAATAGATTTTAATTCTTTCTCTCTGCCAGGCAAGGTGAGAATGCACACATAGTCAAGAGAAGACGGGGTCTATCGATCCCAGGAACTGACTAATCAAGTCTGGAATGGCAGTTTGTTTTTTAAATTCAGTTAAGTGGTGACAGGAAATGTTTACCATTTTAAGGATTTCTAATGCCCAAAATGAGTATGGTTTATTTAATGAAGGTGGAATTAAAGAAAGTTTTCTCAGAGGCTTTCTGAAGAGATCTGATTCATCAGTTCACATGGGAGCAAATGGACATTTTGCTCCAATCAGGGTAATACACCAAAGACATTCATTTATTTAGTTATAGTTTTTTATAGGGAGCATTTGGTAGCCTATGGTGTGTAAGATTCTGCCTTCATTATTAAGCCATCATAATGAGAAAGTACTGACTGAAGAGGGAACATGTTAAGAAATAGAAGATGCTACTGAATGTGGTTTCTTCTACTGTAGATGATTACTTCTTTGACTTTAACCTCTGACCCTTGTTCTCAGCATTCAGGCTCTCTACATAGTGAAGGACATCATACCTGCCAGGTGTTTGTTTATATATTGAAATTTCTAGGTCATGACGAGGCTTACTTAAATGAACCACTTCTCTGTGCTTCTGCTCTGAGGTTAGACTCCTCCACTTACTATATGACTTTGAGAGTAATTAGTTAACTTCTCATGGCATTTTTTCCTAAAATGGGAATGATACTTGTATACAGTTTACATGATGGTTGTGAGGAACTAATGTATGTAAATCATACGTAATTCATATAAGATGCGCAACACTGAACCAGGAAGAACACATTAGCCACTCTTTAATAATGGTGGCAGTGATGATGATGGACTACAGCATGCTACACATATGCTACAGTCTGTGGCTATGGAGAGATGAGTCGTGCTCACAGTCCACCGGGGGGATAGCTGTAAGGGAACTCGTCAACATCACATGGAATGGCATCACGCTGGGGGGTGTGGGGGAGAAGGGGCTTGGGCCTGCACAGGGATGTAAGGGTCATCTGGGAGTGGAATCATGAAAGTTGATTATGTAGTCAATTTTTGATGCCTGTGGGCTTAAATATTTAATCCAAGAAGAAC
The DNA here is from genome assembly GCA_028534135.1 of Potos flavus. NCBI lineage: Eukaryota > Metazoa > Chordata > Mammalia > Carnivora > Procyonidae > Potos > Potos flavus. The sequence continues at coordinate 78,142,773 of CM052895.1, read as the reverse complement.
ATTTACATTTTGGCAAATCTCAGATTAAAACTCCTGTAGTACCTTTGATTAATTATGGGCTCACTGGCATTTCAAACTTCCTATTTATTTTGGCAGCTGGCACACTGGCATATACTTTCCTTTCAAACCAAAATATTTTCTTTTCCCTTCTTCACTAGGGAAACTTTAAGCCAGAAAGAGAAACCTCATCAGCTGATACAGATACATAGTTGTCTGGGAAGTGACGATCGCAGTAATGTCTGTCTTTATAGGGAGAGAGAGTAAAGGGAGTAGCTGACTTTTGGCTTTGGTTCTTAATAACGTGGTTATATTCAGTTAAGTACTTTTTGTGTTTTAGACCCAGTCTAGTGATGTGAAAACATACTAACTAAAATATAAAAAGACAAGACCAATAATAGAGTGGTCATGGTGGTTGATTTGTTGAAGTTGAACTTGATTATAATCTTTTTCCAAGTTAGGCATCTCAGAGCTTGGAGAGGGCTTGTTTTGGGTTCTGAGAGCAAAGGCAGCTTCTTCATGCAGAAACCTTAAAATGGTTGATGTAGAATATTTAAGCTGGACCGTATCATGGCCAGTCAGCTACAAGTCACAATGCCACATATCTAAGGAAATTAACCTTGGAATATAATTGCTTAACTCAGTGCTTCTCGAAGTGTGGTCCCTGGCATCACTTAGAAACTTGTTAGAAATGTGAATTCTTGGACCCTACCCAGACCTACTGAATGAGACACTTTCAGGGTAATCCATGATTTGACAAGACCTCCCGATGATTCTGATATGCTCTCAAGTATGAAAAACACTGGCTTAGAGTAGCCATCTGGGTGTCTAAAAAAAAAAAAAAAAAAGCCACGAATGATGATTTTGGTTTGTGGTATAATTGCAGTGTAGTTGTTCTTCCTGTTGGTAATAGACCAACAGGTTCACGTGTTTCTTTTGGCTACTTCTGGAATGTTATGAAAAGTCATGTCATCAGTTATTTGCTGATGTAAGTCTTCCTATTTTGCCATGGCAGTCAGGATTACTCAGGTGTAAATTAAAAGGACGGGTTCTGATTTTTGAAATACTAATTTGTTTTATAAGAACATTATTTTTTTTCCAATTTTGATTTTTATATTGACTTGTATGATTTTTCCTTTGGAAATTGCCCTGTAAAGTAGAGATGACAGAAACCAAAGCCAACCAGTTACTGACATGCAACTCAATGTAACAAATACAACAATTAAGATTACAAAATAAAATGAAGTCTAAGTATGGTAATCAAGTTTGCTTTGCTGAGCCTTGAAGATAATTGGTGCTCTTCTATTTCCATTCATGATTAATAAGCTCAAATGTTGTAGAGTCGGAAGGCCTAGGTTCAAGTTCTGCCCCTCCACTTACTTTGCATTGATAGAATTGTCTAATCACTCTGAACCTCTGTTTCTTCATCTGTGAAATGGGATAATTACTGAACATACCTAATTGTGTAGGATTTTTGTGAAGAATTAATAAGATCACACATGTAAAGCATTAGAGGTTGATAAATGTCAGCTGCTGATATTATGATTATTATTACTGTCACTACCACTTCTACTTCTGTGGTTGGCAGTAGATAACCTAGAGAGGCATCTGTGGTAGCTTTCTAATTTGTGCACCACATCTATTTGTCACTTCAATAGGAAGAAGGAAGATAAGGCTTTTTATCTTTTTAGTACCTCTGATATTATTCCTATATTATTCTTTTTTTATTCCTATATTATTCTTATATATAGATTTAGGTTTTTTTTCATTTATTGAGAAATATTTGAGTGCCTCCTGTTTGCTGGGCACTTGCTGGCGCGTTCCTGCTCCCAGGACCTTTACAGCAGAGTGTCTTATTCATTCAAATGCATGCCTTAATTAGCGTGATCCTTTGACTGCCATGACCATTACCTTACCCAAGGAATTATCGCCTGCTTTGGAGGGAGACTTAGGCTTGAATCCTGACTAAGCTGCTGAACTATGCAGTAACCTGTCTGTGCAGTAATTACAGAATTTTTCTTGGTCTTAGTTTTAATCATTAAAACATAATAATGGAATAATGCCATCTAACTTATAAGGAGGTATTAATTAAGAAAGTATTAATAAAGTACCTAAAATAATGTCAGATACTTAGTAGATGCTCAATAAACCGTAGTTCTGTTTTCTACCTTTTCTCCCTTTAGGCTGCCAAGAGAAACTGGCTGGTGGTGGGTTGACGCAAATTTGGTTGCTGGTGTTGTTTTGTTTCATGATACATTCTTTGCCCTATTATCTGAAATCAGGACATCCCACTTCAACCAATTGTTTTAAGTAAATTTTTTTATTTAAAAATCTTGTTATTTTGCATTGGGTATATAGCATAAGAAGATGTAGCAACTGTCCTAAGACGCTAAGGGTTCATTTTCTTATTAACCTGTGATTGGCCCTTACCTGTTTGTGGGCACAAAGTGATGAGTTTTCATTAGTCATTCTCCTTTACGCTTTGCTTCCTGCCATACTCATCGCTATAATTTATTTATTTATTTATTTATTTAAAGATTTTATTTATTTATTTGAGAGAGAGAGAGTGAGAGAGAACATGAGAAGGGAGAAGGTCAGAGGGAGAAGCAGACTCCCCATGGAGCTGGGAGCCCGATGCGGGACTCGATCCCGGGACTCTGGGATCATGACCCGAGCCGAAGGCAGTTGCTTAACCAACTGAGCCACCCAGGCGCCCCCATCGCTATAATTTAAACTAAATCTTGGGAGAGCACAAGCTAAGGATGTTGGAAAGCTAGAATACAAATATATTTTGGAGTTAGGAAAAGGACATTAGAGATCTAATCAAACTCTTTCCTTTTTCAGATCAGCAAAGAGGTCTAGAAGATGAAAGGGCCCAAGCTCACATGACACACCAGTGGTGGAGTTGGGGCTTCCTAGTGTCTAATGCTCGTTCTTCTGATTTATGCTGATGTCCATATTTGGGTTATCAGCTCATAGTCAATCAAGAAGAGTTGTCACTTAGCAAGGTTTCTATTTTATAGTTAGTTTACTTTCTGGGAAATTGATCCAAGAAAATAGATAAGTGATTATGATGTTTGGCCCATTAGCAATCAAAAAGGGTAAAATCCAAGAATGAAATATGGAAAGCTCTCTTGACTTGACACTTTATCGGGTAGGAAAACCAGCATTGTTTGTGCTGCTGTTCTTATTCCTTGGGTTTATTTATTTGGGTCTACTCCACCTACTTCCTGGTGGCACACTTACATTTTAAGTTTTTGTTTTTGTTTTTAATTAGAGGTTAAAAATAGATGGAAAAGATAAGCGAGTGGGAGTAAATCAAGAAGGATAAACTTTAGACCCTCTCTGAGAACAGAATGTATACTTGACAAATATGTGGCTTTTGAACTCTTTGAATTGCCAATGGATCCTAAGAAGTAAAATGTTATACAAATGTAGTCATTTAGGGGCGCCTGGGTGGCTCAGTGGTTAAAGCCTCTGCCTTTGGCTCAGGTCATGATCTCGGGTTCCTGGGATCGAGCCCCGCGTCGGGCTGTCTGCTCGGTGGGAAGCCTGCTTCCTCTTCTCTCTCTGCCTGCCTCTCTGCCTACTTATGATCTGTTTCTGTCAAATAAATAAATCTTAAAAAAAATGTAGTCGTTTATAATAATTATAATAAGATTGGACTGTGGGGAAGAATACATATTGGGCAAGGATTGGCAAGAATGTGGTTAACTGTGCCATTGGGTCTTGTACCTTGCACTTAAATCATCAGCAATCTGTCCAGACACGTTCCCTACTGAATCCATACAGAGCCTGAAAATCCTTCCCAACACATTGCATCTGAGGGTCGATACCAGTTGATCAGAGTTTGTATATTGGTGTTTATTTGTCACTCTTGTATTAAATCATCACAAGGTGTAAAAAGGATAGAGGGTTTGTTTTTAATCCCATAAGCATTACTTGAAAATTTTAAAATTTCATTTAAGATTTTAATTTTAATGTATTCCACCAATGAGAAGTCAGGGGTTATCTTAGCAAAAATCTTATGTTTCAGGCAATATGTGGGGAGAGGGCAGGGGGTAACGAAGTCGCTTTGCTGAAATTTCAGTACCACATTTAGAAACTTACAGGTAAAAAGGAAGCTTCTTTATTTGATGGACACAGCTGTCATAAACCAAAACACACTGTGTAATATTCTCTATCAACTACTTCTCTTCAATGTTCTTGTTATTCAGTGATTGACAAAATACAATTTCTGGAAATTCGCAAGGTTGCTTACTGCTTTAGTTTGCATAAAAAAAAAAAAAAGCTGAGTACCCCCTACCCCACTACCTATTACAGTTATTTTGGCAAAAGAAAACCTACAACTCTCCAGCAGGAAAGGGGAAAACATAAAAACAAACCTTAAGGAAGCAGAAGGAAAGAAATATTTTGAACATTTAAAAATTACTTGAAGGATTCATTTATTCATTGCTTTAGCAAACATGTGTGCCTTCTACCTGTCAGGTCCTGTGTGAGGCACAAGGTTACAGAAATGTAGGACAAGGCTTCTCAACCCGTGTCACCTCATGACACACCTAGAAAACATAATATTGAAGCAGAAATCATCTGCTAGGGAGTTCCTGCCACATATGTCAGTCCTGTGGGCTTAGGAGATGGATATCTTGGCATATTGTCACCCTTTTGGAGTTGTGTACATTGGGAACATTTGCTATAAGACATAACTTCCTACCATTGGGAAACTGGCCGACGACATAAGCAAGTTACTAGATACCGAGAATTATTGACTCCAAGATTGGTTTTGTACTGGAGATAGTAGAGAGAGCGGCTGGCCTGGTTATGGGTGTGGTTCATAGATTTCAGAACAGAGGACAAATCTAGTAACTGTAGAATGAGATAGTGGAATTTTATATTAACTTCTTTCTCAAATTTTGCCTCAAATCCACTTTGCTGGAATATGCAATACAAGTTTTGAGTTAATTCAGTTCTTAAGATGAAGAAGGATAAGAAAAACAGAAGAGTGTTTTCCTTTTGGGGAATACTAACCTTTAGAAAATCTGATTCTGGCCATGTGTCCTCCTGCTTCTCTATTGACCATGTTGAGTAGACGAAGATGATGAGGAAAGAATCAAGAAAAAAAGTGGGAAAGGTGTTCTGGAGGGAGTCATACCAGTTCTGAAAACAGGCACCTGCTCCCCATCCCCATCTTCATCCTCTCCACACTACCCCCGCCCCAGGAAAAATCCCGTAATACTCTCTGTTTTAAATATTGGCTTATATCCAAATATAACTGTCTTTGGACTCCTGAAGTTGCAGAGGTGAAAAAAATCGGTATAAAACAATTAATTCAGTGAACACTCTGATTATCTACGTGGTGGGGTGGGGTCAGGAGAAGTGATCCCTATTTCAGGGAAATAAGACAAGTAGTGTTATGGAAGGACAGAAGAGAAATGTCAGGTTGATCAAAAAATGCTCTCCAGTGGAGGATGTGCTCTATCAGCCTTAAGGTTCTAGAAGTTAGCTAGGAAAGAGGGAAAGCGAGATTCAACAAGTTTAAAAAAAGGGGTGAGCGATAAAATCGGGTGAACTTTTTTAAAAAGCAGGAGCTTTGAGTTAAAAAGTCCTATAAGAGAAAATAAAGCTGAAAAGAAGGTTATAGAATTCTGCTTGTCAAACTCCTGTGGAAGCCCCTTTTTCTTTCATATTCTTGCAGTTGTGTCCATATGTGTACCAGTTTTATTCTTCAGGTGGGTCAGAAATCTGTATTATTGCTTCCTTTCAGAGTTTAATTTTAAAATGTTTTCATCTGCTTTTCACTAATCAAACCACACTTTAATTTTAGTTATTACTGGTACTTTTCCTCCGGAAGAATGCCAGAGCAATTGGGTCGTTGTATATTTTAAGATTCCTCACCCGCTCTTGAAATGCATTTCGTTAAGCCAGGGTTTAGAGCAACAGTGTGGACACCCTGTCTTCCCTTTAATTTTAATGGCAATAAAATCAAACTACTTTACCGCTTAGTGGTCTTACAGACCTTGGATAACTATTTTCGCACTTTGGTTTATAAGAAAATATAGCTATTTTGAATAACTGTTCTGAATATTGCTATTCGGCAGCAGTATCTGCCGGACGCCAGCACAGTCCATAACTGCTGGAACAAGTTTGGAAAGTTTTGCCATATTACTGCCATCTTAAGTGGCAGACGAAGGTTACGAACTTTACTTTACATTTGTTTCATGTTGTTGACTATAAGGAATTTGGTTTTAGGTGCTTCTGCTTTATTAGTAAAAATAGCGCTTTTATTGAAATAATTATTAGAAATCACATCACTCTTTGCTGAGCCCTGGTTACTTTTGTGGTTTTGATGTTTGGTAAGTGTTAAAAAATAAAATGCAGTAATAATGTACCTTATACAGTGAGGGAGTAAAATTGCCCCTTTTCGATCTGTGTCCCATTAAATGCAGCTTATTGTCTCCTTTTATAATTAAAAACTATTTTAAAAGTGGTTTGTGGCTGTTTGTGTTTACAGGATCGCCCCAGAACATTTGATATGCACTCACTGGAGAGTTCACTCATTGACATTATGAGAGCTGAAAATGATTCCATTAAAGGTAATTTTAAAAATCTAACTATTTGATTTTAGTGAATAGTTAAAATTTTGTATTATGTATATACTCTAATGAGCAGTATGGCAAATATTATGGATTCACATTTTGTATGTAGTGAGTTCCATCAATTTTATACATGTACCTCTCATTAAAAACTCAAACATATTTGATGGGCATCTGCTGTATGCCCATCACAATACCAGTTAAGAGAACTACAAGAGTTCTGATTGCTAAGGTTGGGCAGTTAACGGGAAAGACATGAACCATATACCTCTTTTTTTTATATCTGAGGCAAAAAAGTGCTCAGTGCCTCAAACCTCTATGTCTCTCCACCCATGACAGTGACTATACACCAGTAAGAGTTCAAATGTTGATAGAGTTTTGGTCTAGTTTCACATTTTAAAAAATGGCCAATAGTTTCAAAGTTGAGGTGAAGTTGTGTTCTTGAAATATTTTTTGTGGATCATGTTAAGAAAAAATAGTGCTATTTCTACTTGGATTCTGGTCTCAATTCTAATTTAGCTGTGTTACCTTGAATAAGACATTTCATTTTGACTAGGCCTCAATCAATTTCTTTTCTTTTCTTTCTTTTCTTTTTTTTTTTTTTTTTAGAGATTTTACTTACTTATTTTGAGAGAGAGAGAGCACACGTGAGCACAAGTGCAGGGAGGGGCAGAGAGAGAGGGAGAAGCAGACTCCACGCTGAGATCCCAGGACCCTGAGGTCATGACCTGAGCCGAAGGCAGACGCTTAACCTACTGAGCCACCCAGGCCCCAGGGCCTCAATTTCTAATCTTTATAATAAGGGACTTAGAATCACTGTTTCAGTAAGGGACTTACAATGGGGAACTTTAAAAATAAAATGTAGATGCCTGGGCCCCATTCCAGGTGTCGGGTAGGGCTTGGCATGTTAGTTTTTAATGTCTCATGTGATGCTCATGGGTAACCAGGATTGAGAATTACCAGAGGAGGTATTCTCTAAGGGCCCTTCTGGCTCTGATTTTGTGAAAACTACCCCACAGAATAAACTATTTTTCTGCACAAAATTCTTTTAATTAGAAAGGAGATTTCTTTTTCTTTTTTCTTTCTTGTTTTTTTAAGAAATTTGGGATGTTTGGTATATTTAGTCATTCTACTTGTTTATTTGTTCATTCATTCGTTCATTCATTCGTTCAGTGTTTATAATCCTGCTTTGTGCCAGACATAGCTTTGCACTGGAGTCAAAGGTGGCAAAACAGCTTGTACTTTTAAGTGGTGACCAGCGGGCCTGGTTTTCCTTTGAGTTTGGTTTATTACATTACTAATGCAGTGAAACTTTTAAGCGTTTTTAACAGACCAACAATGGTAAATTTTTTAATGAGGGGAGCTGTTTGAAGTTTGGAGAGATGAAAAATAATATACGATAAAAGTATGCATTCAGCTGTTGACATAACTTTGAAATAAAAATATTTTGAAGATCTTTACTGAATTCCTCACTGAATTCTGATGGGTGACCCTAATCCGAATACACAATCTGTTTCTGAGGAAAGATGATCTCTCATTTAGAGTCAGCTTTATTTTTGCTATTTCTTAGTACTCTGACTTCGGGTAGTATTTCAGCTTCTTTGTCCCTTCTTTTTGTTTTCTCATCAGAAAAGTAAGTGTAAGGCCCTTTCTAGCACCAGAAAAACTGTATACTCTTAAAAGTAGCTAAGGAGAAATTTGAATATGGTCTGTGGATTGATTGTACCAGTGTCAGTTTCCTGGTTTGTACTATAGCTATGTAAGATGTCACCCTTGAAGACACCGGGTAAGGGGTATATAGGATCTCTCTGTACTGTTTTTTGCAACTTGCTGTAAATCTGCAATTACTTCAAAATTAAAAGCTAAGTACAGAAAAAGTAGTTAAAGGTAAAGGACATTTGTTTATTCTTAATATATTAGATGCCTTTAAGCAACGAAATTTCCTTCTTTTTTGATTTCTTTCTTGGAGAGCCTCTTATGTACTTGATACTAGGGATAATAAATAATTAGAACTCATTTTCATGATAAGTGCCTATTTATTTTTATTTCATGATATTTTATTTTATTTATTTTATTTCATGATAAGGGCCTTTCAGAGAAAACAGTTTATGAACAGTAGCAGATATAAACCATTTATTATGTATTGCTTCTAAGAAGCAAGCTTCTACCTATACTTAGGTTAGATGTAAGAGTTGCACACATTATTCTGATAAGATTAACAGTAGCATTTCCTTGATTTATCAGATATAGCCAGGACATCTCTCAGGTTTATTTCTATTTCTTCTAGTTTGCTAAATCATTGTGTAAAGTTCTACTTTTATTCTATATTCCCTTTTTAATATCTTCTACCAACTTTTACTTAAATTAAGTTTCTTTAAGCTGATTCTGTAGGGATAGTGAAAAGTTAAGTCTGATGACAGAAAACATTAAATCTGATTGGCCTAGTCTGGGAACATAAAGGTTTTGTAAAATAGTTATTTATAAAAGGAAGTATGACAGAGTGGAAAGGCCATGGGTTTTGGAGTCAGGTAGATCTGGTTTTAAATTGCCATTCTGCCACTACAGTGTGTGGTAGTTGTGAGGATTAAATGGTACGATGTATCTGTGAAATGCGGCATACTGCGTAGTTCATAGAAAACACTCAGTAAATGGTATGGATTATTACTAAATATCTATTAAGTCTGTTTTCGTGCTTATCAAATGAGAAAGTCAGTTTTGATGTAAGCTTAGGTGCCAGAGTGACTTAAGTATATTACCGACTGAGCCACCCAGGCGGCCAAAAGTGACTTAAGTATATTAAATGAATTTTGTCCCTTTTTTCTTCAAAGGGCAGTGAAGAATTCATAGGTGAGTTCATGGTCCTAAAATGCCAGATTATAGTTATGCTTGAATTTTTTGTAAACCAAGATGATGATCTTTATATCACTGTAGGCCGTCACTACCAAAATGTAGTTTGGCTCAAGGGAATAGTTCATTTCTTGTCAAACTTTTCATTTGATTTAGATAGCTATAGAAAAGCTATGCTTGATTTTAACAGTGATTCTGTTGTGAGATTTTGTTTAAAGGTGATAATAAAAGTTGAATATCTTAAAAACAACATGTTGTCCTTTTAAAATAAGTATATAAAACCTGCCAATCCATTTTGAAAATAAAAACCCGTCCATATGCTCTGCTACCTTAGAAATGGAGAAAATAGAAAATGGGCATTGATTCTGTGAGACTAGTAGAATATAATATACCTCTCAGAAAAAAAAATTATAAGAATTAAAAGAATGAATTTTAGAACTGTTTTAAAAAAGAGCCCATCATAGGGAGGCAAATTTTATATTTGGGTTTATTTTATCTTAAAAATAATCTCATAAAGTATATTACAAATGACTTTTTTTATTTTTAGCCTTCATATGCAGTTCCTCATAGAAATGCGATTTGTTGTATGTGTTCAAATAATAAAGCCTAGAGTTGATACAAGAACTACATGTCTAATGGATTGATATGGCTATATTATTCATTTAAATTTAAAATACAAACAGAAAACTGAATTTTGCTTTTCCTTTTGGGGAAAAAAAATCCCTTGATGTAGTGCAGTTTAAAATTTTATTTTTGCAGTCAACAGACAAAATGCTTAATATGCCTAGGAACCTTCAAATATAGCTTTTGAGTTTCTTCATGAATGTGTTATTGATTCCAACTGGCTTGCTGAAAACGTTTCGTGTTTTTTTTTCTTTTTAAACATTTTAACCAATGTGCAAAAGGAATACCTGGGTTTCATTTCATGATTTATATTAGTATTGCTTTAAATAGTTTCTCTAAGAATTTTAAGGCTACTATAATTTTCTCCATATATAGGGGATTAGCTCTTTGGGAGGAAAAGTGTCCTCCCCTACCTTATCTCCATGTCCTTTCTCTGATCAGCTGGCATGTCTGTATGTTATTTTTATCCCCAAAATTGTATATTGCCTTCTCCATAACCAATGCCGGTAACGGTCCGCAGAAGCTCTTCCTCTGAGACTGATTTCATTTTCTTACTGCACACCCAGTCTCATAAGCTAAGAGCCTAAGCTACAGATGGATTTTGAATTTTGATATCCCAGGTGGCAGCTTGCTCATTGCTGCAAAATTATTAGGCTTATCAAGTATTTTCTTCACCTGGACAGAAGAATCTTCTACTATTATAGCTAGTCAGCTGATCATTTGGGGAATATTGTATCTTACTGTTATTTGTGCCTTTGCTTGCCTGTGAAATTGGTACTTACTGTTTGGAAATTGAGCAGCATGAAATACATTAAAACCACATGCGAGTACATCTGTTTTCAGCCTTCTGAAGCATAGGTTGGACACAGTGAAATAAAGATTCATGAAATGGTATTATAGTCAGTGTATAGTAGGAAAGACCTTGGAAAATTAAGGAGCCTTTTTTTTCTTTTCTGTGTGGGAAGGAAATAAAAGACTACAGACATAAACCAAGAAGTAGCAGTTATGGAGTTGAAGCAGAAGGAGACCACACGGGGATAAAGAGGGAAAAAAATAGTACTTGAAAATTATCAGATGTCAGATAGAGTAGAACAATCCAGAGATTCATAACAGTGGTTGGGTATTTTAAATTTTATATATGAAAACAATTTAATATCCAGTTTGCTTCATTTCACTAGAAAGCCAAATAAGACAGCAAAATTATTGAGAGAAAAAAGGCAATCCGTAAATTGTCAAAACATTGTAATTGTTCTTCAGATATTAATTAACTAAATTATGAGTCAGAATATCATCTTATTTTTCCTCCAAATATTGTGAAATTGGAATCTTTTTCTCTTCATATTGTTATAGAATGTATCTTGCTTTCATTTTTTGGAAGAGGGAACTCAACGTATCCACCCAATCCCCCTAAGTTTCTGGCATTTTAAATACTTGATTTGAATGTAAGCAATAATGATTGCATTCAGAAATGCAAGTTGTTTCAGATGCCAGTCTTTTACATATCCCCTGGTGCCCAAGAAACCTATTGCATATGGAGAGTAAGTAGTGGGAGTATGTTATACAGTTAGACATTACTGCCACACTTGTTTCATGCATTCATTTAATACGAATTTATTTTAAGAGCTGGATCTACTCCAAAGATACTATGTATTTAATTCCTGACTGCCGAAGGTATTGTGACCTTGCGTTTTAAAATATTTTTGATATACATTGTTCCTTTTTTACTACACATTAAATTTGGGGGCCCTTCCCCCACTAGCTTTCATTGCTGTGGATTTGTTTGAGACAAATGCTTAAATGAGTAGGCAAGCGGTGATTCCATCTGTGCCTCTTTTCTTTGTTGCTAAGCAAAAGAATTTATAATGATCTCTCTAGAAGAAAATCATGAAACTCTGTTGAAAGTTTAGTACACAAAGCCTGTTTCATTTATTCTGTATAAGATTTTTTTATGTCACTGTAAGAGAATGACCTATGGGATAATTTAAATTCTTTATCTTTACAGTAGGGGGAGGAGAAAGTTAGTTCTAGTTAAAAAAAGATACCGTAAAAAATAACCAGGAAACCTTAAATTTTCCTTTGCGGAACAATTTTAAAAATATTTCTATATTCCAAATTGCAGGCACGTAGTTCTCTATTTTAAAGAGCAGATGTTGCAGACTGATACAGATGTTTTAGAACATATATTGCATACCGACTTTATGTAGACCGAGATAGCTCCAAAAACTTTCTATGAGAGTTGCTGAAAATAGGAATAAATTTAATATCATTGTTATAGATTTGAATTTTGGAGTAAGTAAAAATATAAGAACAAAAAGAGCTCTTACGAAAATAAGTTTCGTTGCTGTAATATTAAAATGATTTATTTCAAATGGTGGTGAGGGATATCATTTCTTACAGTATTTAACCTTTTTCTAGTTGAATCAGTTTGCCTCTGGCAATTTGAGAAAAGACTGCTGTGCTCTATTCTGCACCCTAGTCCTCCCATCACTTTCGTACAGGACTAGATGGACATTTTCCTTTAAGGGAGATGTAACAGAGCAGGATACAAAGTACCATAAAGACGAAATGGATAATGCAAACCAGCCAATTTTACTTATGATTCTTAATCAAATTTCACCTTCCAAGTAAATTACCATTACTTGATGTCAGATATCTTCTGGCGAATTGAGAGATATTTAAATATTACCTTTCCTGAGAGTCCGCCAGGCTCTGAAAGCCCTGCTGGAGCCTTCCTGAACTCGGCTGGTTCCTTCTAGCTCTGTTTGGATGATACCAAGTAACTCAAAGCAGCATAGCAGGGGAGTGAGAGAGGCCTCCGGGGAGTAGGCAATTGCCTTACTTCTAGAAGCTTCATGAGTAATAGAGTAGGGTACATAACGAAGAAGATAGTTTAAACTCGGCTACAGTGACCTTCGCGTGTGGCTGTTTAGAAATGAAGTGGTTTCTTCTCCTGTAGCACTCTCCCTTTTATGACTGCTGAAATGGAACATCCTAAACAGTCTTTCTCTTTTGCTTGGCTTAGTTGTGCCGCAGGATGGGACCTGGGCTTCTGTGTTGAGGTAATTCTTTTGTGAGCAAGGAGAGGACAAAGTAGTGGGGCATGATTTTCTTTGTATTACGGATACAGGGTGTATTCTTAATTTTGAATCACCGTCTCCTTTCTGGTTTCGTACTGGTCAGGATTTGTTGGAGTCCTCCCAGCACTGTGTAGGCAGAGCTTACAAAGGTGTGGATTTTGAACAGTGTGATTACACTTTTTCGGATTGGGGATTGCTGTTGTTTTGGGTTTTGTTGTTTTGTTTTGTTTTAAGTGGGGGAGGGGAGTGCCTGGGAGAACAAAATGTGATGTGTGTGAACACCGATGTGCTCATAGCATTGGACTGAAGTCCTCCTCACTCTGGCCTCCGAACTGAAAACAGCTCGGTTCATACTAAACACTTCTTGTGCGGTGTCCAGGTCCTTCTGCGCCCAAGTTATTGACTTAACATGTACTGGTAAGTAGAAAGTAGTGATCCTTTGCCCTCTATCCTCCCCACATTTCTGACAGAATATTGACCCTTGTTTTTATTTGTTCTGAAAGTCATATAAGCAGTTGTCACAAAGGGGGAGTTTGTCTTATGTCATCCATGATGTGGGTCCATAATTACCGAAGCAGTCCTCTTAATCCTGAACATGGAGCACAAAGCATCCTATTTTGAGTCCATGAAAATTGAGTGGTCCTCTTAAAACATTGTTAATCTCTGATTTTACCTGGGTGAGAGGTGAGGGTAAAAGGGATAGGGGGGTAAGTGAGAGTGAACTTTTTAATGATACTAGAAGGTTCAAGATCCTAAACATTTCTTTAAAAGAGGCTTTTAACTTAGTAACTTGTTTTTTCCTTTACAAATTGTGTTAAGGCTCACATGTTTTATGGCTGCTGTGACTTAGTTTTGTTGGACACACATTCAGAACAGGGACTGGTAAAGGAATCAACTACACGTGATAGTTAACACTTAGAAAGAAGAAGAAAATAATAATTTAGAAAACAAGCAGTAGTTAGGTAACAAATTAAGTGCTTTTCCGTAATGTTTTACCCTTTCACAGTGTTGTGCACAACTTAATAAGTATATGTATTATAATATGGACAGAAGTTAATATTTTCCATTCAGAAATGAAATCAGGATGACATTTCAGTAGTAAGGTTTTCAGACTTTGTCAGGAGTTTGTCATTGTTAAATATTAGTGCCCTCTCTACACTATAAAAATCGTAGAAGGAGGTCCAGAGTATTTAGAGAGGTCCATTTTGCTTCTGCTCTCCATCCAATTTAATAATAGTGTATGTGCACCTTTTGGTACTGTTACTTATTATTTTTCTGTTTTTGCCTTCTGTATTATAAAATTCTATGGAGAGGTGACTTGCTCTCTCATTTTGTGACAGGTACTAAACCAGCCCTGTATACTAATATCTGCATAATGAAAGCTCTTTTGATAATGGAGTAATACAATAACGAGCTGTCTTTGAAGGTCTTAAGACTCTCCTTGATCCTGTTATATAATCCTTGAATGTTATTTGCTGACTTTGAGGGAGGGAAGTAATGCCAACTGATTCATAGCTGTCATAAAAATATCCAAGATTCTCTTTGCATTCAGTTTAGTAACAGGAAGGAAAGAACCGTTGCACGATTGTGGCACAAAATTATTTCTTCCTTTACATGCCTGGAATTTCTACCTGAATGTTGTATGCAGTTGATTCATTCATCATCTGTGTGTGCCTTGTGCAGTGAATTTCTCTACTCCAGTGCTCCTTATTTTCTCCCCCCTCGTGTTACCACTGTCCTTGCTACTCAAGTTAAAAGATGGAAAAGAGCGAAAACTCAATGAATTTGTTGTTCATCAGTAAAAATATGCAAAAGGAATACTTTTTGACTAATTTGGAACTAGTTACTACTTTTTGCAGTCAGATATTGAGATGGCCAGGCTGCCTCTGGGCTTCGTTATTTTGTCTAATTGACTGATTCTGAATTCAGTCCCACGCCAGTGCACTCTTTTTAGAAAAAAGCAAGGCTTTGTTTTATTCCGGGTATTACCTGGTAACCAGTCAATTAAGAACATTAGTAGAACTCTGAAGGGAAAGCAGTTCTATAATCTCTTTGGAATCTAGTTGGACTGGTGCCAGTTGCTATATATTGGGAAAGAGAAGGAGGAATCAACCAATTAGAGGACCCTTTTTTAATTCTCAAGAAACCAACAATAAGTGCAAATCTGAATTCTGAAGAGCAGCCATGATTAATTGAAGTATAAAGAACTTAAAAAAAAAAATCTAACTTCTACTGGCTCTAATATTCCAAATAATAAATGCCTGGTATGGTTAATTAAATACAGATGTTTAAATTAGCCACACAGCCTCTTTGTTGTAAATGATCAGTAGTTGTTAGCTTATAACAGACTTTCCCAAATTGTGTAAGAGGTGAATAGAAGCATTTAGGATTGTGTTTGAACCTGGCTCTGCCGTTAGCAGTTATATGGCCTTCTCTCTAGATCTTGGTTTCCTCACCTGGGAATGGAAGGATTGAACATAATGACTGTTAAATTACTATTAGCAATTCTATACAGTCTCTTGACATGGTATTCCTGAGTGACAAAATTGAAGGTTTTTGTAGTTTAATGACTAAAAGTAGTGTATGAACTTCATGCGAGTTTGGGTGTAGAAGTATTTAATATTGAGTAGTTATAGAAAGGGTATACCAGAAATCAGTCAAATGTAGTCAGTTGAATGAAGGCTTTGTTTTTAGACAGCATCTTTTCTTTTTGAGATAGGCCTAAAAATATGTTTAAGAAGCAGTTGTTTCAACTTGGCCTCATGGAATGTTTTTGTTCTCAGTCTGTGGACCACAGGCCTCTTCATCCATGGGAATTATTTGATGGGGCCTGTGAATCTGTTCCGACTAAGCATTCCAGTTACATGATAGGTATGTCATTTACATATGCAGGATTATCTTTCAAAACCATGTGGATGCTGATGTAATGCAATTAAAATACATTTAGAGGTGTTGCTAAATTCACAGAAGCCTTGTATTAAGGTTGTTTATCGTTGTTTTACTTGTAGTATTCACTGGAGTGGGGCTTGGGAACGTCAGTTTTAGCATGGTGGGGAGGCTGTCTGAAATATTTTGATTCAAGTCGATCTTAATAATTACAGAAGTTTATGAAACTGCTCTAGAGAACTTATCTAATTGTTCTGCCTTAAACTGCCATTACGATGTATCCTATTATCAACAAGAACACAGCCTAAGAAGGAATTTAGTAGAGGAAATGGTGAGGATGAAGACAGGAGGGAGGAGGTCGCTTACCCTATCTCCACCAAATAGCATTTTGGAACTTTGTCTCTGACATCTAGAACAGTCTATGTGCCGTATGAGGCGGGGCTAGGAGTGTAGGCTGTTTAGGCTGTATATGGCACGATGCTAGGGCGCACGGGGAGCCATATGACAAGAGGAATGCACCTTGGAGTTGGGTGTTAGGGGCACACAGTGTTTCTGAAGTCACATGGTTTGGAAGTATCTTACGTTTTAGCTTCTGCTTGTATTCTAGTTTCACAAATATTTGAGCACACTCTATGTACCAGGTAGTAGTAGATCAAAGGACACATTTGGCGCCAGTCTACACTTTTCTTTTTTGAGATAGACCTGGACGTATAGGAAGCAGTGTTAACAAGCAGTTCCAAGTGAAAGAGCACTTGCTTCTGATACTGTTTCTCTGACTTTTACTTTGTGCCCCTTCAGAGATTTATATAACTTAAATCCTTACAATAACCTTTTATGTGAGTTTTGTGATCTCCATTTTATAGCTGGAGAAATTGAAGTTCAGAGAGACACAACAGCTTCTGTAGTCACTCAACTAACGGGTACCTAGAGGATCAAGATAGGAACACACAGCTTCTGACTCCTGGTTCATTCGCTTGGATATTTATTGTGTAGCATTAAAGAACTTAAAGATTTTATTTTATTTATTTATGTATTTTTTAGCATGCTTTAGACAGCAAGCATTAAAGTTTCTTAATTTCTACTTAGACTGGGTATAGAAGTTAGGTATAATCTGAAAAGATTCAGATCTCTGTCACATCTGCTGGTTTCTTATTGAAGGGTACATTATTGGGGGTGGAGGTCAAAACAGAATCACTGAAGGAACGGCTTATTCTTTTCCCTGATTCTAATTCACCAGGTCTGTCATGAGACTTAAGCATGAGTATTCTCCAAGTGATTCAAATACACTGCTCTCCTGCCCCACCCCCATCTTCACTCCCTTTGTGAACCACTTTGATATAAAGCCATGGGAGGCCATTCATACAGCAAATACATATCAAGAATCAGCCACATGCCAGGCACTAGTTTAGGCTGTTGGGATATATCAGGGAATAAAAACAAAGACTCCTGGCCTCTTGCACCTTATCTTTCAAATAATTCGCAGATATCTTTGAACAGCTTGTTTATTATTAAGTTTTGAAGGCTAATAAATAAGAGGAAGACTCTGTGCCTTGAATATAGATAGGAGAAAATAGAAGCTAGGCCTTCTGAGAAATAACAAAAGGTAAAATTACAACAGGTATGAAATTCAAGCACATTCTTCATTAAGGTTCAATAAAGTCATCAGAATTTGTATTAGATAAGTGATTAGAGTTGATGATAGGTATGTATGCAGAAAGCCAACTAATGACTTTACTAATTATTTTTGGGGGGTTGGACTTCAGTAACCAGTTTTAAGAGCAGTTTATAACTTTTCTCTAAAGTTCTCAATCTTTTGCAAGCATCTTGGCTTAGGTTCCTAGAGATTTTGTAAGTTTGTCTTGATCTTTTAGGTTCATGTCAGTACAGAGAGCCATTTCTCAAAATCATTTTTACCTTGGGGCCAGAGCTACAACTCTTTCTTTATGTTTTATTCACTGGTTCTTTTCAAATGTGTCTCTTGTAATACATGCCTTTTTTTAATCAGCCTTTTTTGCAAGGTAGGAGAATTTTAACTTACTGCCTTGACTTTTTTTTAGATTACTTAAAACTTTTCTACTACCCGTTGGTCTGTTTTCCCACTTTTCTTTCCATTATATTCTCCTTTTTTTTAACTGCCTTTTATTAATTTAAGTTTGGACAAAAACTCTGCCTAGTTTTTTAAGCTTAAAAAATTGCCATTAATCACTGGTATCATAACATCCTCTTAAGGCAAGTTATCTTGTTGCTCTGTCCTCTAAATGTAGCATCCAGAGTCAGAAGGCCTCTGGCAGGGATAAAAATAGCCTTCCTGCTTGCTGGCTTGTTGTTAGGTTTACTGGCAGTAGGAAATCTTTTGAATTCCTTAATTGGGTCAGCTCTTTGCTAGTTTCTCTCTAGACATTCCCTTCTGCCTGAAATTCTTAGATGCTTTAAATCTTGCAACTTTATACCTGCCCTGAGTTACAGTCAAAGCCATCCTTCTTTTATGTGAAACCTTCTGTAATCTATAGAAACTTACCCATTGACTGTCCTTATCTTATGGATAAATGTTATTTATTTATTTATTTATTTATTTATTTATTTATTTATTTTGCCACTATTATAGTCTCATATCACAATTGAAAAAGTAAAATTGAGCCATTGGTTCAAAAGGAAGCCCTCCTTAGTTTTTTTTTAAAGAAACATTTTTCAGTTGAATTTTCAGTTTTCGTTTCCTAAAATACTTCTGCTACTTTGCCAGTTTGGCTATTATAAAAGTAAGGAGTTCTATTTTTTTTTCCTCTTGCTTCCCCCAAAGAAGAATTACATCCATTTGTAACTGAGAACACGAGCAAACTCTGATTTTTCTGAAGCTGAAAAATCCCCCGGATGGCCACTCCCTTCTCCCAAGGTTTCAGTTTGGATCTTATTTGGCTAAAATGAATCCTTCCTCTTTCTTTCGCAAGTGGAAAATCGTTGGTTATCTCTGGCTTATATTCTGAGAGGGGAAAAGCTTTAATATTAATAAAGCACCTATTCTATACTGGGGAAATTTTCTGAGCATTCTGCAAAAATGGTCTCATGAATTTCTCAACAGCCTTGTGAAGTAAATGGATATGTTTGTTCTACTGAGGTTCATAGGAGCTAAGTAATTTGACCTAGCTCACAAGATGGCATTGGTCTGACTCTCTACCCTTTCCACTGCACGTTCCATGGCAGAGAGACCACCAGTTGCTGGCTTTGTTTCATTCATTCACTCAACAGCTATTTATTGAGCATCTTTGCTCCAAGCTCTGGGATGCAGAACCCAAAATTTATCCTTAAAGATTTTGTTGCCTTAGAGAAAGAGAGAGTTTAGAAATAGGTAACTTAAATATAGTGTAGTAAGTGTAAATGGTGTTGTATGGAGCGCATGAGGTCATCTGAACCGGAGAACAGGTAGTTTGGGGCAGGGAGGACTTTCCATAGGATGCGAGGCCTGAGATAGAAGGTACCTGGGCAAAAGGGTGGTGGCTTAAGTGATGAGACATTGGGAACAGAGAGAGGAGGGCATTCCAGACAGAGGGAGGAATCCAGAAGTAAAAATTAATGGGCCAACAGTTCTGAATGTTTGGAGTACCTAATGTGGGAAGGGAAATGGCGGTGTGGAGAGATGAACCTGGAGAGATAGGCAAGAGGAGTCAAGAATTTTTAATAAGCCCTGGCTTTTAAAAAACTGAAAGCCACATCTTTCGCAGAGAGGGGTTTTATTTAGCCTAAAATGTGTATGTCTGTGTGATTTAAATGGCTCTTTGAGTGGGCGAGAGGCAAGATTCTCCAGCTGATGTCAGTCCCAGCCAGCTCGTCCTTTGTGATTTTGCATGGAGACATCTTTACAGGAAGTTGGTTGTTTCACAGATAGGTAGAGTAAGGTACTGATTTTGATTTGGGGAGTTATTTTTAGGTTAATAGAATAAATTATTAAAAATAATTATCTTTATATAACTAAGTGATAGAATATATTGAACACATTTTATTAGTTCATATTGATATGTGTTCTGCATCTATAGAAGTATAAACTTGGTGTTCAGAAACCAAATTTACTACACATTTCTTGAGCCTTGCTCTGCCTTGTCCAGGTCCCCACAGCGCCATCTTGCTGCAAGTCTCAGGCAGTGTTGGTAAAAACAACAGATGGAGAAAGGCAGGTGGAACAGCACCTCCTTTAAACAATTATTTGTGGCGATATAGCTTTGATGTACTTAAATGTGAACTAAGGAAAATAAGCAGGAGCAGAAGCAGGAGGAACATTCTAGCTAAACAACAACAAATGTGTGTGTGTGTTTATGTATGTGTGTGGTGTGTGTAAATCTTGGCTCTACCTTAAAAATGGGCCTAAGCCCATACTTACACTTTTCCTGTTAGGAATTTTTAATGGTGTCTACTGAAAACACTTCCCTTTTCTTGAGTATTCAAGTTTTTGTAGTGTAAGTCAATCAAAAAAATTAACTTAGAATTTCACATTACTTGTCACTTTATAGGACTGCATGCTATATTTTGGATAACTTTGCAGTTATTCCGCATTATTATTCCTTAGCCTACACACATCACCAACAATGCTAGTTTGACTGAAAAAGAGAAGGTCATAGCATGAAATCTAATAGCTCTGTAGAACATTTGGTATTTTTTTGGTGTTTGTATGTTTGAAATAGCATTTATTATATCAGTTCCTACTGAATGATCGGTAGCAATAATATCTGGGTTACATTTTAGAAAATAACTTTTTCTCTAATTTTGAAAAGAATACATACATTTATATACTCTAATGTGTTAGAGTATTTCCTTCTGGTCCTTCCTCCTTTCATCTCATTGACTAAGTTACGTTAGTTTTAGTCTTTCAAGAATATGATAGTACATAGTGTTCTTTTGGGCACTTACTCACCCGAGCAGTTCTTAGTCTGGTTGGTAAATATTGGTTCTCCAACTTGCAAATGCCTGGCATAGAATTGCTTAGTTGAAGTACGGATCTTTTCTGGGCTGTAGAATTTGGTAGTGTAGTTCCCCAGAGTCCCACTGTATCAGTTGCCTATATTAGGCTAGGTTGAGTCATATCACCAAATATAGCCTATGCCTTCTGCATGATGTATGCCAGGCTTCTGGCTCCAAATGCCACCGCTGGCCTCCAGAGACTACTACTTTCCCGTCATAAGATTAGGACTGCTGATCAGGCAGTATTTCTTCATATTTATAACACAATCAATACCAAGAGCCTTCAAAGATTGAATTTTATCCACCAAATAGGGTTCACTTGCCTGAAATCCCAAAGCCCTTCTTCTCCCTTGAGAAATTCAGTTCTAGATGTACCAAAACCTGAGTTATAGTTGTAGATAGTTATCAAAAAAACAAACAAACAAAACCCACGAACACTGGATTATATTCAGCTTCAAATAGCTTGTTTATTTTTATTTTACTTCATTTTATTCATTTGTGAAATGCTGGTGTTTTAAGTTCAGTGGAATTAACTCGTTGAGTGCTTACCTGGTACTTAAACAGGAAACTCTAGGTACCCAGGTAAAAAAAAAGGTCTAATTCTTAAAGGGGGCTGTTATGGTAAAAGAGAGAAAAAATTAATAGCTAAAATGATTTACCTAAGAAGGTTGACTGTTACAACATAGCTAGAAAGAAGAGTTGGTGAATTAATCTAAGAAGGGGGTTGCCTCTTTGGGAAAGTTGCCCTGGAAAGAGGTGAATCTGAACGAAAAGAAAGAAAAAAAAGATTTGAAAAATACCCACCACTGGGAACAAAGGAAGAGGGTACTGTCTCAGACTAGAGAGGGGACTGTCCGTGATCTAGCTGTGGGACAGAAGGTGCAGAAATGCCTATATAAACTGGCATCCGTAGAACAGAGAGGATCTTAGAGCAGAAATGAAGGGGGTACAAGCAGAATGAAAAGGTGTACGGGAGAATGAAAGGAAGACTTGAAAGTCCCACGGTGCTCATAATGAGAGTTTACGGATTTCCAGAAAGGAAGTGATATGGGTTATCCACAATAGATGTTATGAATGGATGACTCTAGATATTTTAATTGTAGAAAAATTTACAGAAAGATAGGACAGGCAGGTTAAGAAAGCATTATGAAGTTAAAAGTTTTTTTTAAAAAATGCTATTGCTTATATTTTAAAAATAGAAATAGAAAGTATTACTGATGGGTTAACAAAATGTCACAGGTGTATTTGTTACTCAGAGGCCAAAATTGATTCCAGCCTGACAGGACTCATATCACAAGACCAGGTTAGAAAATTAAAAACAAGTATCACTTTCAAAGTTAAACTATGAACTTTGCCAATGATTCTTCAGTGCCCTATTGTCTTACCTGAAGGGTAGAATTACTGCATTCAGAAGCCTGAAGAGCAGAAAAAGTATCAAAGGTCACCTACCTTGGCGGTAGAGGGTAGGCTCTCTTCAAGAGCTGCGCACTGAGGCAAACTCTGAGAACTGAGTTAAGGTACATTTTTGTGCCTGTCAAATTGAAATATTCTTCTTATCTCTCTGTCCTTAAAAGAGGTACCCAAAAGGTGAGTTTCTGATAAGGTAGAACTTGATTTGTTTAAACTGGGCCAGCCAGTTTGGTAATTTGTCTTTTGGATTCTCATTGTTGATTATCCCTTCTTGGCATCAAATGAGAAACATTTAGTTCATATGGAACAGTTCCGGTTTCAGTTGAAATGTTAGCATTAAAAAAAATTAGAATATCTTCTTCGAAATAAAATATTTCCTCTTGAACTTCGTTTAATATAATTAAATACTTTTGTTTGTGTGTTGACCTACATCAACTTAAAAAAATGTTTTATGGTAAATAAAAATGGTGTGTGTGATACTTCTGTTGGTTTATTTACTAGAGGGTTTTTACGGCTATAAAATGTACACATGTGTTCCATTCCAGAAAATCAGCTGCTACATTGAGTTAACCTATTTGGAAACACTACTCACCCCCTCCTAACTTTTGTTAACAGTTAAGGTCATGTTCTTTTTCCAGTATCTCCAGTCTGTGCTTTTAAAAAAATGTGCTCGTGACAGGTCATATGATCCAGGTTTATAGTTAAAAGCAGTTCAGATGGAATTCACTGGATTTGATACTTGGCTCTGTATATTAGCCTTCAATAATCGAGCCAATTTTTAGGAAGGAATTGAAATATCAAAATTAATTTTTGCCTCCTCCTTCCCCATCTCCATCCCTACCTTCACTCTAAATAGGAACAAGCTGAATTGAAGCGAACTATTTAACAACTTAATAACCCTTGTATTGGATTTTCAATTGTAGGAAAGTTATTAAGTTCAGATTTTGTTTCCTATTAGACTCCCAGGCTTTGGATATGGGTTAATTAAAGCTATTAGCAATAGAGGACAGTTTTTTTTTTCTTGATAGTGTGAGTTCATTTCTTTAGAGACTATTTCAAAGAAGCAGAATTTTGAGAAGTTGAAGGATAGTTGAGGCCTAAAGTTCCTTTCTAAAGAGTTGTAAATATATGGCTGGTGGATTGATAGGACCACATATTAGCTCTGGTTCCCACAGTGCTGTTCAGTGGAACTAGATAGAGCCTTCCTGGCACCTTGGAAGGCTTGCCTTAGCCTTAAGGCTGCTTCCCCACTTTTTCCATAGCTTTGGAGAGTCTGCTGTGATTCTGTGGGATAGAATTTAGGCTGCTGTTTCCTAGTGGAATGTCTATAATTATGAATCAATTTTAAATTCTCATACTACCTGATTTACAGAGTGCTGACTATGGTAGATAATTAACAATCACATTCTCCTATTCATTCTCTAAATGAGCAAGACTTGTAGAAGGTTTTCCATCATTTTTATGAAGGTGGGTGTAGATGTAGAATATGGAGACTCAAAAATGTTGCCCTAATGATTTTTTATAACTTACAGCATAGAACTAGGCATATGGTATGGTACTCAGAAGTAGGTATATGGTGTGTGGTCTGGATACCTCAATTCAATATGTAGAAACTCTTCCAAAACAGAAATGTAATTCCTGATAACGGGAGAGATGGCAGTGCTATTTCCCCCCTTTTTTTGAGGCTATCAATTTGGAAAGATGTTGCATCCTCCAAAAATTTTAGTACTGTCACAAATTCTTTTTTGACGGACATCTTGGCTGTCCATTTTAGGTTCAAAACTAGATTTTGAACCATTTCAAAATTAAAAGGAAACCAACCCAGCACTTTTTGAGTACCTGCTGTGCTCTGGGCATTGTGCTATGTGCTTTGATATTTTTTGTCACATGTAAGTACAATGATATGTTTTTCTTTACTTTCTGTACTTTTCCTCCAAAGTGAGAATTTAAACCCATTAGTGTGTCTGTACATGTAGGCATAAGTCTGTCACTTTAGTTATGAATTATATAGAGAAATCTTCCTGCTAATTATGTACTTTTAAAAAACAAAACAAAAAAAACTATACACATGAAAACATTTTCACATTTATGGGGCAAAAAACCTATTATTATGAGTTTCTATTAGAATATAATGTTATAAAGAAAATTACTTTGTATGGGAATTTGGAAATTAGAGACCAAATAGTTAAATATGAGGGATGTTTTATTTTCCCACTTTCAAACTTGCCCTTTTTGGATGTTTGTGAACATGCTGATTGATATGTCCTCTGACTCATCGTGTTCATTAGCACAGCAAAGTTTTATCCCATAATAAAGCTTTTTAAAAATACCTTACCTATTAAAGCTAATAATTCAGCTTTGTTACTGAATACATTTAAACCATCTATGAAAAAAATAAATTTAGTAACGGCCTTCTTTTACCTTCAGGTCGTCTAAACTATTCATATCCAGGATCCGATAGCTCTCTGCTTATTAATGGTAAGTGATAATTGATTTACCCTAGTGAAGTTCACAGAACTGAAACAAGTTAGTCCTAGATGAGAAAATACAATAGGTATGCTTTGACAAGTGGAAAAATGACATTAGTTTGTTCTATAATGATAATTGTAAGTTGCTATTAATTTATTAGCTGTATAATGAATAATTATTTTTCCTCCAAATTGTGGCAGTAACTTTTTTAAACTTTGAGAACTGACTTATTCTCTGTCTTGAAATTGATGACAGAATAAGTGAGAATCCCATAATGATACATAAAGAATGGTTTAATCTACCATTAGATTCTGTAGAGTGACCTTTGAAATGTCAACATGAAAACCATTTCCATGTAGTTAGAAAAATGTTCCAGGAGAAAGGGAGGGTAATCAGAGATCTGAAACCAGAAAAAGCAGCCTGAGACCACAGGGGTTGACATTTTAAAGGACAAGGTCATTCACTATTTGCTGTCTAACGAGAACAAGAAACATGAAGTGTTATTGACCTTTACAGTGCCTTTGGTAAATTCTCCTTTCTGGTTCTAAATATTGCCAGTGGGCTTTTGAGTTCTCTTTTATGTGCATATGCTGCAGCAGACTAAATTCCGCAAGGAAGGGGCACTCCTCATAGAAGGAATTAAAAAGAGTCTGTTTTATACTACTATAGTTTAATTGGGTAAAATACCAAAGTCTTATTTATTTACTTCTTTTCTACTCATTCACTATTGAATATGGATTTTAAATTGTGCTCACAATGCCTTCCATCTGTCAAAGCTCATTGTAAATCCCATCACCTCGAAGAAGTGTTCTTGGCTAAAGAGCTGTATTCTCATCATTCCGAAAATAAAACAAAATCAAAAAACAAAAAAACCCAAAAAACCCCAAAACAAAAAAAAACAAACTTTGTACTCCTTGTCTATGGTATATTGTGAATGGAGGATTAAAAATTATTTTTATAAAAAAATTACTTTTATGACTGGATCTACTTTTGGTTAGTATTTGACATCAGTATTTTGTAGAACATAAGATTGTTGAGCCAGTAAAAGTTAAAAGGAAATTTGATTTATGAGAGTTGCTGTGTGTGCGTCTGATCCTCTGAAGACTGTACAGTTTATAAAAGTCTCATTTATTCATCAGCCTTTGGTCTTTTCATGCTACAGCTACCAGAAATAATGCCAAAATACAATATTTCAGTATAAATGTGTGTAGACCGAAAACCAAACCCAGTGGTGATAATGGCATCAAGATAGGGGGAATAATATAAGGGTTGCCATTTTAGCAAGATTTTAGCTTTTCCTATAGAATGAGTTCCTGAATCTGTGTGCTAGAAATGGCAATGAACCCAGGATTTGAGATGCTGATGTGCCATCATGGGCAAAGCGGTCAACTCTTCTTTGTCTCAATTTCCTCATGCAGTTACCAAATTAGATCCCCCCGGAGTCCATCTTTGTTGAGGTGAGACTCTCTAATGGGTTTTCCTTAAAGCTAAATTCACTTCATTTTTTGAGAGTCTATTATTGTGAGGTTGCCTCTTCTCCCCCTGCCATTAATGTCCTTTCTTTTATGAATAGATTATTTTTTGTGACCCTTTCTTGACAAAGAAAAATAAAGGTAAATAATAAAGGTAAAAATAAAGGTAATTTTCCCCCCAGATAATTATGTTTTGAAATTTTACTAGTCCATAGACTCTAGAAAGGGACTGGATGGTTTTTGCTGTTGGGTACATGGAACCTGTGTTTATTAGAAAGGTATACCGGCTGAGGTTAATTATTGTCTCAAACTGAAAGATAGGAAGATAAAGAACAAAGAATTGTCAAAGAGGGAGAACTGGCTGGTTCCTTAAGCATAATCCTAGCAAGGTTACGACTGCCGTGGTCTCGGATCTAGTGTTCATCTCAGAGGATCCTAGAACTTGTTTATATCAGATTTGATCAAGTGTTAGTTCTTAATACCAAACCAACTAGGGCCAGCTGCCAGTTTATACATTGTTAATAAGGAATAAAACTAGGTAGACCAGATGCCGGAGGTGACTGACAGAGTCATTCTTTCTCCTATAGCAAAGTGCAGATTATAGCAGATTGCTTTAAAATCATGAAATTAAAGCAACCTGGGGGTAGAGGGATGTTGAGACCATTTTTAATCACCTTGGTATGGGTGTAGGCATTGCACATTCTCTTCAGTCAGATTTATGAAACCTCTTCTACGGTGGATTGCTTCTATAGATAAATTAATCTCATTTGTGTGTTGATGTTTTAGTAACTTTGCTGGCAATTTAATTCATGTTTTGGGGGTACCCATCTTATAAATCTAGTGTAAAGCGCTATTTGTATTTAATGAAGATAAACTTTGGACTCACAAATACTACCCATTTCACAGAATTGTGCTGAAGATGAAATGCATGTAAATCATTTAGCATAGAGCTGCTACATAGTTAAAATAATTAGAATGGTTAGGAATATTTGTGGCTAAGAGTATTAGTGCTAATATACACATATATTTTGGTTAGGAATATTAGTGCTAAAAATTTATAAGGAAAAAACAAAACAGGTGATTAAGAGAATGTAAAAATCATCTGTAGTTGAACATGCTTTTTTTGGCTGATTGTTAAAATAGATAACATAAAAATTATTGCATTCATTTTTAAATGCAGTCCCTTTGTATCTCCTATCCATGCAGTCTTTTCTTAAAGCTGAAAATAAAAGCCTAGTACGTTGTGTTGCTTTACATTCATTATTCAATTTTAAGACTCTGAGGAACTATCAGGAGCTGTTCTTCCCCGTCCACCATAAATAATCTATTCAGGCTTAAAAACCTTTAGAAAGGTGATTATTTAGATAGCTACTCTACTTTGTCTCAACTGTAACTTTCAGAGCTTTTTCTTCTAAGCCGCTGTTGAGTTGAAAGCCGTTTCTTTTTTGTTTAGATAAAAAGTATGTGAGAACTGTTTATCCTCTTCAGTTGAACATCTGAATTTTGACTATGATTTTCATTGTATAACTTGTTTTGAAATTTTCAAGCGATCTCAATGCTTTTTGGAAAAGAAGTGGGCTTTAAATCCTGAATAAATAAAAAGAGAAAAAGATTCAGAGTAGTTTACCAGCTTCAGCAGTTTATATTGGAGTAATGTTGGGATTTGCATGTACAAAGATAAAAAGAGCTTACTCATCTAGTGGATCAAATTACTTTTTTTTCCCCCTTGGGCATGCTCAATCATCAGTTTTTATACTATGCAGTGACCTTCATATGCCACTCATGACTTTTAAAAGACACTGCCAGTGTAATTCAACAAATAATAATTGATAGCTGCGCTAAGAATGTCGTGGTGCACATTCTGGGGAAATTATTCAATCTCTGGTATTAGTTGTAGAGATTTTTTTTTAGAGGACATTCTTAGGGGAAATTCTTGGATTTTAAGTATATTAAAAAACCAAACTTTGTAGCTACTTCTGGATACTGTATTAGTTTGCTAGAACTGCCTTAACAAGTACCACAGACTGGTGGCTTAATCAGAAATTTATTTCCGCAGAGCTTCTGGTCCTAGAGGTTAGAAGTTTAAAATCAAAGTGCCAGCAAGGTTGATTTCTTCTGAGTCCTCTCTCCTTGATTTGTAGATGGCTGTCCTTTCTCTGTGTTCACATGATTTTCCCTCTGTGCATGAATGGTGTCCTAATCTCTTCTTTTTAAGGACATCAGTCATACTGGATTAGGGCTTACCTCAATGACCTCATTTAACCTTAATTACCTCTTTAAAGACTGTTGCCAAATACAGCCCTACTCTGAGTTTCTAGAGGTTAGGACTTTAGCATATGAATTTTGAGGAGGGAACACAATTCATCCCAGAACAGATACCTTTTCCTAGTAAATTTTATGTAATAGGAATATAGTTAGGACATCCATTTATGGTTATGAAGAGCAAGCCTGAAACTGACTCAGTTTCTCAGCCACGTCAGAAAGAAGTGCTAAGCGTGGGCCAGACTTACCTCAGATTCCTGTGGTCTGTCTTGGTGTAGCTTTGATACAGACACCAGATTGGAAGGTTAATTTTCCTTTTACCCATCTTGAAAACTTTTTTGCTGGAGAAAACCAACATGCAGTCGCAACCACCTCTTTATAAAAGTGCTTGCTCATGGTGCTTTTTTCTCCAACCTTCCATTCCACTGCGTTAGGCCATAGGATTAACTGCTTCAAAAATGAAACTTAAAGGGAAAGTTAAAGAATAACAGCAAAATATATTAGATTTTAATAGATTCATGTATGCATTTCCTTTTCTTTGTGGATGTCTTTCACTTGGAAGCATCCACTAAAATATTTGCTTGTCCCAGAGGAGATTAGTTAAGAGATCTTTTGAAAAAAGGTGAGCATAGAACAACTATGTACGAACAAGTTAGAACAATTATAGTTCTTTGGAATGAAAGGAGGAAGATTGTTTGCTTAAGGTGGGGGGTAGTACACAGAAATCTATGGAAGTGGGGAGGGTATAATTTACCCACGAGAAATGTAGATTATAGTCACTTACTGAAAATGTATATAATGTGGTTCTAGTTGCTACAATAAGGAGAATGTTGAAAGATGCCTTCATGAAAAAGATAATATGAAAATATATTGTAAATTCTAAAGTGCTCTGCAATTGTTTGCCTTAGAATAGTAATGAAAAGCTCAGAGTAATTATTGAAGACAACCTCAGAATATAGACACAGTTTATTTTTGTGGAAAGGAAAAAATTACTACTTACTGAACATCGTGACTGTGTGGTCATCATGTATACATAGGGTATCTTTTGTTACTCTCTCATCAGCTCTCCATTTTTGTAAAAAACTGAAGTTTAGGGATGTAGAGAAACTAGAGTGCCACTCTCTGCCCTTTTCTAAGATAGCTCTTTACAAATAATATTTTTGTCTCTTCTTTATTGTATATTATCAGCATTCTTTAATATTGTACGAACAAGTTAGTATAAACACAAACTGATGTGACATGTGACATTCCAACCACTAGGCATATATTTAAAATAATTTTGTGACAGGGAGCCAGTCCATTACATTAGGGGTTGATTTATAAGATCATTTAAAATAATTCCTTGCATCTTTGTTGGATTGTACGCCCTGGTCTTTATGATGATTGTCTGCTTTTTGGTTCTATCAACTTTATTCTTTTGTTAACAGATTAATTCCTTTTAGCTTCCAGCCTTTGACTTCTATCTTTTTAAATGACTTACTAACTTAACTAATTTCCCTACATATGGTTTTTTTCAGTCCTACTGAAAAAATCAGTTATACGATAACATCTTTGAATCTGAGTCCTCTCCCCTTGTTTTTGCAAATAGAATTGCTGTTTGTTTCTCACTTCGGGGACAATGAGAGGTAGATGGAGGGCTTGAGGTGGGCCAGAGTGGCCTGAGTATGAGCAGTCTTTCATTGCCTACTAAAATCTAGTAATATCTTATCCCTTACCTTCTTTACAAAGATGATTAGGTCTTCTCATGGAGGAAAGGATGTTCTTCTTCAATATGTCAGTTGTTTGTTTTTAACATAAGTACCAAGAAGAAAACAAAAAAAAAAAAGGTCTGTCAACAAGTGTAGTAATGTAGTTACTAAATGTAAATAGTATAGAAACGGATAAATCAAGAAGTGAAATCCTTCTTTCCTTCACCATGCCAGTTTTTCTCTCTAAGCGTTCTTGTGGTTGTTTCTAGAAAAAAGATTTAATCATATTCCCACATACCTGCTTATATTTTCTTTATTTTTACATGACACGATAAGAATCATGCAATACACATGTAGGAAACTCATGGAAACTACATCTTAGAGAGCTTTAGATATCAGCAGATGAATATGTGCCACTCTGAAAATGGCTTCATGCTAAAGTCTTTCTGTACCTTTGCAAATCTAGTATCCCAGAGTAGTAAAACGTTTTGCTAGAGGGAATTTAATGATGAATATAGGGCATTTGTAAGCAATCCTATAAAGATATTTTGGAAATAAAGTGCTTTTCAATAGATCTAATAAAAACATGCATCCAGAAATTATAAAAATTTATAGCTAGAATGTTTGTAGCCCATTTAGAACATTCTTGAATGATATTAGTACTGAACATGAAGTTACTGTGAGGACTTTATAAGTAAAAATGAAGAAATAAAAACAAAAGTAAGTAAATGTATAAATAGTACTCATTTAAAATCCAATGGGCACTAGAAGATTTGTATTCAATAACAGCATGCATTTTTAAAATCTTTTTAACAGTGTACTCTTTGGTAATTAAAGGAAAAATATGGGCAGGGTTTATTTCAGCCAACTTAGCTAGAAGTTTTCCAAAATGTAGATTTCTTTAAACATATGTAAAATGATTTTTTTTTTTTTAACTTGCCACTTCTTTGGATGTTTGAGAACTATCAAATAATATGTGTCAGTTGATAATCATGAGATTGGAAATCTGTCTGACATTTTCCTCAGTAAAGTGGTAAAGAGCTGTGTTACAAGTACGGCATCATAATTATCTTAAGCCAAATATAATTTGAAACAGTTGGGAAAAAGGTGCTTAGTACATTTTTCATGTGTAGGATGAAGGGGCACCATTTATCATTTTGTTACTGTCTGGGTTCTGATTACATAGGTATGTGTTCTTGTTATCGGAAATTCACTGAATTCTGTACTTATGCTTTGTGTACTTTTCTGTATACATGTCATGTCAAAATCTACATTAAAAATAATGTATAATTATTAACAGCATTATAATAAGTAAAAGTAAAAAAAAATTAAACACTCCTTTCTGTGTTCCAGAATATTATTGTGTTTATTTTTTGGTACTAATTTATAATAATTTCCCTTTCTGATTTGGCAGTTTTTATGGTTGCAAGCATTGCACACCTGTAACTTATTTTCTCTTAATGTGGGAAAACATTTCTAGGTAGTTTTCAGAATTTAACCATGAATTCTTTTATATTAACCAGCTTAATTTTGTGGTACAAGATCAAAGATTGAAAGTACACATTTAAAGATTTTGAGATTTATTTGATTTTTGCCTTTAATCTGTAGCACTTCCTGAAACTATTTATTTTTGATAAATGGAAGCTATGAGAATTTTATGTTAATTTTGTGCTTTTAAATGTCTACTCTTTCAAATATCTGTTTTCTTGGAAATCTAAGCAGCATCAATCAACTTTTTAAGATTGACAGAACCAAGATTTTGAAATCATTCATTTTCCCAAACTCCCTTATCATTGAAGCAGTCACAGGAATAGAATGTTCTTAAGCATCTGTTTTTATGATATCTTTGTCTTTATAGCCTATGTCAGGTTGACTGAGAAAATACCAACCCCTAACCCCAAATTTAAGACCTCTAGCAAAGAGAAATCCTAGCTGAGGGAAATTTTATGTGGTTTTAATCCATTTGTTCAAGTACTTTGGTGAAATTCAATATATCTAGTAATGGGAGAAATGTATTTTGGTATGAGACAATTTCATTTTGGAAAATACACATATGGTACTTCTAAGTTATAACTCAGTTGTAGCTGAGTTATACATATTGAGCATTCACCTAGTGGGCTAAGAATTAAAACCCTGAGCAGTCTGTATAATGACTTCTTAAAGGTGCTATACCTTCTAACTCAGGAATCTATCCCAGCTTCTTGTTTGAACACTCCTCGCTAGCCAAGCCCTCATTGTCCCATATGCTTCTGTTCTAGGCATCTTTCCCTGAACATTACAGCACCCCGATTTGCTACATTGCCAGGCATGCAATGCTCTTTCCTCTGTTTTTTTCCTTAAGGTCTTAAATGCCATCTCATCTCCTCAAAGGCCACACCCTCCTCCGATTCTTTTATCAGAGCCAGTTGCTTCTCCTCCTCTGTTCTTGTTGCACCTAACACATAACTATAATAGCAGTAGGCATGCTGCATTGTAATTATTTGCTTATGTGGCTGTCTGGCATTTCAGGTTGCTAGTTCCGTGTAGTCAGGGCCATGTGCTGTTTATCCATAGCCCCTAGCAAGATCAGGCATTTAAGCAATGTTTGTTGAATAGAGTCAAGGTAATTGGACAAGCTGGGCTTATAAGTGCCAGTTTGTTTCGAGGAAGACATTTTCTCAAAAGTTTCTTGATTTAAAGTTTGTACTGCCATTTGTCAAGTATTCAGGGAAATACATATATTATAAATATTATATGCTTTTTTTCTCTTCTTAGCTGTAACCTACTTGGCAATAAAATGCCAAACCTTTTACTTTTCAGCATTTGGGACTTGGTGGAAAATTTGACAAGGGACAAGAAACTTCCTTTGGCTAAAAGGAAATTTATAAATTGCCTAAAGATTTCATTTGTTACCATTTTCTTTGTTAGGGATTAATCATAAAGCCATGGTGTAAAATTGCTGTTTATCCTGTAGTGTTGAAAAGTCATGAATTAAATATTGAAATATTTACTGAAATGCTAGTTAGCAGGGAATTCTGGGAGCATTTAAGATCAGTATGGTAGGAATTGGTTTAGGTCATGTTACAAATTACCTTAGGGTCATACTAGTCTGGATCCTGGGTGACAGTTACAGCCAACTACTTCTCTTACCACAAGTAAAATTCAATACAGCATTACAGTGTCCTTGAAGAACTTAAAAAAAAAAAGTGCATTAAACTAAGTTCTCAACATCCAAATTCCTTGTTTTTGAGACATTTACTAGGAAATGAGGAACACAGCCAATTTTTTTTTTTCAGTTTCAAAAACTGGTAGATGAAATCACAGTTGATTCTTTTGACAATGTTTGAAAGGTTGTTTTTTTTTTTTTTCTCATTTGACATGCAGCAAGGACATATGGGCGAAGGAGAGGTAACATTATTGTTTCTAACTTTTGAATGTACCAGTTGTATTTGGAGAGGACCCAAGTTTGCTCAATTTCTTACCCTTGGTGGGGAAGGAGGGGAGGGGGAAATGCAACGTAGCTTTGATTCATTCATACTTTATATGTCATAGTTAAGATTATAGACTTTCTAAGTTGAAGGAGTCAGAATGGTAGGATTTGGATTTGAATCGATAATGTCCCTGTATTACAAACTCAGCTTTTTTATATCTGATTTATTTCAGCTTTTTCTTTTCTGAAAGGAATTTCTTGGAAGAAAAAAAATTAAGGATCTTTAAAAAGGAAAATCTAGTATGACTAGTCTCAAAATACTTGATTATATTGGAAGCTCCTTTATACTTGAATACCTTATGTCTGTTTTTTCTACTAAGTCAGCATAATACATTTGGTTTAAAATGAGATTAGCTAAATAAATGACTACTCCTATAAATTTCAAACATTGGGGGGGAAAAACTCTAGAAATTTTAGAGAATTTTAAAGAATCATTTCCTGGAGGTGCCTGAATAAACCTTATTTTTGCCACCTGTGATAGCTTTGCCTTTTTACAGGCAAGTAAATTAGATAGTCAAATAGCTCAACTTTCAAATGTAAGTGACTTTTAAACATTATTTAGGAAATAACTTCCAATTTTATAGTTATTATTTATCTTCATTATATAATTCAAGCGTAGTTTTGTAGGGTAAATTCATAACAAATATACTGTTACTATTTGTGTTTAGTTAGGAAAGTTGAAAGGAAGACAAGTGTGGCAACAAAGGACATTGGAGTATTTCAGTTAAGGAAGAGCACTGAAGCTACATTTATATAGGATCCCTTAACAAACTCCTTATGTAGTACCTAGAAGTAAATTGGCCACCTGAAAAGTGACAAAGCAGTGCTTGAGAAATTCTAGTTATTTGTAGCTCGGTGTTTTGCTTATGATTTCCAAAGTTCATGTTTTGTTGTCAGGTAAATACGGGAATAATATGA
The DNA here is from genome assembly GCA_028534135.1 of Potos flavus. Lineage (NCBI taxonomy): Eukaryota > Metazoa > Chordata > Mammalia > Carnivora > Procyonidae > Potos > Potos flavus. Next base: position 78,108,114 of record CM052895.1, on the reverse strand, counting down.
ACCACATTGGCATCTCGGGTCTTTTCTGCTTATATATTTTGTATGATAAGATTTTCAAACAGCAAACTTAATGTCTTGTTTTTAAAATTAGATAGCACCAGTGGCAGCTGCTAATTATTCAACTAAAAGAAAATACATCTTTAGCATGCCTAAATATGTTAAATTCTATAAGACTAGACTGTGACATTGGATAACAGCGTTAAATGGGTTTAGATTATATTCCATTAAGGTAAAACAAGATGAGTGCTCACTTTAAAAATTGACTTGTTCATTTTAAGGACAGTCTTAGAGGAAATTATGTGGGCTGTATTATTCTGTGTTTTAAAAAATTAAGTGATCTAACATCTGATCGTCGAATTGAATACTTAGTGTACATGTCTAGGCTGCCCCTGGCCATGGGGCCCTGCCAAGGCAATGCAGTCTACTGCCAGCTGCTTTCCAGAGAGTGCTCCCTCTTCCTGTACTTTCATTTCACCGCACTGAAGTGTCTGGATCCCCGGGGGGATAGTCGAGCAGCCTTCTATTTAACCATGGACTTTCTCTCTGACTCCACTGAGACTTTAAAGTGATGGGAATCCAAGAACATATCTAAGCGATTTGTTATTCAGTGAGAAAAATAAAAACCATCTTATTGAATCTGCCGTTTTCCTTGTTTCTTGTGTATGCTCAGCAGTGGCAAGGAACATTTGCTGTTAGCTTTTTTTTTCTACTTTCTATTCCAGGTCAGTCTTCACTGTTTCCAATGGAAGATGGATTCTTGGATGATGGCCGTGGGGATCAACCTCTTCATAGTGGCCTGGGTTCACCTCACTGCTTCACTCACCAGAATGGAGAAAGAGTGGAACGATATTCTCGCAAGGTGTTTGTGGGCGGATTACCTCCTGACATCGATGAAGGTATATTTACGAAGACCCATTAACTGCATAATGCCTGGACTGTGGCCCCTAGTCTATAACTCATAGATAGTGGTTGCTGTTATAATAACAATCTTATCTGGCCCCCCGGTCTTCAGTTCTGATTGCATTGTTCGTTTGTCTTATCTTTCTATCTTGGCAGGTAAGATTAGTTTACAGAGGAAGGGGCGCAGGATTTTGGGAACCAGCAGAAGCCAGTGATTGGACTAAATGAAACGAGTAACTGTCATTGGGAAACCGTCTCAAGGGGTCTGTTGTGGGGCAACATAGTGCTTACTGTGGTTTTTGTCTGTGTGTGCTGCCTTGGCCAGATTCAGTATGTTTTTCTGTTTGTTTCCTACCTGCTCCAGAAATGTAGTTAATTGAAAATTTGAAATCTTAGATTAAGGATAAACTTTTGAAAAATAAACTAAAGTTGTACCACAAGAAAGGGAATCTTAAGAGTTTTATCATTTTCTGAGTATTTTTTCACTTGTCAAATATTTACAGGCTTTTTAAAAGTCATGCACTGTTCTTAGGCTTGTTTACAGTATAACCAGGATAGAAAGTCTTTGTGTGCATAGAGTTTCAATTCTAGTAGGGGAAGGCAGATAAAAAGTGTGTAGTCATGCAAGAAAATACCAGAGAGTAAGTATTGAAAAGAAAATAGTGTGATAATTGCACTATTTTGTGATATAATGATTCAGGGTATCTTCTTAGATTAGGTGGTTACGGAAAGCCTTTTTTTTTTTTTAAGTAGGCTCCATGACAAGTATGGAGCCCAATGTGGGGCTTGAACTCATAACCCTGAGATCAAGACCTGAGCTGATATCAAGAGTTGGTCGCCTAACTAACTGAGCTACCCAGATGCCCCAAGGATATTCTCTTTAAGGAAGTAATATTTGAGCTGAGACCTGCATTATGAGCCAGCCAAAGGTTTAGAAGATTAGTTGTTCAGCAATATTTTCTTCGTCTTTGGGTCTAAGTGACCCTAGTTCAAGTTCAGACTAAAATTCAAGTAGCAGACCGTATAGCAACCATATATCCTTAGTGGTGATGGTGGTGGTTGTTTTCCTAATCTCTTTCGTCTTGGTTTCCTAAATGGAAATGGTAATAAATCAATTAATGTTATGGAGAACAGAATAGTTTTCTCTAAAAATCTCTAAGGTCTAATAATAAGGTTTAATAACTTCCAATTTAGATTGAGATTAAATGTATTGAGTCACTTTATTTTCCTTAAGAGGGTCAATCTTTTGGAAGGTTGAGACAAAAATTGTGTTTAATCTATGAAAAATTGTCTTGGGTGGAAGCTGTGTTGAGATTTCAGGCTAGACTGAATCAGTCTTCATCCTGTTCTCAGAGGACCTAGCTTTCCAAAGTGTTCATCCTGGGCTGACCAGTACTGGTCTCTCTAATAAGCTCCTGTGTGTGGCCTATTCTTTTCTTTGCCTGGAATCCTCATTTTCCTTAGTACTGTGGATTCTTGGGTTTTTGACCCTTGAAAGTTAAGTCTTTAGCCCAGATGGTGTTTAATGAATGAATTATATGCTTACCTACAAAAAGAGAGTGAAGACTGAATTTTATCTGACGTTGCCTGGAGTAAACTCCTTCTCTGGCCTGGATAGCCTATACCTTTTTGGAAAATTACTGAGCAATCTTAAGTGTGCAATTTCTAAAATTCTTAGAAGCACAGGTAAATATGACTAGTCTGGCAAAGAAGATGGTTTAAACTGAGCAAAATTAGTGGGAATTATGATAATCATCAAGCATATTGTTAAGTCAGTAGCAATTTAAGTAGACAGACCTTTCTACTATAATGTAAAAGATGTATTCCTGGAGAATATTGCGTTCTGTATATTATACACTAAAGATTATAAGGTTGCTGGAGAAATAGGGTAGGAAGCAAATGATTCAGAACCCAATGAGCTTTGTACTGGAAGCACTAACAAAGAGAATTAATACCTTGGCAATAACTTGGACAATTTAGGCAAGTAGTTCAGTGTGGTGAGAGGCTGCCTCGAGGCATACTGAAAATGCACAAAACCAACAGAGCAGAATCGCTGGCTTGCAGGCTTGGAGGCAGTGCAGAGGTAACAGGACCTCGGAGCACCTGAGAAAGTGCACACTCCCAGGAGATGGGAGCCCGGCACGGTTGGGGGTGTGCCTCTCTAGCGAGGGAGGCCTGGTTGCTGTGCTCATTTTTCATTTCCTTATAAGAGAGTAGGAGGGCTCCTGCCTGCATATCAGACAAGCGAGGGGCTTTTTCTTTTCCTGATGAAACATTATAATTCTACTCCCACTATGCTAGCTCACCTTCCCCAGGAACAATCATTTGCGAACCAGTACAACTTCCAGGTTATGGTGATTTCGTCTGTTTCCCAGTCTGTCTTACATGAGCTAAATGGTATTGCAGAAATGGGCAGCATAGCCGAGCAGACTGTGCTGTTTCACAGTCCAGAGGAGAGGCAAACAGTTCTGCCAGCTTGGAATTTGAACACACCTCTTCTTTTCCTCTGTCCTGCCCTCCTCCCAGGTCTTATCTATACATGCTTACCTGTTCTTTCCAGAAGTTCTTTGGAAATTTATTTTTCCTATAGCCTACTCATGCGTCTGGTCATGAGGAAATGGTACAGGCTGGGAGTCATCCTACAGAATGAATGACCTCTGTACTTTTAGGACTGGGAAAGATGTGAAAGATAGGAAAGAACGAGAAGCTATTCTGAAACTGAAGAATACGGATACCCTCGGGACAGAACATCTAAGTGTATCATGTGATCTGGAAAGGATTCTGTATCAGCAAGGGGAAAAGAGATACTATAGGAATAGTTTGAAATTTGGACGGAGGCTGTAAATTGGGGAGTAATAGTGTATGAATATTGATTTCCTGATTGGGAGGGTTACATGGTAGTATATGAGGAAGTGACCTTACTATGAGCACGTGCCAGTGGTTATATTTCTGGGTTAAAGAGCGTCACATTAGAAAAAAAGAATGATAGGTAGGTTAATTCATGCATACATAGAGATAGAAAGAAGGGCAAGAAAAAAGGAAGAAGGGGAAGGCAAATGTGTAAAATAGTAATGGTTGGGGGAATCTAGGTGAAAGGGATGCAGGAGTTCTTTGTATTATTCTTGTAAATAGTGGATTTGGAACTGTTTTTTCTAAACTACTTTCCCAAAATGATTATAAAAATTTTTAAATTTACTATTTTGCTTTGCTTTTGTTGTTCATTAGATGAGATCACAGCTAGTTTTCGTCGCTTTGGCCCTTTGATTGTGGATTGGCCTCATAAAGCAGAGAGCAAATCCTATTTTCCTCCTAAAGGTAATCCTCAAGATTCAATATACATGTACAGTGTATCCTGATACTGTTTAATGTTTAGCCTTTTCATAAATGTTTACTTCGCTGTAAGATTTTCCATGGTTAAACTTATATCTTCCCAAATGCATCTTTAAAATTTATACCTAATACATACTTTCAGTTCAAATTTAATTTTCCTTTAAAAGATGTTTCAAGATATCAAACTGAACTTAATGTTGATACTGTCAGACTTCGGGTGGGAAGATTTAAGTTTTCTTAATTTTTTTTTACTCTTTCCCCTTCCTTAGTTTCAGCTTATATACTCCCTTTCTGTTGAAGAATTAAAAAAAAATTAGGGAACAAATAAGCCTTTTTTTCCCGTTTTTGTCAGGCTACGCATTCCTGCTCTTTCAAGATGAAAGCTCTGTTCAGGCTCTGATTGATGCATGTATTGAAGAAGATGGAAAACTCTACCTGTGTGTGTCAAGTCCCACTATCAAAGATAAGCCAGTGAGTGCTGTCTAACGTGAAAATAGCTTCTTGTTTTTGCCTTTGTCTCTGCTTTGTTTGAAAACCCACAGACATCTTGATGTATCTGTTAATTGACATGTTCGTATTCTACTTATAAACTGCTGTTGTTGTCAACCTCCTAACATTGACATTCTATATTATTTACACACATTATTTTGACATTGAATTTTTTGGCTAATTAAAATATTGGTAAGTCTTTACTTAACTTGATAATGCATTTGATAAAGATAAAGTAGCTGAATTTCCTTGAATAGAACTCAAAAATCACAAATAGATATTTGTCTGTCTCCTTCCTTCCTCTCTGATCAAGATTTCACCCAATACTATCCTTAACTTTTTGCACATGGTACTCTCCCAAAGTAAAATGAATTATGTATGTATAGAAATGTACATGGCATACTGTTTTTTCTTTTTGAAAAAGTTTTTCTTTATCATAAAATTTAGTCTTTAGGAAGAGTAGCAACTGGCCTGTTTTTTCGAATCTGGCAAATCAACAATTTATTATCACTCAGCCAGATGTAGCAATGGGGTACAGTTCAAAATGGAGGTGCCTGTGGGTTCAGCTCAAGCAATAATTAATGGAGTTCCTCTTGGTGTCTTGGGTTTGTCTAAATCCGGAAGACTTGTCCCAGAGTTCCCATGGCCTAGGTTCTTTATACTTGACCTGTTTATGTTCCCTTGCAGTCGCCGTAGGTATTTGAGTTTGGGACCTCTGGCTTAGGACTTTGTTGATGTGCTTATTGAGAATATCCTACTATGAACCCATCTGTAGCCTTTTGTATGGGCATTTGTAACATTTAATAATGCAAATAATTAAAATAAGGTACACGATTCTCGGTTGACTAAGGCGGTGGACACATTGAAGTGTTTTATCATAAGCTTAGTACAAATATTAACATTTTTACTTTGAATGCTTTTTGAAATAATGCAACATATTTGTTAGTATCAGGAGTGGTTTGCATTTGTAGGATTGGGCACACAATCCTAGTTTACTTAGTACTATATTCTGATCAGCATCAAACACAGTGCTCATTTACATTATGTGGATATTGAAGGATTGGGTAGGATAGAAGCCCAAATAATTTGAGAAACAGCTAATTAACTTACCAGTAATTAAGGACATGTTAGTGATTTAGCTTATAATAGATAATAAAAATTGAACTTTCCACTTCGGTTCACTTAAAAATGGTTCACTTAAAAAATCACTTGGTTTACTCTTAAAAATGCGATGAAGGGTTGGGCTATGCTATATGTAAGTCTTCTCATTTTACAGCTTTTTAATTTGTAATGATGTGGATTATTGTTACTTTTAAAACAAAATACTCTGCAATAACTTTTAACTTATTCCCTCATAAACTGTCTGCATTAAGAATGAGACATTCCGGTTTGTCCACTCCCTAGGTACAGATTCGGCCTTGGAATCTCAGTGACAGTGACTTTGTGATGGACGGTTCACAGCCTCTTGACCCACGAAAAACTATATTTGTTGGTGGTGTTCCTCGACCATTACGAGCTGGTATGAAACAAACAGAAGTACCTCCTTTACCCTTTAGCATAAGAAATACCTTATAAAGGTTTTTAGGAAAAATTCTCCATGAGCATCTGAGTTAATGTCCAAGAGCGAGAGTTCTAGAATCAAAGTATCTGGGTTTGAATTCATGTGCTCTGCTCTCAGTTAATAGTTGAGTGATGTTGGACAAATTATTTCCCCTAATTTTCAATTTCCTCCTCAGTCAAATGGTGTAATAAGTCAAATGGTGTAATAATGGTGTATCTGCTTCATAGAGAGTTGTTCTGAGGATTAAGTGGGAAAAAGTGGTGCCAAGTGCTTCGTGTGGTGTTAGTGAGCATTGCTCTCATCATCCTCTGGAAAAACCCTTCAAGAGTAGATTTTATGTCAGGAATTTCAGGGTTTGTTTCCCATGGCCTCATTTGCTTACCAGTTATTTCCTGAGCCCTGAAATATAGTAGGGTTCTATAGCAGCAGTGTATCGTGTTTTTAAGAGTAGTACTTACAGGAGAAATTTCACCCCTAACTTAAAGTAAAATGAGGTTTATTCGTATAAGTGAGAAAAAGAACATAAAATGAACAAGAATGCAGTTTCAAAATCGTAACATTTCATGGAGAACATGATACATTCGTTATTTCAGGCTTTTACATAAAAAATTGGTGAATAGCTAGACTGTAGGGAAAGGTAACAAGGATTTGATGGAAATCATCTAGAAGGACCTCCACACAAGGTCGGCCAATCAGTTTTCTAGTGTTCATATGATCGTTTATATTAAGCGATATATTATTAACTGTAAATGTATGGTGGCAACATGGTATAGAGCAGACAGACCAGGGTGCCAAGCCCAGCACTATCACTTAACCATTTGTGCCTCGATTTCCCCAGGAAATTACTACCTACTTGCTAGGGTTGTTGTGAAGATTAAAAGAGAACATATGTGAGGGTTGCTGGAGGGGAGGGGTGTGGAGGGATGGGGTGGCGGGGTGATGGACACTGGGGAGGGTATGTGCTATGGTGAGTGCTGTGAATCGTGTAAGACTGATGAATCACAGACCTGTACCCCTGAAACAAATAATACATTATATGTTAATTTAAAAAAATGTAAAAAAAGAACATATGCGAAGCACCCAGTAGAGCCCCTGCCCTTACTTAAAAGATTAATGATTGATTTATTAATTATTATAAGAACATGAGCTCAGAATACAGATGAACTGCTTTAGACGAAACCTTTGGTGAACTAGATGGATATTCTTGATTTCAGATAACCTCTTTGCTCCTTTCTCATCTAGTGGAGCTTGCCATGATAATGGATCGTCTGTATGGAGGTGTGTGCTATGCTGGGATTGATACCGACCCTGAGCTGAAATACCCAAAAGGAGCTGGGCGAGTCGCATTCTCTAATCAACAGAGTTACATAGCTGCTATCAGTGCCCGCTTTGTTCAGCTGCAGCATGGAGAGATAGATAAACGGGTAAGTCCTAGATTATATTCTGGAAAGTTCTAGAAATGGCCTTCTCAGTGTGTCATTACCAAGATTGGAATGGGGGGATTTTATATGACGGTAAGATTGGCAGCTGACAGTTATGCCTCTAGGACCAATTAGGTGTATGCTTTGTAACTCATCTAAGGATTCTTACAAATTTTTTTTTTCCCTTACTATTTTGAGTAGCCTAACCAGAACACTGTATCAATTTACTCGGGGCAATTTAATCTCCTAAGCTATCACTCTATTCATTAGTTTATTCAGTTAGTCAATCATTCAGTAAATATCATTATATCAAGTACAAACATAAATGCTCTTGAGATCTCCTGACCTTTTTTTTTAAATCATGAATACCTCAATAAGCCCTATTTTTCCACTGCACTATGTAACAAATCACTGAATAAATTCACTTGTAGGACTGCGTATCTTAGAAATATTTCATTATAACGGTTTAAGTAGAAGAAATCATAATCTCTTTATTTGTAGTTTATTCTACCACCTGAAATTAGGTAGTAATTAGCATTATTTTTAGCACTTTAAATTCCTCTTCGTTGGTTTAGCTTCTGAATTAAAAAGCTGGAGAAAACCTCAGAGACAGGTTTTCCTCTGTTTTCTAGGTACTGTATTTGAAACTCTGTATTCCGTTATTTATCCTATTTCTTTGCATTCACAGATTTATTTCTTATCTTTGTGTTTCATGCATTCAGCAAACGTTTTAGCCCCTAGGACAAGAAGTCCCTATCCTCAGGAGTTTATGTTCTGATAGATATAACTGTATCTTATACTGAAACTACTCAAAGTGTGGCCTGGATATTGACTGCCAGCAGCAAATGGTTACTAGCTTGTGGTGAGGTAGGAATTTACACCAGAATGTGAATCAGCTACATTAGTAAGCATAATGTTTAGTTCAGCTGACTTGTTTTGTTTTGTTTTTTTTCCCTCTCTGTAGAAAGACCCTCTTGATGAAAGAAGCAATGCGTTGATTTATATTCTGGTGTCAGCTCCTTATTTCATGGGAGACTGGCACTTTCATTAGGACTGACTTAGATATCAACACTCTGAGGCATTGTGCTCAGAAAAGTCCTTATTGATTGATTGTATTGTGCTGTTCTCAATTCATTATGTAGAAACTATCAAGTCAATAGTGGCTTACATTTATTGCTTATGTTTCATTTCATGCGTATTCTACTTCAGTGTCAGTATAAAATATAAGATGATAGTGGATATCATACTATATTGTGAATCTATAAAAAGAAAGGTCTAGATTCTATTACAAACACAGAGGAAGAGGGCGAGACAAGTTGCAGTATACATTAACAAGCCCACTTGTTTTTTGTTCACACTAAAAAATACCTATATCCACATAAGCAGTGTCTTCTGCCTCACCGCTTTATCCCAACAAAGGTGTCAGAGGTGTAAGGTTAGTCATTGGAAATGCAGACTTCCTTTGTGTTCCTCTGCGATCAGGTCTTTGACCAGTGTTCTTGCCACTCCATAGATGTTAGGGAATGGCCTCAGGGCCAGAAGGCTAATGCTCTAGTTTTTTCTGCTCTTCCCGGCTTCATGTCACTCGTCTTCTTTTGTTCACAGCTAACCTTTGTCAGGATTCCTTGTCAGAGCTGGACGGCACCAGTGGTAGTGATAGCCTGGTATAAGGGAATTTAACCATGAGTCTCTCCAGGACTAAAAATAACCAACTCTTTTCTCACTGGTGAATTAATAGCCAGGTTATTTTTAATGCTTGAGAGACTCCAGTGACAGGTTGGCCTATTGAACACTGGAATAGACCCAGTTTTATAAATCCACCTCTGATTTTTAGATGGAAGGCAGCCTTTTTTGCTGACAAACAGCAAAGCGAGGTTTTAGATTGTGAGTACTATGGCTGCGTCTTGTTTTCTCAGAGTTTCGAGTTTGTGATTATAACCCAAGATGTGTACACTGTAAATAGAAACCCTGACCCAGGCTTTATTACAACTTAGAAGTTTCTGGCGCAGAATCCAGACATCTTCCCTCTGATGTGAATATTGAAGTGCTGTTTTGTGGAACTGGGAAGCTCTTAGTTGGTCTGTTTAAATTATAATTCCACATATGACAAAAATCCAGATCCACTAATTAAAGTGACAGCTTGTGGCTATAAATACTCACATGTGGGTTTAATCTCATCATGTTCTAAACAGTTGGCTTCCCTTTTTTATTTCCGGTAGAATCCCATTGTCCTTTGAAAAGTGGCTATTTAATAAGACAGAAATGTAAAATGATGGGCATGAAAGCCTTACCAGGTTCTTAGAAGATGGATTATCTTAATTTCAATAAAAGCATTATTGACCCTTGTTTTCGGGCACCCTGGCATGCATTCGCTCAGACAGCGGATGGAAATGTACATCGTACATAGTCAGAGTTGCCTGGGCCATTCACTAAAAAATGTAAACTCGTTTCTTTTATTTTCGATTGCAGGTAGAAGTTAAGCCATATGTCTTGGATGATCAGCTGTGTGATGAATGTCAGGGGGCCCGTTGTGGGGGAAAATTTGCTCCATTTTTCTGTGCTAATGTTACCTGTCTGCAGTATTACTGTGAATATTGCTGGGCTGCTATTCATTCTCGTGCTGGCAGGGAATTCCACAAGCCCCTGGTGAAGGAAGGCGGTGACCGTCCACGACATATTTCATTCCGCTGGAACTAAAGGGTAACTACAGTGCTCATTTTCAGGCCTCAGAATAAGTGCACTCTTCTGTTAATTCTGACCCCTTCCTCAACCTCTTCACGCTGGCATGTCCTTTTGTAGCAGCCCGTAACTTAACAATAGTATAATGAAAAGAATGACCTATAATATAGGTGTTTTGTAGATTCTTGTGTCACTGAAAACAATATGTAAGAACTCCTTTTTCGTATTGCCATCGTGTTGCATGGAAGTTTTGTTCTCTTGTTTTGCTGGAGACCAAGAGGATCCAAACTTCCTGTAACATTTTCTTAGAGGAGAAAGAGTAATATTAAAAGAGAAATGAAACAATAGAGTATTTTGGGTTTTTAATTAAATTATTGTTAATAATATAACATATAAGAATACTTTTATTAAAATTAACCATGCACCAATAACACTATCAGTCTGTCCTGACAGTTTTTCCCCCAGAGAAGTGCTTCTGCCCCTCCCTCCCTCCCTCCCTCCCTTCCTTCCTTTCTTTCTTTCCTCTCTTTTTTCCATCCCCCCCTTTTTATTCATTTAACAGCAGTGGAGGAAGTTAACAATTATTAACAGGAAAGAGCATGTTAAAGCAAACACAAATGCATGAGCAAGATTGAAGCAGCATTAGAACAAATTGTCGGGGTTTAGAGGCCGAATAGAATTTCACGACGCCTCAGAGTTACTACCACATCCGAAAAAAATAGTAAAGTAGGCAGAGCTAGGTTTATTTTCTTTTCAACCATTTTTAAAACTTTAGAATGTAAAAATTGGGTAAATTTACTACTGAGGGGAGTGCACTTATTTATTTTTAAACTTCCTTATCAAGTCACAGCCCCAGGAAACCTACCAAAGCTAGAATTAACGACAACTGGTGGGAAAACTAGCATTTCCTCTCCTGAAGAACAAATGTATAAATTTTATTTTTGATGTTATATAGAAACTCTATATCCTAATTTACTAACACTTATCAGGTGTCAGCCTTTGCTCTCCATTTTGACGTTAAAAAACAAGACAAAATAGAACAGATCTAGAGATACCTCAAGGATATCATTTTTGATTTTGTGTTATAGTACAATTGTAGCCAAAACTGGAAAACAAAAACCAATATACGAATCGGCTGCTGATTGGCTTACTTTTAGATTTAAAGTTACTTTGGGTATCCTGTAATTTAGTTGTAACATAGAAAATGAAAAAAAAAAGTTAAAAAAAAAGTTAAGTAGTTGCAAAGTGTTTTGCACTGTTGAACTAAGTAACTGTGTAAATCTGTGCAAAGGTACGTATGTTTATCTTACTCTTCCTATAAAATAAAGTAACATTACCGTTTCAGAACTTAGCATGGGACATAGTGTTTGAAGTGCCAACTTCATCAAGTAATGCATGCTTTATTATAAATAAAATTCTAGCTTTGAAAGGCGTTATTATGTGTTGAACAGTATGCTTCAGGGGTAAATTTAAAATAGTCTCTTGAAGCCCTGGTCATGGAAGTAACTTTTATTTTAATTGACATTCTCTTATCAAATGCCCTACCCACCATTGAAAGGATTATTTCCAGTGTGCAAAACATTAAAAAAAAAAAAAAATCTAATGTCAATCTTGCTAGTTGTGCTACCTAACAGTACCATCTTGGATCCTTCAAAACCAAAGACTTGCCCCAGCACTACGGTGGAACCACCTGGCTGATGACCCCTACCGATTATCGTTAGGAAAAGCAGTCCTTTATTTTTAACACAGGCTTTAATGAAGTATATACCTGTTGAGTTCCAAAGGTCAAAATGGAGGCATATGCTGTCTAATGGTCAGACACAGAAAGGGAGCTGCTTTTAAAGAATTCCCTGCAAATACTGAAAGCAGTCATGCGAATGGAGGGTGCTCTTGTGTAGCTGGTCAGGGACTTTTTTTTCTTTTCTCCTGAACTACATAATTCTAATCGAAATGTTCATTTGCCTCTTTTTATTCTTTTAAATGCTTGTAGGTGGCTTGGGGTGTGCTATTGTGCTGTTCCTACTCAGTAAACAGGTGTGATGAGTTAACAAGAAATAACACTGTTTGAGAACTAGCTTTGAATAATAATTTTTCCCTTTGTACATGACCTGCTGAATTTCGGTACAGTGTTTTTGTAGCTAACTTATTTTGTCATGCACATAATGTATATTTGTTATGCACTACTTTTGTATATCTTGTTTTTCCAACAGTGAACATTTTTAGGCACACTTTTCACTGACGGGATATCTCTTTATGCAATACCTCAATTTTTCATATTGCAAAGAGTAGCTTTTTGTACTTTTATTACTGAGAGATCTTCATATACTTCATTTTTTAATATAAATAATTTTAATAAATTTTATTTTCTTATATTCTGCTTTTTATACATTTCAGTGCTCTGCATACATTTTAAATTATGAATGTTGTGCACTGGCAATGCTATTTTAGAGTCTGCAGAGAAGAGAAAGCATGTTGCTTAAACATCCTTCCCCAGCACCAGCTATTGGTGTACCTATAATTTAAGAAATAGTTTATGTAAAGTCACAAATTAATGAGAAAAATTCGCATGAAAATGACAGATAACACTGTAGTTCCTAAAAAGAAAAAAAAAAATTAAATGCATAAGCATAGGGTAGAAATTTAAAATAACAAAATTGTCTACAGCTTCTTACTAAGTTTTTAAAATTATTCATAACGCAGACATTCTTGGTGAATGTTTAGCCATTTTTAATATTAATAAATTGATGTTAAGTGTTTGATTCAGAGATGTCTGCTCTTTTAATTATATATAAAGAAAAAAAAAATAGCCTGCCGTGGGACAGGTGCGTAATGTTAGTATGCATGACTAATGTAAGAAATTGTTATTCTACTAATATTTACTTGTGATTGTGTGACAAGCGTGTTTACAGATTATTTGGTTACACTTCAATTTACAGGGCATAAACAATTATTATCTATTACTCTGAACTTTATTGATTACATGTCCTTCAGATTACATGGGATTGTAGTTGGGAGTTACCATGTAACTCAAAACATAATTAACATGTAATTAGTTTACAGATTTTAGGGTATCACTTCAATTTACCAAGCATGTAGTTCTAGCGCACTAGCATGGCACCAGCCATGTACTTACAATGTAGTTACAGAGTAATTACATGGTTATTTTTGCAATGTAAAATAAAGTGTTTCTGATTATTTTCTATGTAAAGGAACCCTCTCCCTTCCCCTTCTGGTCCCCACGCTTTGGTATAATATATATACTTCTCCATACACAGACCTCTGCAGAATGCAAAATAAAACTTGCAGTGAATGAATTTAGCATTTTATGAGAGTGCTGTTGGAAAGACTTGATAATTCACCCCTTTTGTTTTGAAGAGTTGAATCTTCTGTTAAAAGGTGATTTAAAACTTGAATGTGATGAATTGTGGCAAGTTAACTTCAAGTTATGTGCAATACTTATTTCAAACTTTTGAAAGATCTTTGCAGTGTAATTCTTTGTTTTTAATTGCAGACATTTAAAAATGTCATTTTCTACTGTTAAGAGTAATCCTCTTTCTTGCTGGTGTTTCTAAAGAAAAGAATCAGAAATCAATCTTTCTACTAATGTAAATTTGAGATTATTTTTAAAAATGGAATAAAAGAGGTTTTGGTCATTTGCTTTATTTTATTATCTTATTTTAAAGCTACTGTGATTGATAGCATTGTAAGAATTGGGACAATATTGTATTCAACTGTTTTATTTTTTATATTTTTAAAATTTAAAGTATAATTAGTTTTTATAATTTTCATCAGATTTTTGTTATATTTTTTGGAAGTGAAACTTTTAGCAAGTGGGTGTCTAGTTTTTACTAATCCCTAATGTTTTTTTTCCCAGTGTATTGCTCATATTATCAGAAGGAAAAGTTATTTAAGTATGTCAGTTAATTGTACTACTTGGCTGAATTTCCATATAGTTTTTACTGTGTATGGGGAGGTTGTAGTATTTATTATAGCATTTTAAATAAGGGTAATTCATTTTTTATTAAAGTCATTTTCACGTTAAGTTCCTATTTTTGTATGTTCTACTCTTAAGTTATATAACACAGTTCCTTTTTTAAAAGAGTTCATTTGTTGAAGTGCTAGTGGAAAATTAATGTTATTAAATAGTTTGCAAATGACTATTTATACCAGTATGCATATAATTTTTAAATATTTGTAATGTGAGATGTTGAATGAATAAAACTTTTAACTCAGCTTTCTTTTAATATACTTATTTATTGTGAACATAAGTAGATTATGCTTCCATGATTAGGAATGTATCATTTAAAAAATACTAGGTATATACTCTTGGGCCAAGGCAGAACAAACTGATACGAAAAGGTGTCCAGTCATATAAGCACTAGTGGCAAGTGTGCATTGCTTATGTAAGTTTGTAAGTATCGGTGGGTTGTTGTCTTTGATATGCACTATTTGTTCACATACTGCCCTGCAGAATCTTTTTTTTTTTTTTGGTAGCCTTCAGTATGTGTGTGAGGCCTCAGTCAGGATCTGAGCTTAAGGCCAAGTCACCTGCTTAAGGCCAAATGTCCAACAAAAGTAAGGGACCATGTGTCTTCATAGAGAAGGTCACTATCAGTGAGGTTTAGTTTGTAGTCTTTGCTAATGAAGAGCCTTGATTTTTAGCCATCGTACAAGAGGATCATGGTTAACAAGTCTTGACTTTCAACCCCTAGTTGCTCCCGAGATGCTAACATAGGATATGGCCTCTGGGATAATAATCTCTATAGCACGTGAATTGAAAGTGCTATCTTTGATTTGGTCCATTCATCATGTGGACTACCGAGTCTATGATGTATTAGTATTTACATTTTAAACTGCATTTTCAAACTTTAACTTAACGATTTATTATGACATAAAGTATGACATGGAGGATATTCTGTTTTGTCAAATTTGATTTCTGTTCTTTCTCACCTTGAGTATAGTATTCTTAAGCCTAGAAGAAGCAATTCTCATCCTGAGACAAATGTGCCGTAGAGGTCTTTTGCTTCTAAATTGTTTTTTCCCCCAATATGTAGCTCCGTGAACTGTAGGGGGCGCCTGAGGGGCTGAACCCAGCAGCACATGGGATCTCCCAGGAATACTGAGTCACAGAAACTTTGGCTGACAGTAGCCTACTCGCTGTTCAGAATTCAGCGAAGGGCCCCTGAGGAAGCCCCGGGGACATTGAAGATGTGGGGGGCATTTCGTTGCCACCTTCTATAACATCCCTTGGCATTCTGGGTTCGTTTTAGACATTTGAAGAGAAAACAAACAAACATGAGTAGATTGTGCTTTATTTTAGAAGTATTTATTTTAAGCAAGTGGTGATGTAACAACTAAATCTTGAGATAATCTTGATGTAACAACTGAATCTTGAAATATGTAGGTGCAGTACTTTGGTGTTTTAAATCACAGAACAGTGAATCTGAAAAGGGTGTGAGAGGCCATACTAGGCTGTTTCCTTATTCGCTGGTAGTTCACCCAAACTCACCCAAAAAGGAAAGTTCTCCACCCCATTCTTAGCCATTCTTAACAATTAAGTTATTTCATAACCTCTTTTGGTAATGGCTTTGTATTCACACTCAGTTCAAAAGGAAAATAATTTTTTTAGGAATTCTTTTTTTAAGTTTGATAAATACTCCCTTAAGGTCAGAAGTCGTGGGGGAAAGTAAATTCCTGATTTTAAAATTTAAGAACTGTGAAGATGTCAATGAAATAAAAACATTTAAAGGGTAATTCTTTTTCTGAAGTATGTAATGATGGAATGATAAACAAGAAACTGCACTAAGGTAGTCCTCTCTACAAGAAACAGACAAAAAAATTAAAGCTCTGTCATTAAATAAGCTTAGAAAATAAGGTGCCCTGTTTCATAGAAAATCAAAATATGCAACTAGCTTGTTAAGGCTTTGAGAAGTTGTACAGTGAGGAAATCTGTTTTTCTTTGTTTAAAGTGTCTCCCCCCCCTCCCCCCCCACCAAATTACTTTGCCTACAGTCTCTGATTACAGATAACATGGGATCCCACGGGACATACTTGGGATACATTGCTCTACATTTTGGTATGTTTACTGGTATCAGGAAGTCAAAGAATCTCCCTTTGTTTTTTTGTTCTGCAGGGGCTCTCGGTCCTGTCCCTCCCTAGTCATACCCAGAGCTGTTGTCATTGTCCACATTTAACTTTATAGGGTTTCGACATAGTTGCCTTGCTTCTAACACCTGCACCATTTTCAGTTCAGCTCCTTAATTGCCCTCCCTCTACTCCTAGTTCCAGAAGAGAGACATTGCTTTGCAGAATGAACCATCACCATGCAAAGCGGTCTTGATCGTGCCATTCCCTGGCTCAGATCAGCCCTTATTTCTCATGAGGGCCACCCAGGTACTCCTGCAGACAAGCTGCTTGTTTGAATCTGCCTTTCATGACAAGCTATCTTTCTGATCACTCATATCATTTTCCTCCTTGGAGAATTTTCCCTTGCAAATGTCCCCCTGCACCCCTGCCGATGCTCTGAGAATAGGGACCGCTGGCTTTGAATAAACTCTAAGAATTCAGAAAATGAACATTTGTGCCCTGCTCTGAACTCTTCAGCAGCACCAATGCATTCTCTCTTATTAAAGAACATTTTGTTTTGGCATGCCTGACTCTTTTCGGCATATTTTAAGTTCGAATCTGTTTCTGGTCAATTTGGGTGTCACTGTTGACTGGCTGGAAAAAGTGTCGTATTGTGATTCAGTGTGGTGACCAGAGGTGGAAAAGTACAGTTTGTCTCAAGGGAGTTAAAAATGAACAGTGGCGTCCAAATCCAGTGCATGAGCCCGCCGCCAGTGTGTTCTATTGGGTATAGTGTGATTAAGTGTCAGAGAAACACTGCTGGTGGGTAGATGTGGGGTGGAGGGTGGTGAATCAGTGAATACAAATGCCAGAAGCTAAGCTCGAGCTTTCTTTATCCTCTTCACTGGAGTTCTATTTCAGTAAGCAGGGCTTTGCTACCATAAAAAATGTCAATGTGATTAAGCAAATGTCACCATTTTAAAGAGATTATTTTCAGCTCCTCTCTCACCCCCCTCCAACACCAAAAGAGAGAGAAAAGAACCAAACATACCCAGGAACGACCCTTCCACACCCCCCCTCCCCCCCCACCCCCTCCCACCCCTGCTGCAGAACCCACTAAGGGCAACACAGGGCATTTAAAATTTGTTCTGAAAGGAGTTACCCAGGATGAGAACCGGTGGTAATAAAAATCTGTGAAGCCGCATGAAAGGTTTTAGGCAGGGTCCAGTTCAGACCTGAGCCTCCTTATTGGAATGAATGGAGGCGTCATTCACCTCTCACAGTTGAGGGGAAACTGAAGCAGCCCGTGGGTGTTTAACTGCTGGTTGAAGATTGGATTCCGAAGACCTGCCCCGGGGGGAGAGGGGGCGGGATTTTGCAATGGCCTCATCTATCAGGTGACTCTCGGCTCTCCTAACTCAGCAATGATGGGATGGTTTGGTTCTGGAAGAGGAAACCAGTAATTGCTGACCACCTTGGTAGGTCAGGCACTTCCGTACATTAGCATAGTTAGCACCCATGTGAGGTACTGAACGGAATACAGATCTACAGGAAAAGTTGGGTGACTTGCAAGGTTACACCACCAGTACGTGGTAAAGGCTGGATTCAAGCCCCATCTATCAAATCCCACATTTTTTCCCTATAAACCTCACTGCCAGCGGAATAGGAATGGACAGAATTTTTTTTTTCAGTTGGTATTTGCTTTTTTTTTTTCTTTTTTTTAAGAGCTTATGTATTTGAGAAAGAGAGCACTCCTGGGCAGGGGGAGGGGCAGAGGGAGAGGGAGAAGCAGATTCCCCACTGAGCAGGGAGCCTGAGGTGGGTCTCAGTCCCAGGATCCTGGGATCATGACCTGAGCCAAAGGCAGATGCTTAACTGACTGAGCCACCCAGGCGCCCCTTGTATTTACTTTTATTTATTAATTTTTTATTTTTATTGTTTTAACATCTTAATTTTATTTTATTTTATTTTTCAGTGTTCCAAGATTCATTGTTTATGCACCACACCCAATGCTCCATGCAATACGTGCCCTCCTCAATACCCACCACCAGGCTCACCCAACCCCCCCACTCTCCTCCCCTCCAAAACCCTCAGTTTGTTTCTCAGAGTTCACAGTCTCTCACGCTTGTCTCCCCCTCCGATTTCCCCCAATTCACTTTTCCTTTCCTTCTCCTGATGTCCTCCATGTTATTCCTTATGTTCCACAAGTAACTGAAACCATATGATAATTGACTTTATCTGCTTGACTTATTTGTATTTACTTTTAAAACAGAGGCTTCATTCTTAAAACGAATCTGGGTGCTAGGTATCATGTTTGAAAGTATGGAGACAGGAAGTGAAACCAAAGTTGCAGGAGAGAATGGGAGTTTTGATTGTGAGTCCTAACATGAGGCTACTTGCTCCCACAGAATTGACTTGCTTGGGGGATTCACTCAAGGTCATGGAGTTGGGTAGTGGAGACCAGGTAGGAAGGCCAGATGGAAGCTCTTCTTCCATCATCAAGACGGATGTTTCTGCCTACCTCTATGGTTCTTGTCTGCCTACTGGCTTCCCTTAAGTGTGTGTCTGTGTTTCAGTGGCCAGACTTGGTGTACTGTTCACTCCAGAAGTAGGGGCAAAGGAATTGAAGTGTCATTTCTTAATGCATATCTTTTCTATTTGACCACCAGTGAAAGACAAATGAGTCTGGGGCAGGAAACAAAAAGGACCATTTTCTCTAGTACTAAGAACCCCCAATTCCCAGAACCACAAGCAGTTCTGGGAGGGAGCAGAACAACAATAATTACAACAAAAACTGCCATGGACGCCGTGCTTACCGAATGCCAGGCATCTTGCTCGCTAGACGTGTTTCCTCTTTTCAGTGTCCTACAACTTCATGCGATCGGTACCATTAGCGAGGTCACTTTCAGGTGGCTAACTTTTGGAAAGGTTAACTAATCCGCAAAGCCAGGACTGAAACCCAGGCGCACAGATATTAGGTCCTATTTTACCTTGCCCCGTTTGAGTTTCCAACCAGCCAAAGAGGAATTTCATTAAAATTTCACCAAGACGTTATACTGAAAGGATACCATTTTACAAATGTGTCGAAAAATCATTTGTCTTTATTTTGTCTGATGAGGATGGCTTTAACAATACTGTGATAGCTATTTTTTTGTGGTAGTTATGTCATCTCCTAAATTGAGAGAACTAAGGAGTGGCACCATCAACCAAATCACATGGGTGCCCAGAAAGGATATCTAACTAGCTAGACGGATGGGCGAATGGGTGGGTGGATAAGTAGGTAGGTAGGCAGATAAGACTGACAGATTTACATATTATATATATCTATACATCCAATTTGAGGGGAGGGGAGATTCAAGGAAAATCCCAGCCAGGAGAAAGGGTTTTATTTCTTCCTATAGAACTATAATTTAAAACGTTCTTTATATAAAAATCAAGCCTTCCCTCATGCATCTCATTCTTTGAGACGCTGCAAAGTCGCTGTAATCTCGCAAAAATAGTTCCTGCAATCTAAAAGAGCAGGGAGAGGCTTTCTTACTGCTGAATTTTCCTGGTGAATTTTAAAACAGCACTTGAATATTTTGCTTTTGGACTGAGATGTCAGAATCATTAAAATAGATTTCCACAGAGAATATATATTTATATATATTTCCTGATTTTATATATATATATATATATATATATATATATATATATATATATATATATATATATATCTAAAGAGAAGAGAAGTGTTTGCCATTTTTAGAGCTCTGGAGCTCCAGAATGCAGAGCTTTGATCATCGCTGCAGCCTGAACAGCTGTCCCTGAACAGATGTGATGCCGTAGAGCCTAGAAGAACCAACTTAGAATGTTTGAACATAGATTTGCAGCAAAATGCCCTTCTGAGGCAGACATTCAGGCCACAGCCAAATACAGTCATCAGCAACTTCCTTTTTCTTTGCCACCCAAAGAATGCAAATCTAACAAAGACCGAACACAACATTCTAAAATTGGAAGAGATACAATTGGGGACTCAGATTCGGTCCCCTAAAGTGTCCTACTTAGCAAATCAGAATCAGCAGCCCTCCCTAAGGGGTGTCCCAGGGTCCGGGGAATGAGGGCGGGTGAAGGTGGACAGTAGGGGGAATGGGAAGGACAGGAGGAGAAGGGGAGTGGAACTCAGTTATCAAATACAGTTCTGGGTCAGAAATCAGTAGCACCTCCCTCCATACCCAGAGCCAGCAGCTGGGGCTACAGCCTTAAACACCGTCTCCTCTCTTTTCCAGAATGAGGCGATTTTGCCATGATGGCAGTAGTCACCCATGATGGCAGAAAATCGGAATCTTTCTTGGCTTTCATGATGCTTATTTTATAGTACTTTCCCCTCTGAGTAAATAGGGAGAGCGCAGCTGCATGATCTTCAAAAGTGGGGTCTGTGCATGTCTTAATCTGTTTCTGATAGAAGTTAGTGCCCTCGGCATATGTTAACTATTACTATTAGCATCCTAACGATTCTTGTTGCTGTTGTTATCTGTACACTTACAAAGTGCCGGTCCCCGTGCTGGGTTGGAGGCAGGAGCCAGTGTCACGGTGACCGTGCCTGTGGCTGGCAGGAACCCTCTGCTGCCGCCATCCTACATCATTTCCCTTCTGCGTCTGCTCTGGGTTCTGCCCCATCCAGCCTGCAAGAGTTGCCATGGTGACAGTGGAAGTGTGGCGGCTTCAGGCCAAGCGCCTGCCTCGGCTGCGCCCTGTTCTTGCTGTCTTCCTTTGCCCGTTGGGGACAGGATTCCTTCCAGGGTGGGAGACCATCCGCCGCAGCAGAGCGTCAGGAGTCTGGGCTACCGATCTGAGCACAAACTCCCAGGGACTGTGCCCTGGAACCCTGGTGAGTTTCAACTCTGCAGAGTTTCAGATGAGCCGAGAATCTTTCTCTTTAGGCAGAGAAGCAGGAAGAGAGAGGTAGGAGCTGGAGATTTGGCCTGGAGTCTGTCAGCTGACAGTTCAGTTATACTGCCTTCGAGGAAATCTGATTTTTTAGCTTCTCAGTTATTTCCCCTCTGTCTTTATAAATGGCAAAACGTAGGCAAAGGTGAACCCAGGCATGGAGAGAGGGAGTAGAGGGGACTTGGATCTTGAAGTCAGGGGTCCCTGGGGTTAGGGACCTAGTTCTGGGGTGAGACCCCAGGATTTCTGTCCCATTGCCACCTCTGGGCGAGTGAATTTGGCCACATTAGGTAACCTCTGAATATGGGTTGTCTCACCAGTCAGAAGGGGCAGAAAATAGTATCTCCATCATCGGGTTGAGGTAAGGCTTCAATGAGGCCATCATAAAAAGAGCACTTACACAATACACCTCCAAGACTGTCATCATCACCGTTGTTGTCCCAGATCCGGCCATTGCGGGCCACCACTACCTTGGGGATGTCCCCTCCCCTCTCTTCCTGAGATACTACACTCGCTGTCTCTGTACAGAGGAGACAGTGATACCTACCTCCCAGGGCTGGGATGGGAACCGAGTCAGGGGATTGCCCTTGGCCTGCCCGCCTCAGCAGAGCCTGCCTGCTGTCACCTCACCGCTCCTCCCCCTCCCCCGCCCCGCCCCCACGCTGTGCCATGCCCTCTCCTCCTGCCACTCCTTAGCTGGAGTGGAACACAAATCTGGCTTTGCCAAACCCTTGCCTTGCCAAACCCTCCAACATCCTCCCACGGCCCTGGAGAGAAATCTGCATCTGTTTTCTCAAGCCCATAGGCCCTGCGGCATCTGCCCCAGACTCCATCCCCCCCCCCCCCCCACGGTGCACTCCAGCCACACTGTGGCCCTCTCTCCGTCGTTCCTCTGATGCAAGGCCCCTCTCCTGGGGCAGGGTCTTTTCTACCCCCCTCCCCAGGTTGTTTCCTCAGTGAGAAATTCTCTGCCCTGTCTCCCCAACTTCAGGCTTCACCTGCAGGACTTAGCTTAGACATCACCTCTGAGAAGAACTTCCTGGGTCATTCTTTCTAAAGCACCCCCTCCCACCCCCCATCGCACTGTGTTATCAGAAGCCGTCCTTCTGACTAGTACTTCTTACAATGTGTAATTAGCATTATATATAATTTGTTTACCCGGTTTTTCTGGGCGGGGGAGATAAATACTGTCTTAGGCATATTTGGGTCCTGAGGACCAGTCATGTGCCGTGCACATCGTAAGTGTTTAATAAATGTTTATCGAACGAGTGACTCACAGGATCCGACATTAGTTCTCTTTCCTAGACCTGTTCTCAAAACAGCCACTAAAGGATCTGTGCCTCGGAAAGGGAAGGGGGGAGGCTGACGGCTAATGGGGACCCAAGGCTCAGGTATTTCACAAGTAAAATAGAGATCGGAATGCCAGATAAAGGTAGCTGGGAGCCCTGCAGTGCTCACGGGCACCAAGTTCACCTGGGGATGCTGCTCCAATGCAGGGTCTGATGCAGCGAAGCTGGGGGCCTGAGACTGTCTTTCTAACAAACTCTCAGGGGAACCCCATGCTGCTGCTTCTCAGACAAGGTGGAGAAGCAAGAACTCAGTCCCTGCAAAAACCTGGGATTTTTAAAGCTTGGAGTACTGAGGACAGGGTGAGTGTGGTGGCTGGGAGAGCAGACCCAGAATGGATTGTGGGTTCATCTCCTGAACTGAAAGCTGCTGGGACCCAGGATCCAGGGGCCGGGAGGGGACGAGCATCCTCCCGATGCCAGAGCAGACCACCCAGATGGGGTGAGAGGATGGAATCTTGTTATTTAGGATGGGCCTTTAGTCCCAGACAGGGAGTTCTATCCCGGAGTTTGCTCGTTCATTTATCCACTCATTTCTCCAGCAAACAGCTGCACTTTATTTATCCTGAGGATACTGTGGGGACAGGACAGGTAAAGTCTCTGTCCTCTTGGCATGAACATCCTGGAAACAACGACCTGAGAACTCAAATGTCTGTGTGTGTGTGTGTGTGTGTGTGTGTATGTTTGTGCGCGCGCGCGTGCGTGCATGTGAGTGATTTGGGTGAGTCATTTCAGCTTTTGAGCTCCGGTGAAATGGGAGTCCCGTTCCCAACATAGGGAGTTGCTGGGAGATAGATCACGCATTCTTATTATGCACTGAACCACTCATCTGAATTGTGAACTTGCTCTCTGTTAGCCAATGCTGGAAATCTGCAAAGGAGAATTACATTGAGGGGTTTCCTTGTTCATTCAATCATTCATCCAAGTGTTTGTACTGCTCTGGGCTCTGGGGATATTGTGGGGGCAAAGCCAGTGAAGTCTCTGTCTGGCTGGCATTCACATTTGGAAGGAGAAATCACATAATCAACAAGAAAACACCTGTATAAACAACAAAATGTTCTGAGTGTTATGAGGAAAATAAAACTGGATAATCTGGCGAGACTAGAGGTGGGGCTACTTTAATTGGGAGGTTAGAGAAGGCATTTCTGACAGTTGAGATTTAAGCTGAGACCAGAGTAATGAGAAAAACAAGCCATGGTGAAATCTGAGGGAAAAGTACTTTGGGCAGAGGGACCAGCCCATGCAGGAGTCCTGAGGCAGGACCAAGCTTGGCATATTTAGGAAAGGAAGAGCAGCGCGGCTGGACACGGTGACAAGAGGGAGAGGTCATGACATGGGCTCAGAGAGGCCAAAGGGCCAGAGAAGGCAGAGGCCTGTTAGCCACGGTGGAGGCTTTTGGTTTTATTTTAAAGTAGACGGAGAGCCGCTGAAGATTCAGTAGCCGCAGGGGGAGGACGGGAACTGATTTAGGATCGCCATGATGGCGTGGAGAAGAGCTTGTAGGAGTGATGGTGGTGTGTTTGGGAGTGAGGACGGTGGATGTTGGTAGATGCCGGTGGTGTGGGCCAGGGTGATGGCAGAACAGAGAGAGGTGGGCGCGTTAGGGCTACAGGTTGGAGGGACAGATACAGGAGAATGACTTGGGTTTTGGCAAAATCCCACACGCTGTGCTATCACTGGAGGAAACACAATTTCCCAGGCAGTACTAATCCCACTCCCTTGGAACACTTCGGCAAAAGCAAAACCTTCGTGGAACCAGGAGGAATCAAGGCAGTTCTAATCCTACCTAGACACACAGAAGCTTCGAAAGGAGGATATCGATTGATTACAAAGGGAAATTTTTACCCCATTCCCCTCCCTGTCCTCGGAGGTCTCATTGAAATTCTTTGCTTATTTGAAAGGGCAGGAGAGATCCCGCTTTAACAAGTAATGAGTGGCACTTAGACGCCTTGAGCAGGCTCTAATTCTGATTAAGGGTTATTTTAATTTGGAGTGGTTATGTGGAAGGAAGATGAGATAGATGGGTGACACAGACAATGTAATTAATCTTAGAGAGGGGCTTAATAACCAGGGGCCGAGGCATGTGTGCACGCGTGCGTGTGTGAGAATGTGTGTTGGGTTGGTGGTGGGGAGGCAGCGGGGGAGGAAGGGAATGCTCGACTTCCCTTCCATTCATTCACAGCAAACTCCGTGTTGAGCTAGGTCCCCTGGGGCCCCAAAGTTCTCTCATTCACAAAGGGCCAATAAAATGGAGTCAGTTGACATTATCTTGAGATTAAACGATGGCCACAGAGATCTGCTGACAGGTGTGAGAATAGAACCATCAAACCCATTTATTTACACTTAGGCACCATTATTACACCCTCTGCCTGTAACACATAAAGAATCCAGTCTTAAAAAAGGAACACCTATAATTTCTTGAGAAACATAATTCTGTTACATTGTATTTTGGGAGTTAAAGCTTTATTTAAGCATTTTTAAATATACCATAAAATTTCTTCATGTTAAAAAATGTACCTTCCCTCTTGCTTCCTTCCCCCTGAAATGGAATTGGCCTGGGCCTCTTTCTTTCTCAAGAAGCCCTGGGGTTAGCTTTTTGAAAGTTGGGGCTGGCTTAGCAGCAGGGACCGGTTCAGGTCCCCCACCCTTTATAGTCCCAGGAACATGGTGGCAGCGACAGGAAGGACTTGTCAGAACCAGGGGAGAGTGGAGGAACAGCGCTTCAGGCACAGATGAGGTGGGAAGGCCCTTTTCCGACAGTCATCTGCGGCTGTCTCCTTGGGGGACCATATGTCCCCATGCCTACGGCTGGCCAAATGAAATTCATGACTAGGAATATGCATCCGTTGGTTTTTCTCTCAGCTCCTGCAGCTGTTTGATGAGGGGTGAGGGAGGGAGGAGCAAATCATCTCTTTTGTGAGCTGAGGCGACATCTTCTACAACTGCTCTTGGTCTTTCTATGCAGCCCTCCCCCCAACCCTGCACTGGCCGCCAGGGCCACTCACCCCGAGGGGCAGAGGGACAGGAAATGAGTTTTCTCCAAGTGTTATTTTCAAAAAGCCCAAATGAAAGAGTCGTGGTTTGAATTCACGCCGCTAACTCTTGGTAAAAATAAAAATTGAGTTGTTTTTTAAAGGGTGAGGAAAAGAAACGTTCTTTTTTATATGGGAGCTGTGACTGCCACCTGGTGGGTGATGTTAGCTGAGCAACTTCCTTCTGTTCTTGGCCTTTTCTGATGTGTCTAGTCATTCATTTACTTATTTTTGTATAGGTACAGCACACGAGTCTGGACCGCCTGTGTGTGTCAGGCACTGTGTTAAGTGCCTGGGGACATGTTGAGGAAACAAAAGAGTCAAGGTTCTTGCTTTCACGGAGCAGTTGTAGGGTTTGTGGCGTGACAATCAAGAAGTAAGCCACTGAGGGGCGCCTGGGTGGCTCAGTGGGTTAAGACCTCTGCCTTCCGCTCAGGTCATGATCTCAGGGTCCTGGGATCGAGCCCCCCATCGGGCTCTCTGCTCGGCAGGGAGCCTGCTTCCCCACCCCCCCGCCCCTCTCTGCCTGCCTCTCTGCCTACTTGTGATCTCTCTCTCTCTCTGTCAAATAAAT
>CM052895.1:77961581-78081287 GCA_028534135.1 Potos flavus | reverse complement strand
AACTGCTAAAAAGCAAAGACAAAAAGAAAACCTGAAAAACAAGCAGAGGGAAAAGATGCGTTACTTTTAAAGGGGCAGTAATATGACTTTGACAGTTGACTTCTCGAAAGAAATAGAAATTGTAAAACAATAGAATTTCTTCGAAATGCTGGAAGAAAATAGCTGGCAGCCTTGAATTTGATTCCCAGGAAAACGTTCTTTAAATATTATCACAAAAGACACATCAGATAAGCAAGTACTAAGTGAATTCATCACCACTACAACCACACTGATGTAAAATGTAAAGATTGTCCTCTAGGTAGGGGGAAGATAACCCCATGTGGAAAAATGGATATGTAGGAATGAATAAAAACACAACAGAGATGGTAAATTCATCAAAAATCAGTAAATCAAAATGAATATTGACTATTTAAAACAGTAATAATATTAATGTCTCATGCTGCTTAAAATACATTGCAGAATTACCAAAATAATCCATATGCTGCTTACAACAGATATTATAAACACAAGAATGAAGAATGGTTGAAAAAAAATTATGAAAAAGATATACCACAGAACACAAACCACCAGAATATATGCCAAGAAGCATCATTAGAGATAAAGAGAAACTCCTCATAAAAATCAAAGGGTCAAGTTCCCAGGAGATATAACAATTCTAAATGTGTAGACACCTAATAGCAGTTAAAGACATACTAAGCAAATATTGATAGAACTAAAAGAACAAAGAAAAAATTCAGAGCTGTAGAAGATGATTTGCACACACCTCTGTCAGTAACTGATAGAACAGTCTGACCTAATTTACCTGAAAGTACAAAATAGATAAAAAGAAATCAACAGGATACATTGATTAAGAAACCTAGATAAGACACTTCACAAATTTGATCAAATTGGCATATATAGAACACTAGCCCCAACAAGTACAGAATACACATACTTTTCAATTGCACACAGTTAGTTCCAAAAGTAGACCATATGCTGCATTCTAATGCAAGTCTCAGAAAATTTCAAAGGACTGAAATTCATTCAGAGTATGGTCACTGACCACTATGGAATTAAGCTAAAAATAAATAACAAAAAAAACTGAAAAGATCCCAAATGTTTGGAAATGAAACAGTATACTTATACACAATCCACAGGCCTAAAAAATAACAATTAAAATATCTTGAATAATTAAAATTTCACATACAAAACTTGTGGCATGCAGCTAAAGCTATGCTCAGAGGAAACCGTATAGCTTTATGTGCCTGCATTAGAGAAAAAGGTCTCAACATCGATGATTTAAATATCTATCTCAGGATGTTATAAAAAGGATTAGGGAACAATAGAGGGAACTGTCAAAGTCAAAAGTTGATTCTTTGAACAGATTAATAAAATTGATAACCTACTGTTGAGAACAAATCAGATAAAAAGTATACATAAGTTATCAATATCAGGAATGAAAAGGGGGATATCCCAATGCTCCTAGAGATATTAAGATAAATGAAGGAATATTTGAACAATTTTTGCTACTGAGTTTTAAATGATAGAAGGAACGAACAAATCCTAGAACACAGTTTACTAAACTGACCCAAAAAGAAATAGAAAATCTGAATAATCCTATGACAACTAAAGACCTTGTTACAAAGAAAACCCCATGCCTAGATGTCTTCATCAATAAATTCTACCAAATACATAAGAACTTGTAAGCCATTCTCTCTCATGAACACAGAAGTGAAAAGTCTAAAGAAAACATTGAAAAATCAAATTTAGAGGTATAGCAATCACATAGTATGATAATATGTCACAAATAAGTAGGATTTATCCCAGATGGAGGGTTGGTTTAACATTAGGATTCAATCAATGCAATTTATCACATTTACAGAATAAAGGAGTAAAATTATATAATCATCTCAATAGATTATAGGCAAAGTATTGGATAAAATTTAACACCAAACTAAACTCAAAATAGACGGGAACTTCCTTAATCTGATAAATATTATGATAAAAAACCAAATTTATGGCAAATATTATACTTAATAATAAAACACCAAAACTTTCCTTTGAGATCGGAAATAAGACAAGGATATTCACTATCATCATTTGTATTCACCTTATATTGGAGGTTTTAGCCAAAGTGAACTGGATATCCATATAAACAATTAATCTTGACTCTCTACATCATACTATTCATAAAAATCAATTCCAGGTGGATTGAATATTTAAACGTGAAGATAAAACAATAAAGCTTCTAGAAGATAATAGAGGAGAATACCCAGGAATACTCAAAGATTTGTTAAACCAAATTCATAACCTATAATTCTAAAGAAAAATATGGATATATTGGACTACTTTAAAGTTAAAAAACTTTCAGGAGTTCATATAATAAAAGGTGAGTCACAGATGAGAAAAAACTTGCAATACATACAACCAACAAGTAGCTAATATACAGAATATATTAAAAAATCTCCTCTTAATGATTGAAAACAGAATGAAAAGCCCATAAATAGACAAGAGCTTTTAAAAATTTCTAAAAGATTTCATTTATTTGAGAGAGAGAGAGAGAGACCAAGCGAGAAGGAGAGCAGAGCGGGGGAGTGGGAGAAGCAGATTCCCCACTGAGCAGGGAGCCCAATGCGGGGCTCGATCCTAGGACCCGGGGACCATGACCTGAGCCAAGGGCAGACGCTTAACAGACTGAGCCACCCAGGTGCCCCTAGACAAGAGATTTAAACACAAAGGATCATATCCAAATAGCCAATGAGCCCAACTTCCTAAGTCCTCAGGGAAATGCAAATTACAAGAAAGCAATACCACATCGTGTCGGTTAATTTTATATGTCAAGTTGCCTTCGCCACAGTACCCAGATATTTGGTCAAACGTTACTGTAGATGTTTCAGCAAAGGTATTTCTTGATGACATTAGCATTTAGTTGGGTATACTTTGAATACAGCAGATTACCCTCCATAGTATGGTTGGACCTCATCCAATCACTTGAAGGACTTAATAGAAAAAGAATGACCTCTCTTGAAGAAGGGGGAATTCTGTCAGTAGATGGTCTTCAGACTTGAACTGCAACATCAACTCTTCCCTGGCTCTTCAGCCTGCTGGCCTATCCTGAAGATTGTGGACTTGGCAGCCTCCATATTTATGTAAGCCAGTTCCTTAAAACCTCTCCGTCTCTCTTTCTACACACACACACACACACACACACACACACACACACACACACACACATCTTTATTGG
Organism: Potos flavus; assembly: GCA_028534135.1. Taxonomy (NCBI): domain Eukaryota; kingdom Metazoa; phylum Chordata; class Mammalia; order Carnivora; family Procyonidae; genus Potos; species Potos flavus. The sequence continues at coordinate 78,078,064 of CM052895.1, read as the reverse complement.
CTCTGTTTCTCTGGAAAACCCTAATACACATATCCATCACAATGGCTAAAATGAAAAACACTGACAATGCCAAGTGGTGTTGAACATGTGGAGCAACTGGAATTCGCGTGCTTTGGTAGCAGAAGTGAAAATTTGTACAATCACTTCCGGTACCTGTTTGTCAGTAGCTACTAAATATGAACCTATGAATACCCTAAGCAATCCCACACTAAAGTATATACCTGGTAATATATGTTCAACCAAAGATATATAGTAATGTTCCTGGCAGCACTATTTGTGATGGCCTCAAACTGGAGACAACCAAATGTCCATCAACAGTGGAATAGAGGAATGAATGGCGTTATAGTCAAATGATGTAGGAACTCTTGTAATAACTTGTATCTCGCAAACATAGCTTGAGTGAAGGAAGTCAAACAGTGGGCAAACCTCACTGATGTTGTTTGAATCAGAAAGTAAGCAAAGGGATTGGGCCTGGGAGAGGACATGATGAGCTTCCACAGTGCACCATTTCTTAACCTGGGTGGATCTTCCATGGATATATTTAGGGTGTGAAAATTCATCCATCTGTATACTGATGATCGGTGTGCTTTTCCTCACATATTTATAATTCAATTAAAAAGATTTATTTTAAGAAAATATGTCTCTGCCTCTGCCTATTATTTTGGGGGAAGTCATTCGTTTTGGAGCCTCAGTTCCTCTGCTGTAAAACGCTGCATGGATTTAAAAGGATGGTCTACGGGAAAACCATCGGTAAAGTATAAATGTAAAGACATTGCCACATGCACTTCATAGGTTATGTACTCAATAAACCTGACATGAAGGTTAAGTCTAAGGGAACTCTCTCTCTGTGCCAGATGCCCAATATGCCTTATTTTGATTTAACAACCCAGTCATCCTGAATTTACTTCTGAGGAAACTGGAAGCTTAGAGAGGAAAAGTAGCTTGCCCAAATAATCCAGTTGGGAACCATGATGGCCCTCAAGTTGTTGTAAGACGCTGGCCTCAGGCCCATGGCCTAGCACAACATATCCCGCAGGACCGCTCTGGTAGCAAAAGGTGCTGTCTCCTCTCCCCTCCCCCAGGCTCCCAACTTCGTTGACTGACACTCAACGAGCATGAGCATGACAAGTCCGTGCTCAGCTCCTCACTCTGAAACCTTCCTCACACCCAGCCGGGGAGAGGGTTGTCCTAGTGGCCTGCTCCCTTTCCCCCAACCCTCTTCTTGGTTCAGCTCATTTCTTCAGAGGGCTGTGGCCCCATAGTCTGCTCCCTACCCTCAGTGATCCGGTCCCCAAATCTTAACACCACTTTCCAGCTGAGTGGTCCACCATCGCCCCAACCAAACCCTTCTGGCTCCGCGGCTGTCTGCAGCGTGGTCAGCCCAAGACGCTGTCTCCCCCTGACCCCACGGCGTCCCTACTGACTTGCGCCTCACACTGCCCACGCCCCGCCCACCCCAGTGCCCACGGCCACGCCCCCGCAGCGCGCGCCCCTCCCCCCCGCACGTGCACCGCGCGCCGCCCCCGCCGCCGCGTCCCGGCAGTCCTCCAGCGTCCAGGCGCTCAGTGAGTTGCTGAGGAAACTCGGCGGCGGTTCCGCCACCAGGGCGGCGATGGCGGTGGCTGGCCGAGAGCCGGAGCGGGACCTGCCGCGCTTCGTCTACGTGACACGCTTCGGCTCTTACCGGTGTGGCGGCGTCTTGCAGCTGGGCGGCCGCCGGGCTGAGGGCCGCGGGAGCATCGGGCGCGGGGCCGGCTGCAGCCCCGAGGAGCCCCTGACGGCAGCCCAGGCCGGCCCGGAGCTGGCCCCAAGCCCTGGGTCCCGGGCCCCCGCGGCTTCCCCACGGGCGTCGAGAGCACGGAGCGGTCCCCAGCCGGCGGCGCGAGCAGGTGGCGCCTAGGGGTGGCGGGCGGGCGGGAGCCTCTGACTCAGGGCGCCGCAGCCTTCAGCCTCCCGTCGGCGTCCTGTCAGCCTTCCCGCCCAGCCTCGGTAATCCCGCGCGACCCGCGGCTTGGGGGGCCACTGGGGCCGTGGGCGGCCACGCTCGGCCTCCCGTCGCCCCGGCCGTGTGCGCGGGGCGAAACAGGAACCCCCCTCCCGCCTGTCCCTGGCTTTACCCGGGTCGTGGAAAGGGCGTCGAAGGGCACGTGCCGGTCACGTAAGATCGTCAGATTGACAGGAAAAGTCACTGGATGGAGCTACTTGCGTCCCCCGCTGTGAGAGGGGCCGTGGCGTGCTTGTTGGTGTTCTTAGTGGTCACTGAATTTATATATTAGCTTAAGGAGAGCTGACGTCTTTACCAAGCTGGGGCACTTCCTCTCTAAAAATGGATGTCTCCATTTGTTCAGTCTGCGTTTGTGTCTTTTGCGAATGTTCTAGATTTGAAATTTTCCTATAGGTTTTGCGTATATCTTTGTTAAATTTACCACTAGGGGTTTGATTTTCTGTTGTAAATGGGGTTTCCTCCTCCGTAATCCCCTCTGTTTATTGTTTGTATATAGGAAGCTTCTGGATCTTTGTTTCTTTGAGAGAGAGACAGAGGGGACAAGCAGACTCTGTGCTGAGTGGGGAGCCTGAGGTGGGGCTTGATCTCAGGACTCTGAGATCATGACCTGAGCTGAAATCAAGACTGAGAAGGTCAACCAACTGAGCCACCCAGGAGCCCCATTTCTTGATCTTAAAAAAAAAAAAAAAAAAATTCAACTGTATTTAGGATTGATTTTATATACATTTTGAGGTTTGATAAAGTTGTATCTTTAGTAACACACCACCACAATTAAGATATAGAGCATTTCTATCTCCTGAAAAATCCCTTCCTCTTTTTTGGGGGCTTACCCCTCCTCCTGTGCTTTTTTAGAGTTTATGGAGATATTCACAGTTCATTCAACTCACCTATTAAAAGTGCACAACTCAGTGCTTTTCACAGAATTGTGCGGCCATCACCCTACTCAATTTTGGAACATTTCTAATACCCCCAAGAGAAAAACCTGTAATTTGTACTGTTCCCATTACTGGTCGGGACTGCCTCTCACTGCCCACCGCTACCCCTAACCCTAGTGCTAAGCAAGTTCTAAACTTTCTGTCTTCATAGATTTGGACATCTCTTATAAATTGCATCATACAATATGTGAGCTTTCCTGATTATCTTCTTTCACTTAGCCTGTTGGTTTTTGCATGTTAACTTTAGATCCTAGCACTTCACCGCATTCTTTTATTATTAGAGTAAAGTTTGTCATTGATACTAATTATTGTTCAGGTATGCTATGATGTTATTTGTAAATAGAGATAATTTCATTTCTTTTTTTTTTACCCATTCCTATGCCTACAGTAGATTTGTTTTGTCTTACTGCATGCATCAGCTAATACCTCAAGTACAGTGTTGAATAGTAGTGAAGATTGTGGGCATCCTTGCCTTATTCCTGACCTTAGGGGAAATGCCTCCAGTATTCCTCATTAAATAAGGTACTGGCTTTACGACCAAGGCGTACATATTTAAAATATTAAAAAGTATTCTTCAATTTTTATTTTTTTCAGTTTTTTTTTTAATCATAAATGAGTGTTGAATTTTGTCAAAGGCTTTCTCAGACCTATGGAGATAAACACATTTTTCTGTTAGATTTATTAGTATGGTATATAATGAAAATGGATTTTCTAATATTGAACCAACCTTGCATTCCTGCAATAAATCCTACTTGGTTATGATGTGTTCTTTTCTTAAAATAGCTTGAACTCTGCTAATAATTTGTTTAGAATTTTACATTGTGATCTGTAGTTTTTCTTTCTTTATACTTCTTCATCTGGTTTAAATATTAGAGTTATATTTACTGAATACAAGGAATTACAAAGTTTTCCTTTTTCAGTGCTCTGGAAAAATTTATAGAACAGTGGGACTACCTGGTGTTTGAAGGTTTCGTCGAATTCTGTGAAATCATCTGGGTCTTGTGCTTTTTGTGGAATAATTCCTTAACTTTTTCTATATCTTCTATGAAATTGCTCTTTTTAAGCTTTCTAATTCTAATGGGTGAATTTTAGTAATCTGTATTTCCCTAGGAAATTATCTGTTTCATCTGTGTTTCTAAATCTATTTGCGTAGAAGTCTGCAAAGTAGTGTCTTATAATTTTAAAAAATTTCTTGTTTCAATCGTTATTTCCCAATTGTCATTTTTTTTCTGTATGTATATGTATTCCCTCTTTTTCTTGATCAAGTTAGCCAGTGTTTTATTTGTTTTAATTTTTGAAAAACAGGATTTCAATTTATTAATGAAACATCTTGTTTCTCTAGTCTCTTCCTCATTAAAAAATAAAGATAAATAATAAATATGAAACTAGATTTGGTGCTAGTGACATAGATGAATTAGAATATTCTGCTGTCAAGGAACTTCTAAATGAATAATATGAATACAAGCTAGTAGACAGGAATGATGTAAGAGAGACAGCTGAGAAAGGTTTTGATAGTTTAGGGAAAGGAAAGGCATAAAGGTAGGAAATCAAGGGACACAAATAGAGAAATTGCTGGTAGAAGATTGAGATTATCAAGAGCATTGGCTTTGAAATCAGAAAGATATAATCTTGGCTCTGTCATTTACTATTAGTGTAATATTGGCCAGCTTAACTCTCTGATTCTCCATTTCCCTATATGTAAAACGAGGATAATAGTTCTTACCACAACAAGTTACTGCGAAGACTAAGAGAAGTATGGAATGCATGCAGAGTGCCCAGCACAGTGTTTGATATAGAATATATGAACAGAGATGGTTTGGAGGAAAGGAGGGTATTATCCCAGTGAGTAGTATATAGTTGGCCTGACTAAATATTTATTGAAGGAATGAAAAGGAAGTTTTGGGCCAGATTGCAGAATGCCTTGGAGACAGTCATTTCATAGTCACTGAAGATTTTTGAATAGCGGAGTAAAACGATCAGAGACAGGTACACTTCTGGAAGATATACTTGTAAGCTGTTTTTGTAAAGTATAGTGGAGTTTAGAAATCCAGGGGCAGGCAAATCAGGAAACTCTTCTAACATTTCAAGCATGACTAATAAATCACTTCTCACAGAACTTGGGAGATATATTGTATATTATACAATATACAAAATATTGTATAATTTATATACAATAGAGGATGACAAGTGCTCTTGTGGAAGTACAAATAAATGCTTTGGAAGTGGTGAATAATTTGGGGATGAGGGAATCAGGGAAGGCTTCATGGTGGTGGAAGCTCCATGAGAGTCACACATATTGCTGAGCTAGGAGGGAATTACAGGTGGGAAAAATTGTGTGAGCATAGCCCTGGATATGGATCTGTGACAGAGTGATTAGGGAAGAACTAGGAGTATATTTTGAGTGTGTGGAAACAGTGTGTAGAAAGAAGGCTAGAGAAAGACTGGAAACACTAAGTTGGGAGAAAGTCTTTGGTGTACACTGAAGCTCCCCTTAGTGAAGTACGCAAAACAAGTAGAAGAAATGATTTTGTCTTTTTTCTTTCTCACATCCTCTATACTCCTTGACATATTTTAGATCCCCAATAATTACAGGTAGACTTGATGGCTCCTATCCTGACCTCAAGGAGTAATGTCTAGGTTAGGCAAGACTTATAAATGGAAAACATTTGAGAATGATGCAAGTGTAGTATTCCAAAGGCATAGGCATTTAGAGGGAAAGGTACATATGGGTATATGAAGAACAGAGATTCTTAGACTTGAGTTGTTTTCCTACTCTATATCTGCATATCATCTGTACTATCACTTACTTAATATATTTATTTAAATATGCACATTTTTTCCTCTCAACTAAATTTATTTTTAGAACACTTTACATCATTATCTCGGTGGCAAACCTGTACCATTTGCCACAAATAGAACTTAATTAAAAACAATCTAATAAAGACAAAGCAACATTATTAAATTCTAGCCAAATAGTTTCTCTAATGGAGGTTGTCTGTAGTCATAAAGAGAGAAAAGCAAATCTCAGAGAAGTCATAATGATATACTAGTTCCAAACCCGAACTTTCTCCCTGATGTAATCAGTTTGAAAAATAATGGGAAAGAGAATGAGTTTCTCACTGTGTGATTTAAGGTTCTTTAATGCAAGGTCTGTTCCCCACCCAGAATCAGTAACATGCTTCTCACAAATTGGGAAATGCCATTTTAGAACATACGCTAATTAACTAGCAAATGGAATACTTATTGCCTATCTAATATGTATGGTATTAGATACTGGATCTCTAATAAAGAGTAAAACACACTCCTCAAGTAAACAACATGATAAATCCCATGATAACTGAGCATTGGGTGCTTTCTGAAATCAGAGAAGGTCCCTGGAAAGCTAAATATTGAATAAGGGGAAGAAAGTCAAGTATACAGTGGTAGTGGTAGGGCAGGGATAAGGTGGGTAAGTGTGCCGGTGGGTGGATTATAGACAAATATAAAGGCTTTCAGGGAGCACATGCTCAGTGTTTTATGATTTTGTTCTTGGACACACAAGCCCTTGGGTTTTCTTCTGACAGTTAATATTTGGGAAGGCAGCATGGTTTAGTGAGTAGAGGAAGGAAGTTTACTCCCTCTGACAAACTTTTATTAGTACCTATGATGTGTCTGGTAGTGTGGGTAGAAAGATGACAAAGACACACATAGCTGTTGCCCTCAGGGAGGTCACAGCCTAGTGGAGGAAACACATTATAAATATGTAATATAAAAGTGTGCTAAGAGATGTGACCTCAGTGTTCCTGGAACTAGTGCCGTCCAGGAGACTGTAGAGAGGAGGTGATGGTATGAGCTGAGTCTTAAAGAGCAGGTAGAAATTTACCCGGCAGGAGTATGTGTGTGTGTGTACATGTGTACACGCCTGCATGTACACGGAGTGTTTTAGCCATATAGAACAGCACGTGCGAAGGCTGGGAAGAATAAGAACAAGGCATTTGAGGAACCGCAGGTATTTGGGAGAGTTGAAATAATAATGTGTGTCTGGAGTTGAATGGGGAAGAAAGGAGACTATAGAGATGCATTGGGTCAAGATGTGGCTTCTGGTATTTGTTTGGTGTTGCTGACTTTCTGGGAACTCACCTGTTAAATCAGTAAAGAAAGGAGATTTCCTAGGCATTTCCAAGGTAGTTTCTTGGTTTTCTTCCCCAGCATAGTATTAGCTAATTGGTAAACTGGCATTATCTAGTGAATAGAAATATACCAACAAGTGTAAGAATCCCCAAAGACAGCTCAGGAGTCATTTATAATTGTTCTATTATCAGGATAGTGAATCCTTTAAAATATGTGCTGGCCTTGATCTTTTACCTTTTCACTCTCTCTTTTTTAAAATTAGGTTTAAGCCAGAAGAATTTAGCTAAAAAGTTTGATTTCCCCATCCCTTCGAAAGAAGCTTCCAAAATAATGAAGAAAAGGAAAAAGGTATATTATAAAGGAGAATGAGCAATATTTGAATTTTAGATTAACCTTTCTAAATACAAATGTGTGAAGATACTCAACAGTAAAAATAGTTCCGTCTTTTGAAAGTTTAATTTACTGAAGTGAGAAAATAGAATTAATTTAGCAGAAATGGAATTGGGTTCGGAAATATTTATTAACTGTAGAGAACAGTCCTTCCAGTGTTTGGAGATATAAACACATTTTAATCAAAATGTAATGGGAGATTTTTCAAAGCATGAAAATGTATGTCTCATAGAATAGAGCAACCTTTGACAGGTAGTATAACATAAAGAGAAAATCATGGATTTAACAGAAAAGAATAACGTATCTATATTGGTGTTATATTGCTCTTTTAAAGACAAAGGATATACATTTAGTTTGTAGAACGAAAGCTAACAAGGATGAACCTTTACTGCTGAACCATTTTCACCTCTAGTTGTCCAAATGTCATGGTAATTTGGGCGTTTTAAACATATTCAAGATCACTAGCTCTATGAATCTTTGTTTTCCACCATATATTTTACACTTTGGTTTAAAGAAACTATTAGTTGATAATGACACATAAAATTGTATTATTTCTGAGCTTTGAGTTTGTGTGAGTTACAACCCATGCACAGTATAAAATAGCATTCAAGGTGATTCACCCTAAATGTATTTTGAGTGTGCATCTGATCTTCCCACTATACTAAGAACTATTTCTTCCAAGAACCAATTCCCCTTGGGTGAGGAGAACGGAGCAATAGCCAATTTTACTTATAACTACTATATGTCACACACTGGCGTATGTGCTTTACATATATTTCATATATTTACATGTATTTTTCATTAATTCTAATAATCCAATATATGAAGTTATTACTAGATGAGATGTAAAACACTTGCCCAACGTCAAACAACTATTAAGTGGCAAAGCCAGAATCTGAGCCTAGATCTGTTTTCTTCCATAGTTCTCATTCTTTCTATTCTAGTATATTCATGCTGTCTGGTAATTTTGCTTTGTTATGTCCTAGGAGAAATGTTTAATTCTTAACTAGGATAAAATACATTAAAAAATCTCTGGAAATTCACTATTTTTATAACTGTTAGAAACAAAATTGGATGTGTAGGAACAACTTAGGTAGGACTTTATAGATATTACCTTCATCCAGGAGAGTTAATGTAAATACTACAGAGAGAAAATGCTAGGAAGTTAGCAGAAGAGATGACTGATTATGGGAAAACAATTACATTTAAGTTTTAGGTCTCTAAGTGCTATTATTGTTTTATAGTGATAACGGTTGACAGGCAACACAGTTGAGTCACTGCCAGTTGCCTCTGTCAAAATGTATTCCTGCTTCTCTGCTAAGTGTTCCTTAACTGTGCTTATATTTAAAGGTTTCAGTATGGAATAGAGTGTACAAAGTCATTTCTAGAATGCTTGAAGAAAATGAAAAATATAGACTCAGGCTGAAATACCAACAACTATCTTGTGAAAGTAAGTTAACACAATTTTTGATGGTATTAAAGAAGACTGGCTTCCCTAACCGTTTAATCACTCTTGGGTCACATTAGTCTAGTACTTTTCCTAATTGTCACATTCAATGTACAGGACTATAGAAATGCGGCTACAATATTATCACTGTTCATCATAATTAAAAGTACAAAACATTTTAAAGCCCTGAGCTATAGACTAGACCATAGGCGTAGGTGTGGGTGGAGGGGCGTAGAAGGTAAATGTTGACTAAATTTACTGAGCAAAAGGAACACACTTGTCTGTTAAATCTGAATTTTAATATCAGCTTTTTAATACAGATTACAAAGCTCATCCATATTGATGAAGAAAAACATTTTAACTGCAATATAAAATGATACATTCTGTGTCACTTCATGTAGTCATTTCCTTCCATGGGTGCTGCAGTCTAATTTAATGCATTTGACAAAACTGCCCTTGAATTATGGCCTTAATGTCATTAATTCATTCCTGGAAAACAACTCATAAATTAAACCATGTTCTAAAGCTGCATCAATATTGAATTGATATTGTGGGCAGAGCAAAATTAGATGTAATCTTGTATACTTATTAAAGTAATAGGAAGTTCTGGATTCTCAAACAATTAAGTTGTATTAAATTTATGTAACTAATAATGCCACATGAATTGATAGATCGTAATAGTTACTTCCTTTCCTTCACATACTTGTTCTAATACTCATGTTACCATGCTGACCACTTCTATAGGTTCTTAGAGTCACTCGATGACAGCTTCTATTTTGACAGTCAGTAAATCTGCAGAATTGAGTTTTGTGAAGATTATTTTCATAAGATGATAATTAGAATAGAATGCCATTTTGTAAGCAGTGTTATACTGGAAACTCATTACTGTTTGTGTAACATTGCATTAATAATAGCATAAATTGTTTGCAATGATGACATATAAACCAATGTTCAGATTAATGATACTCTTTTATTTATTCAGTTAAGAAGGAGAATGAGGCAGAAGTGAGGATTAGGAGGAAAAAAGTAGTCCGTGGTTTTTTAGGTGAAAAAGATGTTTGAATAGGCAGAGCAATGCGCACAAACCCTGGACATTGTTCTGGGTGTTAATCCAGATCCAGTTACTTTAATAGACAACATCTAATTTTGCTCTGGCCATAACCTCGAACTTGGCAGTTCTCTTGTGACATTTACTATTAACTGTCAAGTAATCTTGTAAGGCTTATTTGGCAATTTAAAATAATATTCTGTGTTTTCCAGAAATAGCCTGTTATAAACAAGTACCCTTGTAATTTATTATTTTGCATTACAATTTTAAACCAGATTATAAAAACTAATAATAATGTTTTAGAAATGTATTATAATTCTTATTTCTTAATATGTATTTATTAATGGGAAAACCAGTGCTAGAGGCCAATTTGAATTTTCTGTATATTTTATATTGTTCCTAGGCTCAAATTACACAAGATGAATCTTATCTTCTGGTAAGAATCCATTTATATAACAATTATAAAATATAGACTTTATTTCCTTTCTTTTTACACTTTACCTTTTCCAACCTTTAGTGTATGCCCATTGCTAATTCCAGCCTGATTCCTTCCTTTAACCCAGTGTTTGGCACATATTAAGCACTGATTAAATACTTGTTGAAACTTAATAAACTTCATTTGGGCCCCATATTCACAGTGCTATTGAAAATACTCTTTCCATGATCCATGGTTTTTGTTTTTGTGGGTTTGTTTATATTTCCTAGTTCCCTTTTCTTTTTGAACTTGTCACATTTAATATTATCTTGCTACTACTTTCAATTTTTCTTCTTTCTCAGTGTCCTGGAGGATATGACGTGGTTTTTTTCTGCCTTCCTTTTTTTTTTTTTTTTTTAAGGATTTTATTTATTTATAAATAAATAAATTTTATAGACAGAGAGAGACACAGAGAGAGGGAACACAAGCAGGGAGAACGGGAGAGGGAGAAGCAGGCTTCCCACTGAGCAGGGAGCCCGATGTGGGCCTCGATCCCAGGACCCTGGGATCATGACCTGAGCTGAAGGCAGCTGTTTAACAACTGAGCCACCAGGCACCATATTTTTCTTTCTGTCTTTCTGCCTTTCTGACCATATTTTCTGTGTATTTTTTATTTGTCCCTTTTGCTACCACTTAATAACAAATGCTGCCCTGGGAGTAATTGTTGGTTCTGCTGTCTCTTTACATTATTTATTCTGAGATAAGATACCTGTTTAAAAAATATTATTTATTTATTTATTTGACAGAAAGAAAGAGAGAGAGAGAGCACAGGCAAGGGGAGTGGCAGGCAGAGGCAGAGGGAGAAGCAGGCTCCCTGCAGAGCAGGGAGCCCAGCCTGGGGCTCTATCTCAGAATTCTGGGATCATGACCTAAGCCAAAGGCAGAGGCTTAACCAACTGAGCCACCCAGGTGCCTCAACATACCCATTTTTATAGCTTCAATTACTCTGTGTGTATGACTCTTAAATCTTCCTTCTACCTTTGACCTCTGAATTTCTTTAGGTGATTCTACAGTTATTTTAAAATATTATGTGTTTTGAATCAGTGAATCATCTTTCCTCCTTTCATTTCAATTGTGCTTTGGTTTGCTAATTATCTGGGTTCATTGAATTTCTAGGGAGAGATTACATTTAGTTTGGTGGGGTTTGGAAAGTACTAGAAAAGTAAGCTGGGTGTTGGAAAAGAGAAATCAGAATTTGCTACATGGGGGTGTGGGGGAGGGGAGTATATTTTAGATATGGACATGAGCAAGTTCATGGAGTCCAAGAAAATGTTCAGGAATGTACAGTTTGATCAAACCTTGTTTATGGTAGTCATTGTGAAGAAAGGTATAAAAGTATACTGAGACTGTATTTCAGAGGGTCTCATGTGAGTAATATTTGTATTCCATTAAATAAGAAATAAAGAAACATGAGACATCTTCTTAACCCTTTATTCTAAATGATTTCAAATGAACAGAAAAGTTTCAAGAATAATACAAAAAACTCCAGCACATCCTTTACTTAGTTTCACTGATTTTTAACATCTTGTCACATTTACTTTTTCATTCTTAGACACTTTCTCTCTTTCTCTGTGTGTGTATGTGTGTATATAAAATATTACCCCTTAAGGGGTGCCTGGGTAGCTTAGTCAGTTAAACGTTTGATTTTGGCTCAGGTCATGGTCCCAGGGTGGTGAGATCAAGCCCTGTGTCGGTCTTTATGCGGAGCATGGAGTCTGCTTGAAGTTCTCTCCCTCCCTCTCCCTTTGCCCATCCCTGCAAGCTCTCTCTTTCTCTAAAAATATATATACATACATATATATATGTGTGTGTGTATATATATATATATATATACACACACACATATATATATGTATGTATATATTATCCCTTAATACTTTAGTGTGTATATCCTAAGGACAAAGATATCTTTTATATAACCATACAATGATGATCAAATTCAGGAAATTTATTTTTCCTTTGTTAATAAGTATTTTATGGAAACATAATAAGAGACTATGCAAATACCTTGTACATCATCATCAGTATAGAACATTTTAAAGCAGTGGATTGATCAGATCTGCATTTTGGAAAGAATCTGATGTTATTTTATAGAAAGGTTTAGAATGGAGGCAAAATAGGAAATGAAAAAACTGGGGATTCTGACAGGGTTCAAGTGAAAGTGAAATGCGCTTAAATAGGAGTAGCAGAGTGGGTAGAGAGGAGACAAAGGATTTGCTGTAGGGATTAAGAGAAATGATCCCAAGTTCTGCAAATGAGTAGATTAGAAAGAAGGAAGTCAGGAGAAGAACTGGTTTTGTGAAGCTACTGAATTTTATTTTGGTGTGTTGAATTTTAGTTGTAGTGAGGTATTCAAGTGAAAATTCCAAGGGTGCAGCTGGAAGTGTCCAATTGGAGCTAGTGTACAATCTATGCTGCCTCAAGGTCATAGGTAGTTGTGGCAGTAGATGTGCATGAAAACCTCAATGTGAGGATGGAGGGAGAGGAGAGGACTGAGAACACAATGTTGGTGATGTCTGATGAGGAATTCTTAGTTTCAAAGAGTGATTCTAGGAACTCAATCAGAAGTCATGAGAGGGGTGGAGTGGGATACAAACAAAGCTTACAGGAGATTAGGGGGTTGGCAGTTCAAAGGGTTGCAATGGCCTTGTTCAGTTAGTGTGGGGATACAAAAAGTAGGAGTATAGAAACATGTCAGCTAGGAACAATTTAAGAGTCCGCACCTAGAAGTAAAGCAAAAGTGCCAAGTGATGACATTGTCCAAAACAATAATCTGCTTGTGAGTGGCTTGAAGTGGCCTGGAGATAGAGAACTATGATATAATGTTTTTGTGACACAGTTTCTGTAAATGGAGCTGTTGAAGTCATCAAGGTTACTGGCAGGAGCTGGAATGGAGAAGAAAGTTATGAGTTACACGCTGAGTCCATTAGAAGCTTTTTATGGTCAACTAAAGAAAGTAAAAGATATCAATACAGTAAATACACGGAGTGGCTAATTGTTGCTTAACAGTCTTAGAAATGTTAAAGTATTTCAATGACTATTGACCATGACGTTTTATCTTAACAAGATTTTGTCATCTTTTATTTAGGATTAACCTATCTTTGGATCTGTTTACCTAAGAAGACTGTGAAGAGTTTAAAGATGGAACTTTAAATTGAATCATAATTATATGTTAACTTTGGTGTGTTTTGTTGGAATTGGGACTTTCGTAGTTGAATAGAAAAACTACCTTCATTATAAATTCATAATTGAATAGAAAAACTACCTTCATTATAAGTAAATTATGTATTTCCTTGCAAGTTAATACAAATTTTTGTTAAATATTATTATCATATGCACACGAGTGTTATGCAAATCTTATTCAAGTGTGAATTAATACTTATTCCATGTCTTTTAAAATTAATCTTACACATTAAATTTAAATTTTACTACAAATTTAAATTTAAATAGTAATATAATTGCAGGCATTTACAATTGCCAACTTTTCCCTTTTATTAATGAGTCTGCAACCACCACTTTATTCATCCTTCATTTAGATGTAAATGATTTAAATTAAACTTGGATTCCATTTAAATTGTTTTTGGCTTTCTTTCTTTTTCTAAGTTTCTCAATTGTTTTATCATAAAAATCTACAATTTACATAGTGGTGATTATTTTGGGTGTTAAAACTAATGGTTATTTAAGCCATCTTTTCATCCTAAGGAAAATTAGGAAATCTGTGCAAATTCTAAATTGTAATATGGAGTATTTTAGGAAAATTTGGAGGCAAAGATCAGAGGAAACGTTCTTCTCCTTTCCAAGCCCCTAATTATTAGATATATTATTTTTTTCAGTCAATAAATGAGAGATTTAGTATTTTGAAAATGATTTAGAACTGTTTCTCAGTGAAGTCCCATTATTTTCTACTCAGTATTAAGTAGTAGTCAACTATTGCCTAGACCATTTTTTTTCTGCTTTTTGTTGATACAGTCTCTCTCCCTAAATTGTATCAAAGGCCTAGGTAGAACTGAAAACTTAGGAGGAAAAGTCGAAAAGAGGTTTGCCCATGATAAAGGCAAACAAAACAAAACAAAACAAAGAAACCTCACATGCATACTGAATTCTTTTACCACAAAAATTGAAGCACATGTATAGTAGATCTCTTTGGTTCTAGAGGCAGTACATTCTTCACCTAGAAATATTGACCAGGCCTTTATGTTAGGTGACACAGAAGGTTGTCAACTTTGAGTGGGACCCAGTGCAGGATAGGGCTTTGTAGTAGGTCCAGCCTGGGGTATAAGCAGTCCTGCTGCTTGGGTAATATGGATTGGAAAGACCCTATGGTGCTGGAGATATCATTAATGGGAACAGATGTAATATGCAGCTTATGGAAAGCCAACCACAGACCCCATTATGGAATTATAAATCAAGGCTATGCTGTCCACAGCATAAAATTAAATGCCTTTAGAGAGATGGTTTTGACATGTTTGGGGGCTCTGGTGGAGACAAATTGCTTGGCCATGAGGCAAACAAACAAAATATGAGCAGCAGACTGCCATAAAGTGAAAATAGCACATCTGGGAAGGAAACCTTCTCAGCAGGAGGTTCCTAAGTGGGACCAGACAACACAAGTAGGCTATGTGAGCAGGTAGGCCAATCCTCAGGTCACCTACATCAGTTGTACTAGCTCCCCTTCTCTTGCTTGCACCTATGGCCATATGAGAAGTCCCATATAATCAGAAGGAAGAGGAGGAAAAGTCTGAGCTTTGGTTTATGAATGGATTGGTTCAGTTGTGGGTACAAACCAATAGAAATGGTGGCAATACTATGACCATGTTCCAGAGTGGCCCTGAAAGACATTGGAAAGGGACAAGGGTGGAGTTGCAAGCCACACACCTGGTCATCCACTTTGTATGATAGGGGGAGTGTCTCAAGGTGAGAATCTTTGTGGATTCCTGGACTGTAGCCAATGGCCTGGCCATTTTACCTGGAACCTGATAAGAAAGATGAATATTGGAGACAAAAAGGTAAGGTATAGAGTACAGGCATATGGATGGACATATGGGAAGGGACAAAGTGTGAAGATTTTTGTATCACATGCTAACACTCATGAGAAGAGACACTGAATAACTAATAGAATGATGACCAGTTGATGTTAGCTACCTGTGATCATTGGCTACCCAGGAACTTGATTGTCTTTCTGTTTTCAATTTCTTTAATTTCAGTTATTTTTTTTCCATAGGCCTGCTTTGGGTTTGTTTGTTTATTTATTTATTTATTTGTCGATTCTTAAACTGGAGGCTTAGATTATCGATTTGAGACTTTTCCTCTCTTCTAATATATGCATTTAGTGCCCTAATTTTTCCTCTCAGCACTGCTTTAACTACGTCCCATGGATTTTGATATGTTGCATTTTTGTTTTTTATTTAATTGTAAATTTGCCTATTCTTTATGTTCTATCAGCTTTATCTTCACATATTTTGTATATTATTTGGTGCACACATACTTAGTTTTGCTATGTGTTCTTGGTAGATTGACCCCTTATCATTATATAATGTTCCTCTTTGTCTCTGGTAATTTTCTTTGCTCTAAAGTCTACTTGATAGGATCTTAATATAACTATTTCTGCTTTATTTTAATTAATACATCTTTGTCTACCTTGTGACTTTCAATTTGCCTGTATCATTCATTACATTTGAAATGTTGCTTGTACACAGCATATAGTTGGTTCATGTTTTTAATCTACTCAGCCAATCTCTGTCTTTTAATTGATATACTTTTACCATTTATATTTAATGTACTTATTGATATATGAGGGTTTAACTCTTCCATTTTGTTTTAAAAATAATTTAAAAATGGGGGCACCTGGATGGCTCAGTTGTTAAGCGTCTGCCTTTGGCTCAGGTCATGATCCCAGGATCCTGGGATCGAGCCCCACATCAGGCTCCTTAGCAAGGAGCCTGCTCCTCCCTCTCCCACACTTCCAGCTTGTGTTCCCTCTCTCGCTCGCTCTCTCTGTGTCAAATAAATAAATAAATAAAATCTTAAAATAATTTAAAAATGAATTCCATATTTACCTAATTTATGCCATATCTGTTGAGCTTTATTTGTGTAGATTCAGCTTTCTCTCTGCTATCATCCTGATTGGAGAACTTCCTTTAGCATTTCTTGCAGTGCATGTTTGCTGGTAATGATTACTCTTATTTTTGTATCTCTGAAAAAAAAATCTTTATTTTGTCTTTATTTTTGGAGCTTATTTTCCCTGTGTTTACTCTGGATTACTTTTTCTTTTTAAGAATGTTAAGGATGACACTCCATTGTCTTCTAGCTTGCATAGTTTCTGATGAGAAGTCTGTTGTTATTTCTGTTTTTGTTCCTTTGTATGTGAAGTTTCTTTTGTCTCTGGATGCCCTTAAGAGTTTCCCTCTTTTTGGTCTTCAGCAGTTTGAATATGACGTGTCTTAAGTTGTTTCAGTTTGTTTGTTTTTGTTTTTATCCCTGGTGTCTTTTGAACTTTTTGGATATTTGGTTTGGTGTCTTTTATTACTTTTGGAAAAATTGCTGTTATCTGTTCAAATATTTCTTCCATTTCATGTTTTCTTTCTTCTCCTTTTGGTATTCCAGTTACACATATATTAGACATTTCATATTGTCCTACAGCTTATGAATACTGTTCTATTTTTTTCCATTCTTCTGTATCTTTGTGTTTCAGTTTGGGCAATTTTTATTGATTTATCTTCAAGTTCATTAATTCTTTCGACCACTGTTTCAAGTCTACTAGTGAGGCTTCAGAGGATATTCTTCATTTCTGTTTACTAGCATTAACATTTTTGTATTCTAGCATTTTTTGTTCCTAATATTTTCACTTGATTCTTTCTTACACTTTTCATTTTTCTGATGAAATTTTTCATCTGGTCATGCATGTTGTGAATCTTTTCCATGAGAGATAGGGAAGAAAGACATGAACAGAACTTTATGCCTTTCCTGTAGTGCTGTTATTTTCCTATCCAAGTTCTACACCATGAAGGAGGCTTTCTCTAGCTTTTTGCTCTGTCCACAATCTTTCTTGTGAGCACCTGGTAAAATATGTGGAGAGGACCTATGAATGGGTGAAAATTCTCATGTCTGTTGTTCCTGGGGATTCCATATTCTCATACTGCCTCAAATTCAGCTTTTAGAAATCCACTTAAATTTTAATTATTCTTAGCAACTTGTACAGTGTCGGGCATCTATTCCAGGTAAGCAAGTGCTGGTATGCCTGTCTTTCCTTAGCTTTCAGGTGAGTTGGTTGCACTGGAATCTCAGCACTCTGATGGGTTAAATAAAAATTGTGATTTTTACAGATACTCAGCCTTTTTTTTTTTTTTTTTTCTTGTTAGGATGGGAGTGATCCTCTTTCCAGTTTGGTACATACTAGGCTGAATCTGGAAATCTGGGCCATTGACTATTTCTTGACTGTTTTAATTTCATGTCATCATGAAATTTCGATCACCATGTCTCTCCCCTGTCAAATTTATGGATCTCAAGGATAGAGATTTCATTTATCTTTGATTCATGACATTCTCATTGATCAGTGCATGGTCTGCTTTTAGTTATTTTAAATAATACAATAAGCAACTGTGAACCTACCCCCACAACAATATCTTGAAAATAAGTTATATCTAAACACATTGTTCAGTACCTTGAACCCATATTCCTTGCCTTTCCTATTCAAGATAACCATCTTACTGATCCTATGCATATGATTCCTTTACTTTCCTTTTTATGTATTTTTATTATAATCATATATCCCCTAAAACTTGGATTATAGATCTAGGTGTTTAATTTTCTAATGAGGACATGCTGCATATGGTCTTTTTGGACTTTTAATATTACATTAATATTACTTTTAGCACATTGCTAGCATTCATGTATCTTGTTGACTTTCATTGTGGTTTGTTTTATTCTGTACTTTTTAAAAGTTAAGTAAAGTGTGGAAAAATATCCACAATTCTGGGAATAACACAACTTGAGCCTAGATTTTCCTACTTTTCCTTATTATAAACACATTGACCACTTGCTTAATCTGCTTAATTTTATTGATGATAAATGATGAAAATCCTAAATGAGTTCTCTGATTTCTATGCTTTCAGAAATCTGATTGTGTGTATAGAAATACTTTATATTCCTAGAAAAGTTACAGAATGAAATCAAATTAATCAATTAATCAAATTGAAGGGCCTGATGCTGCCTCAGAAATATCATTTACCTTGTTCTATACTTACTAAGAATCTGAGTATGAGGGAGATTTTTTATATTTCTGGAAGTGCTCCAGTAGAATCTCAAATGGCTCCATTTAAATGTCAGTTGTCATGTTGGCCTTTCTGTGACCCTAATGTGTCCTCATTGGACCCTATTATTGCAGGAATCTGGTGAAGTTTAGGTACATTTTTCAAACAACCTGAAATAGCCCAGTGGACTTTGGGTAACTATTAGTCCCAATATTTTAGTATATATGTTATGTAATTTTTTGTTTTTGTTTAATTTTTTTATTCTTTAAAATTTTATTTATTTATTTATTTGACACAGAGAAAGAGATCACAGTAGGCAGAGAGGCAGGCAGAGAGAGAGGTGGAAGCAGGTTCCCCGCCGAGCAGAGAGCCCGATGCGGAGCTTGATCCCAGGACCCTGAGATCACTACCTGAGCCAAAGGCAGAGGCTTTAACCCACTGAACCACCCAGGTGCCCCATGTTTTCGTTTTAAACAATCACCCTGAAATGGGGTCTTCTGGACGTCAAGAGACAGAGACCAGCTGAAAACTGAAACTGTCCAAACAAAAGGCAGTGCTATGTAGTTAGCAAATGTGTACTACCCACTCCTGCCTGAAGGTGGGAGTCTTCAATTATGTAACAGCCCAGGGCCGAGGTTGTAGAGGAGCAGTGACATCTAGTCAGAAGTCTCCTGCCTTTGTGAGTCACGTTCGAGTGGGACATTCCTTCACTCAGTATTTATTTATGTAATAGTTATTGAGTACCTATGTTCCAGATTCTGTTCCAGGCTCTGGGGGAACAGAAGTGAACAAAACATGCAAAAATCTCTGTCCTCAGGGTAAAACAGATAATAAAATAAATAAATAAATGCTAAAAAATAACTATGGAGAAAAATAAAGGAGATGAAGGTGTATCAAGGGATGCAGTATTAAGTAGGGAGGGGAAGTGAAGGCCTCACACAGAAGGTAATATATAAGTGAAAACCTGAAGTAAGGAAGCCAGCCATGCAGATATTATTAGAAAAACCATAAGAATATTCTGCATAGAGGTCAATGTCCTAAGCCTGAAGAAGGGGGGGGTGTACAGGATAGTACTATAAATTTTTCTTTTTCTTATGATTTTCCTAAAATTTTCTTTTCTCTAACATTTCTTTATTGTGAGAATACAGTATATAATACATACAGCATATAAAATATATGTTAATTAACTGCTTATGTTACCAGTAGGGCTTCTGGTCAATAGTAGACTATTAGTACAGTAGTTAAGTTTTGGGGGAGTCAAAAGTTATACATAGATTTTTTACTTCTTTGGGGATCAGTGCCCCTAATCCCTGAATTGTCTAATGGTCAGCTGTATGTATGTATACACATACATGCAATATTATTCAATCTTAAGAAGGAAATCCTGTGATTTATAGCAACATGATTGAACCTGGAGGACATTATGCTAAATGATTAAGGCACAGAAAAACAAATACTGCACGATCTCATTTATACGTGAAATCTAAAGGATTGAACTCATAGAAGCAGAGAGTAGAATGATGGTGTCCAGTGGCAGGGGAAATGGAGAAATATTGGTCAAAGGATACAAAGTTTGCAAAATAATGCAGTTTGCAGTTATGCAAAATGAATGTGTTCTGGAAGTCTAATGTACAGCATGGTGACTATAGTTAATAATACCGTACCATATATTTGAAATTTGGTGAAAGTAGATTTTTTTTTTAAGATTTTATTTATTCATTTGAGAGAGAAGGAATACAAGTGGAGGAGAGGGGCAGAGTAGGAGGGAGAATCAGCCTCCCTGCTGAGGAGCCCGATCCCAGCACCCTGGGATCATGACCTGAGCCGAAGGTAGATGCTTAACTGACTGAGCCACCCAGGCGCCTGAGAATAGATCTTAAATGTCTTCACCACACATAGAAAAAAGTAGTAACTATATGAGGTGATGGATCTTTTGGTTTGATTGTGGTGATTATTTCACAATGTATACCCATATTAACACAGTGTACACCTTAAATATTTACAATGCTTATTAATTATATTTCAATAAGGTTGGAAGACAAATAACTATAGATGTTTACAGCCTGTTAATCCTTTCTGGTGTGTCAGAGAGGAATAAAAAGAATTTTCCAAAGGTGTTCATAACATCCAGTAAACTTATACTCAACTATTTGATTTCACCATGTTAGCTTACTTATCTCTTATAAATTACTGTTTTTTAAAAAAAAGCTTGTTTTTTTTTTTAGAACTCAGTAAATTTTTTTTCTCTAGCAGAAAATTATTCATTTTTCCTTATTGATTTAAAAATAAAGTTTTGGGGGAGATGAGCAAAGAAGTGTTAGGAAGAGAATGAAAATCAGCCAAAAAATCATGCAGAAAAAAACCTATAAACATTTTTATGTCTTTCAGTCTTTTTTATTGACATATAACATTGTGTAAATTTAAGGTATACAACATGTTAATTGGATACATTTGTATATTGTAATATGATTGGCATTGTAGCAATATTAGCACCTCTGTCACATTTTGTAATTATCTTTCTTTTTTTTTATTTTTAGTTTTAGAGAGGGAGGAGGGAAGGCTAAGGGAGAGGGAGAGAGACAATCTTTTTTTTTTTTTTTTTAGATTTTATTTATTTATTTCAGAGACAGAGTGAGCATAAGCAGGGGGAGGGGCAGTAGGAGAGGAACAAGCAGTCACCCTGCCCGCTGGGGAGCCTGATACAGGGCTCCATCCCAGGACCGTGAGATCACAACCTAAGCTGAAGTCAGATGCTTAACCAACTGAGCCACCCAGGTGTCCTGAAAGAGAATCTTAAGCAGGCTCCATGCCCAGCACAGAATTCCACACGGGGCTTGATCTCACAACCCTGAGATCATGACCTGAGGTGAAATCAAGAGAGTCAGATACTTAACTGACTGAACCACCCAGATGCCCCCATTGTTTCTCTTTTGAAGTTGGTATTCAGTCTTTATATTTTCACATAGTCAAAATCATAATGTCTCTACAATTTTGATTCCTTTTTATTCAACATTATAAACATTTCCCATATTACCTAAAATTCTATGACATTATTTTAATGACTGCATAATATTTCATCATATGACATGAACTAAAATTTACCCATCTACCCCCTGGTTGTTGATATTTAGGTTGGAAGAACCAAATCCCTACTCTCATTAAACCATAATTACACAAATAATCATAGAATTTTTAAGACTGATAGGTATTTCAACATAGAAAAACAGAGTCCTGTTTTTCAGAGAGTATAAGGGGAGTAAAATATAGTCTGGAGTCTCAGGGAGGACTTCTCTGAGAAGATAATATTTAAGTGACTCTGAAGAATAATAAGAAATTAATTATAGGAATAGGAAAGAGCACTCTCTGAAGAGGGAGCCACGGAGGAAACATCATGTGAAAAGTCTCTGGGTCGGGAAGGAGTGTGTTTGAGAGGTCAGGGAAGCTGGAGCGTAGCTGTAAGGGGAAGGGTGGCAGGAGGTGAAGCTTGTGGTATAGGCAGGGGACAAACCATAAAGAGCCTTTCAGACTAAGTTTGAGATTTTGGTCTTTATCTTTAAAAAGAAGGAGGAGGGGGAGGGGGAGAAGAAGAAGGAGTAGTAGAAGAAGAAAATCTTCTAAGGAATTCTAAGCAAGGAAATAACATTACTAGACTTTTCATTTTACAGAAATTGCTTGGACTACTGTATAAAGAATAGCTTGGTGGGGAAGAAAACACAGTTGTGAGGAGAATTGTCAGACGGGGAGACAGAGTGGACTCAGGAGTCATGGAAAGAGAGGGGTGGGCTGATGTGAGAGAGATGTGGGAGGGAGAATAATCAGGACTTGGTGATTAGATATAGGAGTGAGGAATAAGATGTCAAGAATTCTTCTCTGTTTTCTGGTTGGATAATGGGTGGATGATGGCACAATTCACCAAGAGGCAAAGCAAGAGGAGGTGCATGTTTGAAGTGAGAGTTCAGGAGTTCAGTTTTGGACATGCTGAGACTCGAGTGCCCTTGAACCATTGGAATGGATATGCCAAGGAAACAGTTGTATATATGGGTCTGGAGTCCAGAACAAATCTCTGTGCTTGAGATATAAATTTATGAGTATCGGTATATGAATGGTATTTGAAGTCACAGGTGTGACTGTCAAGAGAGGGAGCATGAGGACAGCCTAGGATAGAGCCTGTGGTGGGTGCTGTGTTGTCCAGTTAGATCCCCCTATAGGACCGAAAGTCTTTTGCCCCTTGGGTGTTGGCTGACAGCCTTAGCTATTAGCCCTCTCCAGGAATTGCCCTTGACTGAAGAGAGCCACCTTGCCCAAGGTCTTTCCCTCTTGGAGAAGGGTGTCCACCTGCAATTGAATTCAAGACAACTAAGAAAGTTCATCCCGGCTTCACAGGTACTTGTGAGATTGTCTGAAGGCTTCGTTGAGATTGTCACAGTTCAAGTTCTCCCTCTGGTTAATCCTGCTTCCCTCCCTTCCTTTCTTCAACCTGAGCATTCTTTAATAAGTTTCCTGCATTCAGAGCTCTCAGAATCCGCTTTGAGGGGAACCTGTTCTACAACCGAAACTTTCCACTCAATTGTGACTCATTTTACAAAATAGACTGGGAGAACTTTTGTTGGAAAAGACAGATGAATGGATCATTTAACAGGAAAAAGTCCCCTGGAATGCATTTTAAAGATATATGCTTCTAGGCACAAATTAAAACTTTTTAAAAAAGGCTTTATTCTTATCAACTTATTTCTAAGTGGATCCCCAGACTTGATTGGAAGGATTCTTCATAAGTCATCCTGCTTGAATTAAGCTGATGCCAATTTTCACCCCCAGGGCTTGTCTCCTTTTTTAAGAAAGTCTTCTTCATCTGTTTCTAGCCAATCCGAGGGGAGATGTGGACTGGCCTTTCTATCATTTGCCTTTTGCCCTCTCTATTGTCCGTTTTTTCTTCAAATCAAAAGTAGGCAATGCCCTCTTCCCTTTTTAAGAAGAAAGAGAATCTCATGCTGACTGCTGTTGTTTGAAATTTAAATGTAGAGCTCCTAGCAATAGTATGAGCATAGCTTCCTTTTATGCTGGCCTCTGGGAGATTCTTAGAACAGATTTCTAAAAGGCTTATATTCCTATCACACCATTAAATTTTGAATAACATTCTTAAACTGACAAGAAGATTTATAATGAGACATTTAAAGTGCTTTCATCATCTCTCTCATTAGAGGTATATCTTATACATGGAAACAAAACAAAACATTAAATGCTAAGATGTAATGAAAACCTATCACAGAAACATCACAGATCCTTTGAAACTTATGTATGTAAAGTAATTATTTTCAGATAAAGTATTGTTGAGCCCTTTGGGAAAAGACTCATACTGTATTCTAACTTTTCTCCCACTATGAATCCTGACAAGAGTGTTTCAGGAAATGGAAGTAAAATGGGGAAATGTGCATCAGTGAAAGTAAAGACTTAGGGTTAATAGATAAATATGGGAGAAATGAGAGGGAGGAAAAAGAGGAGAAAAAAATGTGATGTGATGTGAAAAAAATGTGTGCTAATCATCTCATTTTACATGAGATTTTGTTTTATTCTTGAAGCTGGGAGATGAATGTTGATTCAAATATGTTCAGTTATTAAAAAATAACTGAAGACATAATTTTAAAGCACTATATGTGCCTTTCAAATTATTGGAGGAGAATTTATATAAAAAACAATGAAGGAAATGAAGGAAATCACAAAGAACAATAAACATTATAACAAGTATAAGACAGTACATATCATCGTAAGAGTTAATTTTAAGGAGTTAAATTCCCACATTAAAAAGGTTACTTATAATGACCTATGTAAAAAAGTCCAATTATAAAAGGCTGGAAAGAGCAAATACAGTCATAGAAAGAAAGGAGTTTGCATTTGTATTTTAGATAGAGAGGAATTCAAATCACAAAGCACTAAAAAGGACTCACAGCTCATTTTATATCCATAAAAGCAAAATTCACAAGAAGATGTGACATCGTGAAGCTATATGTCAAATGACATAGCTTTAATGCAAGGAGAAATATCACAACAGTAATAGAAAATAGCAACACCTATCTTTCATTTCTTTTTTTTTTTTAAAGATTTATTTATTTTAGGGAGAGAGAGTGAGTGAGGGGAAAGGGGAAAGGGAGAGAAATCTAAAGCAGACTCCCTGCTGAGTGCGGAGCCCCACACGGGGCTTGATCCCATGACCCTGAGATCATAACCCGAGCTGAAACCAAGAGTCAGATGCCCAACTGACTAAGCCACCCAGGCACCCCTATCTTCCATTTGTTGGCAGATCAAGCAAGTGAAAAATCAGTTAGGGTATAGAAGATTTAAGTATCTTATGTAACAGATTTGACTTAATAGTTAGGTATAAAAATCATATGTATTTAAATAGAAAATGACTTATTTCCTTATGCTTAGAAAATTTAACAGAGATAGTTCATATGCTAAGCCACAAAGGAAATTTAATACATTCTGCAAAATAGAAAATGTACAGAAAACACTCCTTGACTACACAAAATAAAACTAGAAACTGGTCTCAAAAGATATAAATTAGTAATGATAAAAAGCATGTAGAAAGTAAAATAAAACTGTTTTACTGAATGACTCAAGTCAGTGAAACAAATCTTCAGTTATAAGATATTTGAAGATTAATAATGAAAGAACCACAGTAATCAGAGGTAAATTAAAATAATAGTGTTAATTTCCCATTTTCAAACAGGAAGAAAGCTAATCAATAAACGAGATATTTGTTCCAGGAAGTTCAAAAGAGAAAAATGAGATATATTTAAGGAAATCAAGAAAAGGAAACATTTTAAAAGTGTAAGTTAGGAAAATAAAAACAGAACTGATTAACATAGGAGCTAGGTCTAAAAAAATTATCTAATAATTGAAAAACATGAGTAAATATTAGTTTTGCACTTACAGGTGTTGTTCTAAGCACTTTACATATATTAACTTCTTATAATGACCTTATGCAGTAAGTACTAGTAGTATCCTGATTTATAATGAGGAAACTGAGGCACAGAAAAGTTAAGTAACTTACCCAAGACCAGAAATGTGGCAAGTGGCAAGGCTGGGATTTGATCCCAGACAGTCTGGCTCTAAAGACTGTGTCCTTAGTTTCCATAGTATACACACAATTATTAAGGAAAATGGTTACAAACTCATAGAAACAATAAATATCAAAACATTTATAAGTGAAAAAATGCCTATGACATTATGCTAAAAACATGGGTGTTTTAAAAATATTTTTATAAGTAACTTATGGTGCAAACCATCTAGAATTGTCAGATAATGTTCGAAAGAATAATTATTTCTTTGTTTCATCCAGGACAATTCCAATACGCTGTCTTAAGGGTATATTAGTAGGTTAAGGGTGAAGTTGATAAAGTTTAGAAAACTCTTCAGCATGTTATGATATTTAGATAGCTGTTGTTTTTGAGTGATCAACATTCCTTCTCACTTTTTGGAAATGCTCCCTTCCTTTCTTCTAGGAAGTATTTTTGTCCACTCCAACCACGTGGTTTGAATGGAAGTTGTCATCTTTTTCACTGCTGGAAAGAAGTGGACACTGGAGTCTACTAGGGCCCATCAGAGCTCTTCTTTGGGAATTTTGACCCTAGGACCTGAGAGGGCAAGTCTCAAATTCTTGTTTCATATGATGGAGAAGCTTGCTTTAGCAATACTTCTAAACTGAGAACAATTAAAATTTCGGCTAAAATAGAACACAGCTATTTGAAACAATGAGATACTACTATACAGGTTTGAACTGGTTAAAATCCAAAACACTGACAACAGTAAATGCTAGTAAAGTTGTGGAGCAGCAGGAACTCTCATTCATTGCTACTGGAGTTGCAAAATAATATAAATACTTTGGAAGAACTTGGCAGTTTTTTACAAAACTGACCATACTCTTTTCATATGATCTAGGGTTTCCTTTCTTTGGTATTTATCCAAATGAGTTGAAAACATGTTTACATAAAAACCTGCACACACATTTAAAATGGCCTTATTCATAATTGCTAAAACTTGAAAGCAATCAAGATGTCTTTCACTGGGTGAATGGATAAATAAATTGTATATCCAAACAATGGAATACTATTTGGTGGAAAAACTAATGTGCTATTAAGTCATGAGAAGACATGGAAGACACTCAAATGCATACTGCTAAGTGAAAGGAAACTATCTGAAAAGACAACATAATGTATGATCCCAACTATATGACATTCTGAAAAAGGCAAATTTATAATCAGTGGTTGCCAGGGGTTTGGAGGGAAGGAGGAAGGGATAAATAGGTAGAGCACAAGGGATTTTTAGGGCTGTGAAACTCTTCTGTATGATACTGTAATGATGAATGTATTCTATACCTGTAATGGTGGATACATTATACATTTGCCAAAACTCACAGAGTGTACAATACAAAGTATACCCTAATGTAAACTATGGATTTTAGTTAATGATAATATATCATTAATGGCTCCTAAATTGCAATAAGTGTTTCACACTAATGTCAAATGTTAATAATAGGAGAAACCATTTGTGTATTTGCACAGGATGGGTGGTGGCAAGGGTATATGGGAACTCTGCACTTTCCATTCAATTTTTCTGTAAACCTGAAACTGCTTTAAAAAATAAATTTTGTTAATTAAAAATAAAACTAACAAAACTACTGTTTGAGGAGAGGTACCAGTGAAGTAAGGACTTGGAGAGCTAAGGTTCTAGAGAGAAATTAGTAATGGGGTGCGGCAAAGGCCAAATTCTCACTGCTTTCCCCCTTCACACTGCCAATTCTAAATGACATACTTAGAAGCTTAGCAGAAAGCAATGGCGTAGAGCTTTCATTGGTCTTTTGGAGTTGGGGAGACAAACTTTGGAGTTCTTTGCTACCAAAATATCCGGAACTGGAAGGGACAAGATTGTAGATAAAAGGGAACTGCTAGGAAGAGAGCCCAACCTTTCTACCACATTTTCCCTCCAGATGTTTTCTGATTTTTAATCTGTACTTGAAGGCGATGACCCAAATAGAAAATGGATATGAAGAGCTTAAGGAACTTAAATTCAACCTTTGAAGCCTCATGGTACCACAGAGAAACAACAATTGGAGTTCAATGTCTGCCATGGTGGAAGGGTCCTGATTGATACCCTAGGTTTTCATTTGAGACCCCCAAGGGATTGTTCGAACCAAAAATATACCAGATTTTAGAACTGAAACAGCCTCTAATTACCTCAATCCCTAATTGGATAAAAATGAATTTCCCCCTATTTAACTACCTGTCTGAAGAAAATTAAATTATGTTTTCAGGAAGATAATAGAATCTAGAGCCTCTATAATTTTTTTATACATAGTACAAAATAATCAATAAAAAATTAACAGATATATATGAGTCAACCAAGGGAGAAGAAAAAGGTAATAGACCCAGATCTATATGTGATCTGGATGCTAGAATTATCAAACATGGAATTTAAAATATTTGTAAACAGTATCATTAAGAAAGCAGGTGACAAAATGCAAAATATCACCAAAG
The DNA here is from genome assembly GCA_028534135.1 of Potos flavus. NCBI lineage: Eukaryota > Metazoa > Chordata > Mammalia > Carnivora > Procyonidae > Potos > Potos flavus. The sequence goes on along the minus strand of CM052895.1, from coordinate 78,049,875 downwards.
ACCTGAAATCTATAAGAAGAACTATAAAGATGATCTCTAAATAACTAAAATTAACTAACTCAATAGACAATTTACCAGTAAATTGTACAAGTTAAAAAAAAAACAAACAAAAATTAGATGAGCGGATTAAAGAACTGAAAGGCAGGTAGTTCAAAGAGAAAATATCTGGATTAAAGCATAAAGAGGAAAAAGAAAAACAGATGGACAATACAGAAAAGGCCATAACGGATGTTGGAAAAAGGCCTAACATACATGTAATTAGCATCTCAGAAAATAAGAAGAGAAAAAACAGGGCCAATACATACCTGAAGAGGTAAAGTGAAAGGAAATCCATAAGGAAAATCAATAAAACCAGAAGGTGTTTCTTAAAGAGATTAATAAAATTAAGAAGCTTCTGATCAGGCTAAAAAAAAAGAGGGAGGACACAAATTACTAATATCGGAAATGAAAGCGAAGACATCACTACAATTCCATATACATTAAAAGATTAATAAAGGAGTACTATGGACAGCTTTATGCCCACACATTTAATAATGTAGATAGAATGGGCCAATTCCATAAAAGACACACTGTGCCAAAATTCACAGAAGAGGAAATAGACAATAAATCTGAATTTATTTTGAATCTGAATAAATCTATATCTCTGAATAAATCTATATCTCTTAAATAAATAGAATAAATCTATATTTAGAAATCACCAAATGTTGGCAAGGATATAGAGTAACGAACTCTCATTGCTCCTGGGAATGCACAGTGGTACAGCTACTTTGGAAGATATTTGGCAGTTTCCCACAAAATTAAACATACTCTTATCATATGATCCAGGAATTGTGCTCCTTGGTTTTTACCTAAAGGAGAAAAAAACTTATATCCGCACAAAAACCTGCACACAAATGTTTACAGCACCTACATTCATAATTGCCAAAATGTGGAGGCAACCACAATGTCCTTTAGTAGGTGAGTGGATAAACTGTGGTACACCCAGACAATGGAAACTTACTCAGTGCTAAAAAAAAAAAAAAAAAAAAAGATCTAGCAGAACATGAAAAGAGAATGCATTTTACTATGTGAAAGAACCAATCTGAAAAGGCAACTTACTATATAATTCCAACTATGTGACATTCTGGAAAGGCAGAACTATGGAGATAGTCAAAAGACCAGTAGTTGCTAAGGATTAGGGAAGAGGTGGAGCACACAGGATTTTTAGGGCAATGAGACTAATGGTGGATTCATGTCATTACACATTTGTCCAAATCCATAGAATGTACAACACCAACAGTGAGCTCTAATGTAAACTATGAACTCAGGATGGTAATGCTAAGTTTGGATTTAAGCCTATGATTTCATTTTGTTTTCTGCTTGTTTCCTTTGTTTTTGTTGTTGTTCCTGTTTTTTCTTTCCTGCCTTTTTTGGGTTATTTGATGTTTTTTAGTATTCCATTTATATTTCTTTGTTGCAGTTTTGACCTTTGTATATTTTTGGTTATTCTGGGGATTAAAATAGACATAGCTAACTTTTCACTGTTGAGTGGGAATCAATACTTTACCACTTAGAGTATAGAAACGTTACCACTGTATCGTCCCTTTATCCTCTCCTCTTTGTGTTGCAGTTGCAGTTTTCCTATATATCACATCTACACACATGGAAAACCTCCTGAAAATGTCCTATTTTGTTTTCAACTGTCAAGTATATTTCCCAGAACTCAACAGGAGAATAATAGTCTATTATATTAAGCACCTCTCAATATCATTCTCCCGTAACGGGCTTTGCCACATCACTCCAGCCCCTTGTTTCTTCCTGCAGCCTCTCTCCTGGCCTCACATACCAGGAAGTCTGCATTTCCCATTGCCATGACACAGGCGCTTCTCCTGGACCTTTTACTAAACTATTAGGACCTCTGGCTTGGAGTTATTAAAGGTGCGATTCCTGCTTGTGAAACAATCATAAGCTATGTCAAAGAGGCTTTTTTTTTTTTTTTTCCTTTGGAGGCAGCACTAATTGGATCAGACACAAGTGTCCACAAGTGACTCCGTGGGGGTGTCTACATTGTGTTGTCCTTAGACGATGCTTGCACCTGAAAATCATCCTGGTTGTTGGAAAGGAGAAAGTGAGAAACCAGTATTAGGGTAACTTCCTTTCATATATATGCCTACTTCTATTAAGAGTACCCTGTGCAGCTTTGATTAAGTTATACACTTTACTGTCTCAGAAACATCTCTTTGCACACACACATGCACAGATGCACACAGATATGCATTTCATTACTGAACAATACAGATAACATGCATGTTTTCTCTTGGCCTTTTAGGTTGTAGAGTGTATGCTTATCATGTGAGCACTAATTAAGGTGACCAAACCATTTATCGTGGGAACCAGGATATTTTTGAAAGTGAAAGGGGATGCTATTACTAATGCCAAGACCACCGGACCTCATGATGTGTATCATAAACAGCACTGCCACTGAGGTAAGTGACCAACAGTGATTTGAACCACAGCGAGGAGAAACCTGTGGCAATAGTCTTAATCTCAGAGGATTCTAAGGTCATAAGAGCAATCCCCAGAGATGAAATAATTCAGCCATTCAGAACATTGTCCCTGAGCTAAAAGAGGTTTCCTTGAGCACAGTCTCATTTTATTCACAACCATCCTGCAAGGGAGGTGTTATTATTCCCACATCACAGATAAAGAAATGGAGGCTTGTAGACGGAATACAAAAGGTCCAAGATCTCCACAGTCTGAACTTCATAGAGTTGATACTAGGACTTCGCCTTCCCTGATTCCAGACACCAACCTGGAAGCTATCCGAACTTGTGGACCGCATGCAAACATCCGTGGCCGTGGATCGGGGCTCAGGGTCCAGCTCCTGGTGCTCTGCCAGCCGTGCGACCTTAGCTGACCCGTGTGATTACAGTGGCGTTGTGAGAATGGTGGCTTCTCACAAGCAGGGCTTGCCATGTGCCCTGCTCTGAGCTGCTTTCCTGTTACCACATTCCCACCTCGCACTAACCCCATCACGTTTTGAAAATGAGAGAAATAGTCTGAAAGAGCCTGGAAAAGTGCCCACTGTGTGGGAAATGATAAATATAAGTTTCCCTTCACTCCTTACTACAGGTCAGAGCACAGTGCAGTTCTTGAACCATTTTGGGTTTCGCAGTATTGCTCTGGGAGATTTTAAAAAGTGATCCCCTCTCCTAATGAATATGTCTCCTTCTTCTGTTTTTCTAAAGGCTCAACAAGGGTTGCTTATTATATGGTTATTATTATTATTATGGGCAGAATCCCTCCCACTTTCTTGAAACCATTTTGTCCCATGCCCTGGTTGTGGCCATGCATGAGAAACAGCAGGTGGTGCCAGATGACAGATGGTGTGGGAGCCCGTTCCCCGGTGGGAGGGGGCACGAGCGAGGGAGCAGGCAGGCAGCTGCCAGGAGCTCTTCCCCTCTCGCGCGCGCCTCGCTCTCAGAAACTCCCAATCCAGACACAGGCAAGGCGCTGTCCTTTCAGCACCACAAGCTCGGGCTGAGGAGGGAGGACTCCTGGCCGTCCTCCTCCTCTTCAAATTGGCTTGAATCTGCTCTGACCCCCCAAGAGTGCATCACAGTAAGTAGGCATTTGTTTTCGTTATAACCACTCCTCCATATCCTCCGACCCTTTACCATCCCTTTCATCTCCACAACAATCCTATTTTGTCTAATAATGTTCCATCGGCAAGATTGGCAAGAGAAATTCAGTTGTCTGAGCTTCTAGGGGTGGGGTGGGAGCACCGTTTGACTTCCAAGGGAGCTTGAGAGAAATAAATGTGATTTGTTTATTTAGTTGGCAATCTTGCAATACGGGGGTTGCTAACTTTCCATGGAAGCAAAAAAAAAAAAAAAAAAAAAAAATGGCCCTTCGCTATTGAGGAAATGGAGGCATTCCATGGCTGAATAACAAGATCATGTTCAAGCCAGCCTTTTTTTGTTTTAGGAAATTGTATCTCCTGTACAACCTACATATCATGTGAAAGGGTACAGTACACATAGAGACACTGAATGTATTTATTGTGGTTTAGGGAGATTGCTGAAGAAAAACCAACATAATAAAAAAGCAAGGTGGTAAGGTGTGGTGGTAAGGTGAAATTTATCATACTGCAGGGTGACCCAGAATAATAAGATTTAATTTCGCAGTAAGAATAAGCTTTTCACTGAGATTATATGACTGTATTAGCTCTAGTGCCTTGGATTTTTTTTAAAGCTTGTATATTGTTTGTGTAAGTCTGGGATTTCCTTGAGTTTTCCCAAATTTGAGTGCTGTTGAACCCCATGGGCAGGTGGCACATTTTGATGATTAAAGAAGTTTTGCTGGATAATGAGAATCATGTCATGAAATCTAGCAGAAGATAGATAGATGACTGATCTCTACACTGAAAGCCGAGCGGACCCATTGAGGACACTGCTGTTTTCTCTGTCGTCAGCCAGCCCTCTCTTCCCCTGCTTCACCTCCCACTGTAACTAGAACCCCACTGCTTGCCTTAGGTCTGGGAAGAAAGGCGTAAGGATGGTGAAGCTGAACAGTAACCCCAGTGAGAAGGGAACCAAGCCGCCTTCGGTTGAGGATGGCTTCCAGACCGTCCCTCTCATCACTCCCTTGGAGGTTAACCACTTACAGCTGCCTGCTCCGGAAAAGGTAAAGCAGTTGCTCCTCTCCCCATCAGTCCCTCATGCTCCCCCCATCTCAGGAAATAAAGCAGCAAAAAATTCCACCTCTCCAAACCCTTTCATTCCCTCAGCCAAATATGTCCCCTTTCTTGTAAAATGTAGTCATTCCTTTCAGAGACATGACATCTCTTGTGTTATTTCAGGTTTATGGTAAGTGTTTACTCATTTTTTGTTCACATGTACATACGTGGGCAAGAAAATTAACCTTTCTTTTTTGAAGTTTTATCATAGCATATGAATACTAATAAGCTTGTGGATGGTGACAGAGAAAATTGTCTTGATTATAGGGGAGAGGTGTTTCAGAAATTCACTGGTATAGATTTGAGGACAGAGAATTGGATACAGTCCAACAAGCATTTAGTTTGCACTTGCTAAGGACCTATCCCTGTGCTACAAGTTGGTTATGAAAAGGCAAATTGCAAAATCCCTATCTACTGCAATGCTTAATATAATGCATCAGGGTAAATGCTATACCTGAGAATCTCACAGGCTATTTGAGCACAGGGGTGGAAACAATTAAATTCTCTTGGGATGGGAGGGGACTAGAAGGACAGGTTAGGTAAATTGCAGAGGAGAACATTTGAATTTGGCTTGTAAAGGTGAGTAAAAACCTTCCAGATAGACCATAGGAGGAAAAGACATTTAAGACATATGCAAAGCATGGAGAGCTTTTGAGAAATAGCATGACTAGTGTAGAGCATCTTTGGGGAGGCGTGGCTGGAAATGAATGAGTGGCTGATGGCACATCTCCTGACATGGGAGTAGTCCATGAAGAATGGAGGTGGGCATTTATACAAAGATGGCACTGATACAAAAGTTATCCCCTGGACAGAGCTGCGAGAAACATTATTGTTTAAGATCCAGTTGAGAGAACTTGGGGTTTTATAATGTGAGCTTTTGCACACTCTAAGAGAGAGATTTGGAGGTAAATGATGGAGTTCCCTGGCTGAAGAGCAAACAATGGATCATTCCATCTGTTTGATTTTCTCATTGGCATCTCCAGGAGGGCATTGTGTGTCTTAACCAATTGGCTCTATCCAATGAACAGAAGAGGAGCCAAAGCTAGATAAAGGGCCTGGCTGATTGGCTGGGGGTTGAGTCATCTGTTTTGAAAGTGCAGAGGCTGTCAATATGAGAATGTGCATGGGGGTGGCAGAAATAAAGAATCCTTGAGCCATCCTGTGAGACTGATAAGGCTTTTAAAAATAAAATGTGAACAGGCACTTAACACTAAGGAAATGTGAAAGAACAGTATTAATTAGGTCTCTGCTACATGGATAGCAGAGGCTCTCAGCTTTTGCTGCATATTAGAATCACCTGGGGAGGTTTGAAAATCTTGATATCTAGGCTACACCCCAGAACAATTATATCAGAAGCTCGGGGGGCGAGACCCAGGCATCAGTATTTATTAAGTTCCCCCAGGTGACTCATGCGTGCAGCCAAAGTCGAGAACCGCTGCCCTGGTGCGCATTTCCCCCATGGGAGCCAGGGATCATGCACTCAGATTTGTAGGTGAAAAGGTGAAGGATCAGAGAAATTTGGTTAGTTATCCCAGCTTACAGAAGGAGTAAGTGGCAATGCTGGAATTTGAACCTAAATATAATGGAAATTGGAGAGGAGCAAGGGGATATTTTCTTGAGGTCTTGTGAGGCTTCAGGAAAATTCTTTACCCTTCTGCCAAAAGCTACAGCCTGGAAGGTCTGCATATCCCTAAAAAGTGTGCAAGGAAAAGGGATTGTGGTGAGATCACCCCTCCCACCATCCCTAGACACACGGCAAGTCATCCTCATACCACGGCCTCTGTCTCCACTCACTCCCCCCATTCCACCTTTTTGCCTTCAAGGGCTTCCTTCTCTTCTTTAGAGAAGAAAAGGCAAAATAACCATGGAGTGCTTCATCCAGATGAACCAAAACTGTGTCCCAAAGCCTGAAGGACAAACACACTGGGGACCTGCATGCATGGAAAGGGGAAGCAATGCATCCCAAAAGATGCAAATCCCTACAGGGGCACATCCTCACATGGGCACATGACAGACTCTTTCTGATGTTCCTGACCAAGTCTTCCTACCAGGCACCTCCATTTCCTCCTTTGTGAAGGGAGATCACCCTTACCTCACAATGGTCAGAACAAAGTTAGATACAGCCTCATATGTAAAGTGCCTGGCACAAAAGTAACTATAAAAGAATAATAATGATCATTTTCAAGTGCTTTCTACATACTAGATTCTGTTCTAAGCCAAATGTACGTGCACGCACATACCCCAAAGCATGCACACACACACACACACTTTTCTTTCACCCTGTCAATAGTTAATAGGACCCAATAAAGGAATTGCTATTTTAATCTAATTTTTGAAGATGACAAAACTCAGACATGGCATTGTAAAGTAACTTCCCAAAGCACATAGTAAGCATCCTGGCGATGTCTAGAGAACCCAGAACCCAGGCAGTGTTGTTCCAGAAACTTCCACTTCAGCAGGAACAAGGAGCCAGCTGGCCTGGGAGTCCACAGACTTGGGCTTTAGCTCAAACTCCATTGCCAACCCCCAGTGTGACTCGTGTAACTTGTTTTTCTTCCCTCAGGCCCCTGTCTACTCTTCTCTGAGTGGGAAACTATAGTAGCGGTTCTCTGTGCTAGTATTTTGATTTTCTAATATTTACAAGAGTAGACAAATTTCCCCCTGACATTAGAACAGATGTGTTAGAAGTGAATTCCACTCAAGAAGCCAAATGGGTCCTCCAAATGTTTAGCTAGCAACACAGACTCCGGAGCCACCTCGCTAGGAGGGTTCACATCTCTGCCCCCACCTTTTACTATTTTACCTTGGCTGCTGACTTAAAGCAAGTTTCCTAAACTGCCTCAGCCTCCTCATTGTGAAGTGGGGATGATAATATTGGGACGCAGGTCACAGGACTGGAGGGAAGGTGATGTGAGTCCTGACACACTCCTTGGTTATGTTCCAGTCAGATGGTGAGTGTTTGAAGCCAAAAAGTTCATCAGAAAGAAGTATATTTGATCCCACGGTTAAATCATGTGGGTTTTTTTTTTTTTTTAATGTAAAATACAGAGTGTGCTTGGTGTGTGATACTGGTAATCATCTTTGGATTTGCTCTCTAAATGCACTTTAGTATAGAGTCTGTGGGTTTCGGGGGAGGGGAACCTTTCAGAGGCCAAATGGAGAAATGAGCATGTCTAAAGCCCTTGCGCTGGGCTGGGAATGGACCACACAAGGCATTCATATCTTTTGTTTCAGTTAATCTTCCCAATGGCCCTGTGAGGGGGATTTTCGTGCACCCATTTCACTGATGGGGAAATCGAGGCTCACATCAATGGAGTGGTTTGCCCAAGTGCACCTGAAACCCCAATTTTCCCCTCTGCACTATGGTGCCCTCAAAAATGAGAAGTCTCCCACCTCCAAGAGTGCTTCCTCCAACTCTACACCCCTCATCCATGGCCACATTCCTCCTTAGTCTCCCTGGACCAGCCAGTGGGGGCTGGGTGTGATCCTCCGGAGAGAACATCCCAGCCTCCAATGCTCCCTCCCTGCCCAGTGCTGGAAGGATTGGTGCCTGCCTCAGGAGAGAGATGGGCTAGCTTCCCACCTTGTCTAGCACTCTGATCAAATCCTCCACACCACACAGTGCCAAGGTCGAGAAACCCTGCCTTAGAGTTTAACACACTTTCCAGGGTGGTTCATGCTTCCTCGTCCTTGCACATGCCATTCCCTGTGCCCAGAATGTCCTTGTTACCCCTTGCCTGTCTGTTAAGCCAGTACTCATCTTCCTAAACCCATCTCAGAAGGCAGCTCTCCTGGGCGCCTTCCCTAGCCACCCATAATTATAGCTATGGTTTTACTTATCACCATGAAAGGTATCTACACACACACTCACTCACTCATCCAGCACGACTTCGGGGGCATCTTCTGTGTGCCAGGCACTGTGCCAGGCTATGCATATCCAGCCATAAAAAGCCAGGCCTGGCCACTGCTTTCATGCCCCAGTCCAGTGGGGAAGAGGGACTTCAAACAGGCCATCGTACAAACAGACGCACAGAGACACAAGCTGAAAGAAGGGCTATTAGGGAAAGAATACAGCTGTGATGTGAGAGAGGATAAGATTCGAGAGACCTAACTGTGATGAAAGCTGGTCAGGGAGGTCCTCCTGAGGAATGAGCCCCCCCTGAGCCCTGGAGGTTGAGTGGTCAAGGGAGTAGGGGCTGAGGGTTTAGTATGTGGCCAGGCATTGAGGGAGTTGGAGGAATAGGAAGGAAAGTAGGTGGGCTGGGCATACAGCGAGGGGGAGAGATTTGGGAGATGAGGGGAGGTGGGCACCAGTTCATGGGGGCTCAGTGTATTTTTTTGGAGGGGTTTAAAGCAGGAGAGTAACAGGATCAGATTTCTATTTAAGGAAGATTCCTCTGGCTGCCGTGGGCCACCCTAGGGATGAGGGACTCACGCTGGGGCTCCTCTTCCTCATTCTTTAAGGTATCCCCCTTGCAGCACCAGAGTAGTTACCCCAAAACAGAGGTGACTGGTTCCCTGCAGCGTGCCCACCATGAGTGGTAGAAGTAGAAAAAAGAGTGGAAGGCAGGAGGTCAGCTAGAAAGCCGCTGCCGTGTTCATGAAGGAAGGTGGGGGGCGCTAGGGCAGTGGCAGTGGGAATGAGGAGGTGGGTGGATTTAGGCTGACTTGGTGTCCGGCTGGCACTGAGGAGATTTTCCCACTAGGCCCGAGGGCCCTGGTTCGGCCTCATCGTGCATCCTGGCATGCAATGGGCAGTGGAAAGTGCTGGCTGAGCGAGGCCCCCCCCATCTCTTGCGTAGCCTAAAACGGGGCTTGGTTTCTCCACTTGACAGATGGGGGAATATACTTCAACCTAAGCAGTTGGGGGACTCTTTCAACCCACGAGTGCAAGCTCTTGAGAAGCTGAAACATCAGTCTGCAGATACCAAATTCTGGGACATGCCTGTGGGGCCCCGCTGCCTTCGGTGTGTCTAAGGGAGCACAGTTACCCGGATATCCCCACAACCCATCTGTGAGGGTGCAGAGACAGACTCAGAGAGGTGCAATGCTGTCCTAGGACACCCAAAAGAAAACAGTGCAGCCCAGATCCGCACACAGGTGTGCTGGGAGATGCCAACTAATGGGCAGCAGGTCTGCAGAAAGCAAGCCACAAAAGGGCACAACCCCACCTTGGCAAAGCCCCAGATGAATCACGTATTTGGCAAGCCAGTAACCAAGCTCTGGGCAAATGTTCCTTTCCTTTCTATTGATTCCTAAGTCTTTGCATGTCCTGGATGAGGTTGACTTACTGGCTTGTGGGAGGAAAAGAATGCAGATGTTTGGAGATCGAGTAATGAGGTTTGATACACTTTGTATTTTGCATGGTAAATCGCATGTGCTTTGCCGTCCTCAAGGCCTGGGTTCAGATCTCAGCTAAGCTATTTCCTTACTATGTGGCTTCAGGCAAGTCACTTAGCATCTCTGGGCGCATTTTTGGGTTTTTTTGCAACTGTAAAATGAGCATAATATCTACATACTAGGGTTATTGTGAGGAAAAAGCATGAAAATTATCTAACGGCACACAAATGGTGCTTTACTGATATAGTTTTCTGTCTTTCACTGGATATCCAGAATATGTGTCCTGAAGTTCACATTTGCAAAAGACGACTGTAAAAATGAAACCTGCTATGAATGGGGTCTCCAAGGTGAAGGTACAGGGGATCCGACAGGGTGGACCTGGACGGATGTGGCCAAAGGAGAAGCCTCTCTTGTCACTGAGTCCTAGCTGCCTTCCTGACTTCTCCTGTGGCTTCATCAGAGCGTTCCTTTTCTCCCTGAAGCACGGGATCAGAGAACTGTCAGCCATTCCCTAGGGAGCAGCAGAAATGCACGTCTCTGCACTTTTGAGGTTCCCAGAGCCCCCTCGTTCCACTCTTCACATACTCTCGAGACAGATTATAAATCACCATGAATTGGAGCAAAGGCTCCGACCAGGCAATTCCAGCAAATAGATATAAAAATGACCACGAAGCATATTTAAAATTCATTATAGTTTTAGAAATATAATTTTAAACAAAATATAACTTTTTACGTATTAGATTGGCAAAATAAAAACCCTGAAAACCAAAAAACAAAACAAAAAAACCCTGACCCCACAACATTGGATAATGCCCAGTGTTGCTAGCACTGAGGCAAAGCAGATCTCAATACACTCCTGTTGGTTATATAATTTGGTGCAATGTTTTGCAGACGGTGTTTTGACATTGTTTATGAAATTTAAACTGTATGTACCATTCAATTGGGAAGTTACCTTATGGGTATATTCTTTCAAGTACGCAAAGGCTTATGTATAAAAAGAAAACCTGTGAACAACTAGAATGTTCCATGCGACTGGGCCGGTTAGATGAACCCTAGCGCATGGGTGTGGAATACTAAGTTGTTGCTAGGAGAACGAAGCGTTCTTGCTTGTGCTAATGTAGGAGGAGCCACAGACACAGCGGCTTAAAACAGCTCTAAAGAACATGGCACGGAGTCATCCCGTTTGTGGAAACACATCTGTGTGTATGTTTTGTTCTTATCATTCATAAAACAATTTTGGACAGACGCACAAAAAACCATTAAATGTTGAGGGAGTAGGGATAGGGGTTGGAGGGCGGACTGTTCGAAGACTTTCATTCCATATTTTTCATACCTTATTTTTATCATGAGCATGTATCAAATGTTCTACTTTTAAAAAAATCACCCCCCATTCTCACAGATGGTGAGGCAGTCTTGCAGCACGGAAGTGACTTGCTCACACTCACGTACAGAGCAAGCTGGCATCCCTGCATGTAAAGGAAGGCATTATAGCAGTGCACTTTGTTTTTTTGTTTTTTTTTTAAGATTTTATTTATTTATTTGACAGAGAGAGAGAGATCACAAGTAGGCAGAGAGGCAGGCAGAGAGAGAGGGGAAGCAGGCTCCCCACTGAGCAGAGAGCCTGATGCAGGGCTCGATCCCAGGACCCTGAGATCATGACCTGAGCCGAAGGCAGAGGCTTTAACCCACTGAGCCACCCACTCAGTGGGTGCTTTAACCCACTGAGCACCCCTAGCAGTGCACTTTGAATTGGAACACTAACTCTACCACCTACTTGCTGTGTGACCCTGGGCAGGTTTATTAACCATCCTGTTCTTCTGTTTCCTCGCTGCTAAAATGAGGACAATAATCTCTTCCTGTAAGAACTGTTTTAGGGGTGAAATGAGAAAATGCATGTCGCGTGTTCACCCCAGTATCCAGCACAGAGTAAATGCTAGAGCAAGGCTGTCGTTATTACTGTTGTTGCTTATTACCATTCTCATCAGTGTGGTCCTAGAATCAGGATCACTGTGCCGAGCATGGGGCTGGCCCCAGGCCTCGAGGAGCACGGAGCAGTGTGGTGGGCAGGAGCTGGAGCCCTCCCCACGCCCCCAACCCCGGAGAGGACCATATGGAGAGTCCCTCATCTCCCCGGGTCTGTACACTGGGGTTGGACAGTCATGGGCTTAGTGGGCTGACCGGTGCATTTGAGGCCATATCGGCCCACCTATTCCGCCTCTGAAAAAATAAAAGCCCAGCAAGGAAAAGAGACCTGATCCTGTGGAAAGAGCCCCAGACTGGAGTGAGCAAGCCCTTACTAGAGTCCTACTTCTGACCCAGTCTTGCTGTGTGACCTGTAGCAAATCCCTTCCCCTCTCTGGGCTCCCTTCTCCCCATCTATGAGTTGATGGGGTTGAACAACACTATCAGTAATGTCCTCTGAGCACTGACATTTTACCTTGTGTTCTGAAAGAGACTCAAACCCAAAAAGATGGAGCATGGGTTGAGAGGCGAGCAGAGGAAATGGGAAAAGTTCTCAACTAAGTATTCAAGCCCCATCTTTTCAATTTCACCTTGTCCCTTTATAGGATTCGTTCATTCAGCAGTATGTATGGATCCCCTCTTGTGTACCAGGTGCCACAAGATCAGAGTTTGAGTGTGATGATTCTTGAGTGGTGACATTCCTAGTGGGTGGCACTTGAATCTGAGCCAGAAGCCTAGATTCAAGATTTGGCTCTGCTTCTTAGTGGCCTTGTGAGTTTATGAGGTCATTTCTGCTCTCCAAGACTCAGGTTCCTCATCTGTAGAATGGGGATAATCATTCCTACTTCAGAGTGATTGAGAGGGTTTTCTGTGATATAGGGTGTAAAGCTTTTGGCACAATGGTAGTGGGTACCTATTTTATTTTAAATTTTTTAAAGATTTTATGTATTTAGGGGGGCAGAGAATGAACGAAGGAGAGGAGGGCCAGAGGGAGAGAATCTCGAGCAGACTCCCTGCTGAGACAGAGCCCAACTTGGGGCTGGATCCCAGAACCCACAGATCATGACCTGAGTGGAAATCAAGAGTCAGACGCTTACCCAACTGAGCCACCCAAGCACTCCTGGGTACCCGTTTTAAAACAATGGTAGGAAAGAGCAGGGTAATCTTGAGTTCGAACCATCAGTTCAACCACTTACCAGTCATTTGATCATAGGCAAGCGATTGAATTCTCTGAGGCTAAGTTGTCTCATTTGAAAAATGAGAATTATAATGATTTTAAAGGAGATGCATGAAGATTGGAGAGAAGGTTGTGAGGAGAGTTATGAGAATTAACAGAGTACACTCAGTAGGCCCCCTAGAACAGTGCCTGGCACATAGTAGGTGCTCATCAGATTCACTGTCCTGCTCTGAACTTCTGTCTTAGCAGCAGGGATGAGCTGCAGGGTACGGCTTAGATCTATTTTTGGCCTGTGCAAGTCCAGCTCATAAAAATACAATCTTGCTCCTTGTCAGCACTTCTGCACTTTTATTTATTGTTCTTGCCAATCCTGGGGCCTCTCCATGTGGGAACCTCTTCATTATTGATAATCCCGGGAAGTAGTATTTTAAATTTTTATGATCTGTACTTTGCGCCATCTGAACCACCATGTATTATCTGGCCTTGCCAGTGAAGGCGGAATATATCCAGACGAGGGGTCCTTTTGGGATGAATAATTTATCCCATTTTCACAATGCCAATTATGTTAAATTATGTTCTTCATATCAGCCACTGACAGGACAATGGGGACTTACGTATAAATATGAAAACAAATTTAAATCTTTGCCCAAATCCACAATGGTATTTGAGAATCTGGAGGTTCATTTTTCCAAATATTTGTAAAACCCCACTTTAAATGATAAAAATAGTAGAAGGGATTTTTCCTCTTCTCTCTCCACTTCCCCCCCATCCTTCTGTTACTAATCAAGGACTCAGGGCTCCATTTTCCCCCACTTTATTTTCAACTGCAGAGAATAGAGCCTTTCTTTGCAAATGTATTTTCTCATCTCTCTTTCTTTGCTTATGTAAGCTGATTCCTCCAAGGTACAATTAATGACTGGCTAATATTTTTTATGCTTTCTCTTTCACAGTGCTAAAAAAAAAAGCATGATTATTGCCATATCTTCTTTTATAGAAGGGAAATGTTTCTGGCTCCCCTCCATGGGAACAGAACACCAAATTTTGTGACACGCCCAATAGCTGGTTGATTCCAGTAACTCTGTAGGGTTGTATTTCTCCTGTTCTCTACATCTTTCCAGAGTATCTCACTGTGGCCAGAGGCTTCTCCATTACCTGTAATAGGCATCTGGAAAGCCACTCTCTGGTTTCTAATCCTTCCTTGGCTTTTCACTGCTTTCAAGTTAATCCTCAAGATGCTTGGTGTGGCATTCAGAGCCTCCGTTTACCCCTCACTCTACCTGCCCTGGGCTCTGGCCACTCAAAACCACTCCCTGTAGCTCCTCCACATGCCAGCCTCCTGAGTGTCTTCTGAATGTATGCTGGTATATGTTGTTCCCTCGGTCTAGAAAACCGTAAATTTGGGGAGGCAAGAATGGAAACAACAAGCTGACCAGAGAAACCATTCATGGAGAGAGGACAATGCTCTGGACTGGGGTGGTGGCAGTGTGACTGGACAGATGGGTTGATTTGAGAGAAGTTTTTGAGAAGCAGGAGCTGGTACTGAAATGGATTTGGAGAGTGACGGGAAGGGAGGAGTCATGGGAGAATTCCTGTATTTGATTTGGCATAAGCAGTGGCGTGGATAATGCCGCTATTTTGGGGGGATGACTTGGGGAAGAAATGTTGAGGGGCAGGTGGATCTGGGAGCCCAAGAGCTTTGCTGTGGACATGGTATATTTAGGCGGGTTGGTCCAAGGGCAAATGTCCCGCAGGGTAACCTGAGTGGTGGATGAGGTCTGAATTAAGTTGTAAGGATAAAGATGGACTTGGAAGTAATAGGAGTGCGAACATTCAGAGGGGGCGTAGGAGGGAAGCGTGCCCATGACCTCACCCTGACAAATCCTAACATTGAGAGGTCAAGCAGAAGGGGAGGATCTTGAAAGGGAAACTGAGGAGAGCTAGTCAGTGAACAGAGAGAGAACCAAGAAAGATATGGCCATGGATTCAAGGGAGAAGGGCTTTTCAAGGGGTAGGGAGCAAACAAGCCTACTACTGAGAGGTCAAAGAAGAGGCCAGAGGCTTGTTCTGGGCAAATGAACAAAGATGTGCTTTTGATGTGGAGATGGGGTTCTAATGAGCTAACACTTCCTTCGGGGCGAAGGTAAACTATTAAGTAGCAACCTGGATTGTTTTGGGGAAAATGTGGCTTAGCTAAAGAGAGGAGAAGACCGGGGACGGCATGGGTCAGGTACCCACCTGACCTGTGGCCTGTGTTTGAACTTGGTGGTTTGAGGAATGGGGTCCCAAACCAAAAGAACTGTTTTCATTAGAAAGTTACTCAGGGCATAAGTAGCCTGTCATAGGGGTTCAGGGCAAAGCACGACGTGGATTCGAAGGACGGCTATGACCCCAACTCTGCCTAAACTCAGTGGCCCTCCATTATTGTAAATGGTAAATGGGATACTTTAAAAAGAAATAGTATATATATATGTATATATATATACTATATATATATATGTGTGTGTATATATATATTATATACATATATATAATGTATATGTATATATATGTATATATAATACATGTTATTTATGTATTTATTATAAATATTATATATGTTATATAAAGTAATATATAAATTTTTCTATATATATTTTGAACTTGATATAAATGAAATCATATAATATACAAAAAAAATTTTGTGTCAGATTTTGTTCAAAGTAACGTCTGTAAGATTCACCCATATGTGTGGCATGCCATTTTATGAATAAACCACAATTTATGCATTCTCCTATTAATGGACATTAGGATTGTTCTCAATTCAGGGATATTATGAAAAGAGTGGCCGTGAACATTTTTATTTGTATCTTTTGGTGGACCCATTATATTTTGAGGTAATATTTTTTTTCTCATGCCAAAAAAAAATCTACTGGTTTTGTTATGCTTATTTAGTATTTGGCCATCTTACTAAATTCTAAGAGCTTTTCAGTTCATTTTTCTTGGAACACATTTTTATCAGATAGAGCTTTTTACCTCAAGTAACAGAAAACCTAATCCAAATTGGATTAAGGCCCAAGGAGCATATACAGGCCCCTATAACTGCAGAGTTCCATGTGAACTTCAGGCAAGGTGTGATCCAGAGGGCAGCGTGTCATCAGGACCCATCTCGATTTCTCTAGGTTCCTCTTGCCTCTGCCCTTCTTTGTATGCTGCCTTTGTCTTCATCTTAGCTCCTCCTTATTGTGACAACAATCTCTATAGAAGTTTTGGAACACAAGCTCTCACCACACCAGCCAGAGAAAGGAGAGCTAGTCAGTGAACAGGAAGGAGGAACACCTTGAGGAACACCCATAAGGAGCAATGAGGTTTCTTTTCCCTGGTCAATATTACCTCGTATCTCACTGGTCCAAATTTTGAGCCAATCAAATTTTATGATCAAGAGGATAGTAGGCTCTGACTAGCTTAACTTAATTAGAGACAATTCCTATCATGAAGGGAGGCATGGATCCCACCAAACCCCATGGCTGCTACACAAAGTGGCAACGGTGGGTTCCCAAAAGGAATATCCAGGGACTTTTGATCTAAATGGATGCTAGGGAAGCAACCACAAAATGTTTAATATGATATTTTAATGGTATTGCCTATAATGTTCATTCAGTGTCTCATTCCAACAGTTATATTTTTAAAGTTCTGTCACCTGTCTTCAAAATATTGGCTATGCATAGGGTCTTTTAAATTTATGTGGAATGATGAAAATGGTTTTGAGCTTTTAGAGGAGCTTTGGAAAAAATGTTTATAGAAATTGAGGGGCAGAGGGAAGGACTAAGAAGCAAATGCTTCTTAACATTTGCTGTGTGATATCATGCCTGAGATCTGATGGCTAAGCATCTAGCCCCAAAGGGATCAGCCCAAGAGATGGTCGATGGTTGAGATGGACTTGACAGTGGGGAAAGCATATCAGTTTTCTACCGTTGTACAACAAATTTCCAAAAATGTAATGGCTTACAACAACACAGATATATTATCTCGCAGTTTTTGCAGGTCAGAGGTCCAGGCACAGGGTAGCTGTGTTCTCTGGTTGGGGTCTTACGGGTCTGAAGTCAAGGCATTGACCAGGCTGCCTTCTGGGCTGGCCCTCAGGGTCCTCTTCCAAGCCTGCTGAGGTTGTTGGCAGTATTCAGTTACTTGTGGTTGTAGGACTGAAGTCCCCATCTTCTTGAGTGACCTGGCTGTCAGCTGAGGTCAGTTTCAGCATCTAGAGTCTGCCTTCCAGCTGCATGGTCTTCTTGTAACAAGTCAGCTTATTTCTTTAAGACCAGTGGGAGAATCTCTCCAGTCTGTTATGACGGAGATTTTTTTTTTTTAAGATTTTATTTATTTTTTGGGAGAGAGAGAGTGAGAGTGAGAGAGAGCACGAGTGAGGGATAAAGAGAGAGAGAGAGAGAGAGAGAGAGAGAGAGAGAGAGAAAGAGAAGCAAGCTCCCTCCAAGCATGGAGTCTGATGTGAAACTCGATCCCAGGACCCTGGGATCATGACCTGAGCCGAAGGCAGATGCTTAACCCAGGCGCCCCTCACCCAGTAAACTTCTATTCATCCATCATTCCCTACTTTTTTTTTCTCCCCCAGACAAGGAGGTCAGGAGCATGATTGAACGGCATTGTTCTTGAGAAGCCCTTTTGTTCTTCTTGATGGTCTGGGTAGGGAGGACCTGCAGGCTGGCAAGTGCAGGCCAGGCTCCATTCCACATCTGCTTTGAACATCCATGGAAGAATATTGGGCAGCACTCAGAAGCAGTGGGCAAATAAACATTTGTCATTGAATGAATGGTTTGAGGGCTTATCTTCTATTAACTCATTTAAGCCTCAAAA
Organism: Potos flavus; assembly: GCA_028534135.1. NCBI lineage: Eukaryota > Metazoa > Chordata > Mammalia > Carnivora > Procyonidae > Potos > Potos flavus. Next base: position 78,031,831 of record CM052895.1, on the reverse strand, counting down.
CAACCCAATGAGATATTGATGGTTATTGTCCCACTTTATAGATGAGGAAACAAAGACACAGAAGGCTTAGTAGTAGAGCTAGTGTTCAAACCCAGCACATACCTTACACCTTCCTACCGTACCGACAGTATCAGTGTCTGCCCCACAGCATAGAATTAAGTGAGATGTGCATATCAGATGTTCAGTACCTGCCATATGGTAAATTTGCAAAGTATGAGAATTATTTTTACTACCTCTGCCAAGGAAGCTTCTGCTTTTCTATTCTTCAGAATAGGAGGTAGAAAGAAAATTAAAATAACAGAACAACCCACTCCACCTCCCAAAAGACCCTCACCCTTATTTGGCTGCCCTACTTCCCTATCTGAAGGAGCTAGGGCTCACATCCATTGTTTGGAGGTGAAGATTACAGAGAGGGGCAGGACACAAGAGCAGAACTGACATCTCCAAATTTTGGGTTCTAGATGATAGGGAGGCAGAGAAGTGCTAGATGGGCTGATCCCTAAGCCCCCTTAACCAACATATGTAAGTGCCACACTGGAGATGTTTAGTAATAGTAGTCCTTTCCCCATCCTTTCCTTTTTGAGTTACATTTAGTCAATGGCATGTCTCACAGACTTAAAGAAAATTCTTCATAGGAGAATTTTTTGTTTGAGTCAGTACACTTGTCTGCTGTCTCCAGGAAAACATGGTGGGGGAGTTTTCAGTGAAGATTCAGTTACTTTAAGTTCCAATGAGAAATAAGGGTGATCATGGTTAGAAGACAGCTTCCTTTTAGCTGGGTGACCTTGGACAAACGACTTAGTATCTCTGAGCTTTAGTTTCCTTGTCAGAGAATGGAAATAGTGGTAGTATATAGATAAAGGCATATGAAGTGCTTGATCTAGTTCTAGCACATAACAAATGATTCCAAAAATATTACCCATTATCATCTCATTTAATCCTCAAAACAACCTTGTTAAATAGGGATGATGATTACAATTATTGCCTACATTTTATAGGTGAGGCCCTGAGTCTCAGACAACTTCTGTGTTCCCCCTGACACTGTGGCACTTGGCCATGGTTATTGATTATCTGTCAGGTTTTTTTTCTTCCACTTTGCCTACACAGTGGGATGGAGTTCCATAAACGTCTTGGCAGGTTGACAGCATATCTTGATAAGATATTAACCACCTCTGCAGAATATTCAGACTAGAAAAGCAAGAGGTTATTGGAGATTCCAAGACCTTTATGTTTTTCTCTGTGCAAGTCCCCAAGTCAAATTGGAATTAAGCGTATGTCTAAAGGTTGACTACAAGATGTTTGTCATAACTTGTTTACATAACCCAAACTGTGGAAACAACCTCAATGTTCAACAATAGAGACTCATCGGATTCATTGTAGTATATGCATACGGTGAAATGTTATGCTACATCAAAAGGTAAAATACAATCGTCTGTCTCTATAAAAATATGTTAGTATATTGTTGTATGTTTAAAGTAGGTTATAATTCATGAAGTATGAATCTGTCGCATAAAAAAAGAAAATATATGTTTATGTAAATAGCACACATATTTCTAATATATGCATACAAAAACATCTGGAAAGGTGCGAACCGAATTGTCACCTATGGTTGTCTCTGTTGGGATGGGAAGTATGGGTAATTCGAATTTTCTGCTTTCTTGTATGTTCGAGAAGGAAATTCTTTATTTTCTGATCTTTATGCAATGTATAAAAATTCTAGCTACTGAGAAAGAGAAAAGAAAAAAGAAGCGTTTCAAGTCTCCACGTGTGCTAACAACTGGTTGAACATTTCAGGTGATTGTGAAGACAAGAACGGAGTATCAGCCTGAACAGAAGAACAAAGGGAAGTTCCGGGTGCCGAAAATCGCCGAATTTACGGTCAGTTTCTTTACACAAACTGTAAAGGTAAGGCTGGCTTCAGCCAGCTCAAGATTCCTCATGCTAGTAGGGCAGGTTCTAGTGGAGAGTGGGAAATTATATAAGGCTACTTCTAGAGGATTTCTTGAGGTCTCACTATCTGGCTCACTGAGTCAATCAAATAACAAAAGCTCGCCTCCTGAGGACTACTTACACTCTCTTCTGCTCTGGAATGCTCAGATAATTTGATAATTGATAAATATGCCTCCTTCCTTCTTTTTCCCCCTGTTCCCATCTCTCTACCTTTCCATCACAATCTCCAGGAAATATGATGGAAATCTATTTCAAAAAACCCTCAAATTTTAGTCAGTGAAATGGTTGTAACAAAATACAAAAAAGACAAAGTGCAGAAAAAAGCTGACTTCTTAGTGGAAAAAACCCAAATGGTTGACCTTCTATTTTTTGGTGGAGGGGTCACTAGGAAGACTGATAAATATATATCATTGTGATAAGTCACACGAAGGAGTCATGAAGCATGCTTTGCAAGGACGAGGAGAGAAACTTCAGGGAAGTACCCTGGGGAACTCACTTAGGTAGCTGAGAAGAGCACAGCTTGTGCAAAGACCCTGAAGCTGGTCTCAACTTTGAATAGGAATAAGGGCAGTGAGGCTAGGCTCTTACAAGGGGGTAGGGAGTAGGCAGATATGAGACAGGCGAAGTGGGCAGAAAGCAGACGATTCTAGGCTGTGTAGACTATATGGAGGAATTTGGGCTTTATGCTAGAAACATAAAGGAAGCCACCGATGGACTTCAAGAAGGGAAGAGACTTGATTTAATTGGGTTTTAAATAAAGCATGCTGGCTTTTATGTGGCCCGTGGACTGTAGCAGGCAAGAGGGAATGTGGGGAGACTATTAGGCTATTGCAGTCGTCTAAGCAGAAAGAGATGGTGGCTAGAACGAGAATGGTGAACAGACAGACACGGGAAGACCTAAAACATATTTAGGAGGCAAAATCAGCCACAGTTTTACTAGAACAAGTGGTTCCTTAGATGGATATTGGAGCAGTCTGACTGGGTTACGAGCCTTGTTTCCACCTTATACCAACCAAGTGGCCACTGCAAGTCTGCAAACCTCGTGTATCAGACGGAGGTAATAGTAGGGTCACTGTGAGGGTCAAGTGCAGAAGACAGGCAGAGCACTGCGACCCGTACACGAACAGTAGCTCTTTAGTGTCAGCTGTGACTGGAGGCTTTGAAAGTAAAAGCAGCCCTTGGTTGGGGTGTGTGCATGGATCGACATGTTGGTCTGTTCCCGTCCCCTGTCTCCTCGCTAAATCTGGGTTAAGCAGCTGGGTGTGTGAGCCTGAGAGGGAGTGTGGCCCCTCTATATGCATCCCTTGGGGGGTAGGAGTTCCCTGGATGCTGACGCCCACTTTGAGGGCGGGGGCTGCCCTTATTTTTGGCTGTAGCTTCAGTGTCTGTCTCGCAGCATAGGCCCCGTGAATATGGACCTGGCCTGAACTGCATACCCACAAGAATGAGCTCAGAGCTTCAGGGGGAGGGCGGGGGTACCTCGGTGCATAAAGTACATGCACAGGGCCGGAGAGTAAGCTGACCTGTGCTCGTGGCAGCGGAGACCATTAGAAATATGCCCTGATTCACATACAGGAATGTTTACTGCAGTGTTATTTATAAAATCAAAGTATTGGAAATAATGCTACATTTTCAACAACTTCCTCATGATTCTGTAAATAAGACCACAGCCATATGATAGACTATTTTAGCAGTTTCTCAAGGTTCCCTTTCTCTCAGAAAGTATTTCATTTACTCTGAATTATGGGCTTCTGCGATATTTTCACCTTCTTTTTACTTTCCTGTGCTTTCCAAATTTGATATGAGCATGCATGATTTTGATAATCAGAAAAAAGGTAGAATTATTTAAAAAAATATATTTTTTTACCAAATAGCGTGTTTCAAGCTTCTAATGGAATTATTCCTTACTTATCAGTCGCTTTGCAATGGTGGTTATGAAGACACACAATAATTTGGGCAAATACTTCACAGGGAAGATTGAGTGAAGAAAGCAGGGATTCAAATTGTGTGTTTTCTAGGATTGGAACTATGCAAAAAGCCACAAGTAAACAGAGGAAAAAGGACATGGCAAAAAAGTATCAACATAAAAATGTATCAACATATGCCATCTGGGGATGCCTGGGTGGCTCAGTCGGTTAAGTGTCTGCCTTCAGCTCAGGTCATGAACCCAGGGACCTGGGATCGAGTCCCGCATCGGGCTCTCTGCTCAGCGGGGAATCTGCTTGTCCTTCTGCCTGCTGCTCTCCCTGCTTGTGCTCTCTCTCCCTCTCTGTCTCTCTGACAAATAAATAAATAAGATCTTTAAGAAAAAAAACCAACATATGCCATCTGTGGCCACGTTACGGCAGTGGTGTTGGATAATTTTTTTTCTCTTCTTTGACCACTTTTGGTGATGTTGCTATTTAATTGTATTTAATGCCCACAAGCCCTTGAGAGACTGATGTAATCCTCCATTTCTCGAAGGGAAGCCATGGCTTGGAGCAGTGACCTGACCTGCTCCTCTGGCCAGCAACTAGCCGGGCCAGCGCTCAGAGCGGAGCCAGAGCGGCCTTTCCATTCAGCCGCGCCGCCTGCAGTGGTCGGTCACTCCCCATTCGAACCGAACAGAAGTGAGTCAATGAGAGAAAAGGAGGGGTGCCGTCAGGGTCTGGGGCTGCAGAAGCCCCCCATGCAGATTAGTTCTGGGGGTCAAGAAGGAAGGGTGTTAGGTTTGGGGGCAGCAGTCCCTTGTCAGAACTGGCTGTCAGGGGCAGGCAGAGGGCCCTGCCACTCGGAACAAAATGGGAGGAATAGAGCAAACCCGTTTCTTTGCGTAAAGCTATGAGCATTCATTAGCCTCTTTTTGCTTTCTTAAAGAGAGCTGCCTCTGGGTCGTGTGGAGGATCTGTCTGTTGGGGTGAGGGTGGCTTGGGCCTGGGAGGAGGCTTTGGGGGAGAGTCTGAGGGTTTGAGCCGTCCGCTGCAACAAGGCTTGGGGGGCCCAGGTGGGCTGTTTTGAAGATGGAATTTATAGGACTTGCTCCTGGTGGGAAAAAGGGGAGCAGTTAGGGTACTTCTTGGTATTTGGCTTGACTGGCTGGGCAGGGGGATGCTGTCTACCAAAGTAGGAACTGGGGGACCTAGGTCGGGGACATGCATTGAGTGCGAGGTGCTTGGGGCATAAGGGCCATGGATGGTGGCCTGGTCACCCTTGTATGTAAATGGCCTGGGGCTCACGATGAAGCTCTGTGCTAGAGAACCGGAGCTGGAAGTCAGAGAATTCCCAGTTAGCCTTAGAGAGTGTGGTGCTGGGCAAGAGTGGCTGGGCTGCCTCCCGAGGGCATTGCTCATGGCGAAGGTAACCGTGGGGAGGGCAAAGATGCATCCGTCCCTCATTCCAAGACCCTCGCAGGGGTGCAAAGCTTATTACCTCACATTTCAGAGCTGACCTGGACAGAGAGCAAGAAGCCTTTGAGAGAGAATGAGAGGAGAGAACGGCGGGATAGGGGGAGATGAATTGAGAAAGATTGGCTGAAAGGATTGCCTGGACTTTTTGTCTTTTCTAAAACCAAGAAGGCTCTTGTGAGAGTCACAGACTTGAAGGTTCAGCAGGCTATTTAAGAAGACAGGAGCATGCAGAGAGGAGCCCCTCCTTCTTTCTTAGTCTTGGGAGCTGAGTGTTCCTCTAAAGCTGATTTTGCCATGGAAGGAGCTGTGCGGGGCGCTGGTCTGCGTGGGGTGCTGGTGCATTATAAGGCATTGATTTTTCACTATTTCATCTATCTGCTGTGATCTACTCAGTTCTCTGTCTTCCTGCTTTGCTCCTGACCTGTGATTGGTGCCTTATGTATGTTATCTCACTGAATGATCCCAGCACACGGGGCTGGTGAGCTCATCACCCCACTTGCAGGTGAGGGAAACAGGCTCGGAGAGGCTGGTCCTTCCCCCAAGTTCCACACCAGGAGGCCGTGTGGCTGGGCTGGGCTCCCAGGCCCTACGCAGGGGGTCAGCACTCTGGAGAGGCTGCTTGCAGTGGAATGGGAGCTGCGCTACCAGTGAGGAGCTCTCTGGGGATGCTGCTGAGCCAGCGTACCTGCCAGTTGTTCCTTTCCTCCTTCTCTTCTGTCTGGCCAAGGGATGGGGCCTTGGCCCTCCGTCTCAGGCCCCTGCTCCACTAGCGTCCCCTCCCACACGAACATGGGAAAAGACTTGGGGCAGCACCAGAACCAGCCTCGCCAGCCTCTGTTGCCATGTCTAACAGCCGGCAGAGTCCAGGCCCCTCTCCCTCCTGAAAATCTCCAATCACTGTACCTTCTTCTCTGTTCACCCATCCTCTCATTGCCCAGCCTCATCCTGGGTCTCCCTGCCTCCTTTCTCAGGCTCCAATCCATTCTTCTCACCACCCCAGAGGAGGACTCTTCTGAAAGCACATATCCCATAAGAGTTTCGCCACCTTTAAAACCCTCCCGCAGCGCCCCTCCCCCCCCCCCCTCATCTGCTTCTCCCACAAGCGCTCTAACCACCCAAAGCACTTCCCTACAAGGCTGTCCACGGTCTGCCTCTCTGTCTTTGTTCATGCTGTCCCTTCCAGCTGGAATGCCTTTCCTGCCTTCACCACTGAGCATATTCCCTACTCACCCTACAACACCCAATCCAATGGCCCCTGGCCTGTGCAGTCTTGCCCGCTGGCCGCATGGTCTGTCCCTCCTCCTTGGTTTCCTGCACCTGCCATACGAGCCTCCATTCTAGCACCGGCTACATGGTGTTGGCATCATCGACTTACCTGCCGTGTCTTACACTGACTTGGGACTGGGATGGTGTCTTCGTCGTCTTTGCACCCCAAGAGCCTAGCCAGTGCCCCATCACGTTAGGAACCAAAAGATGCCTTTAATAACTGAATGAACAGGTGAATGAGTAAACAAAAAATCCCCCTGGCTGACCGAGAAACTCCACATTTAAATAACACCGGAGCTCTGGCTGCCTCGTTTTCAATATCTTTATTTAAAATCAGGGCCTTATCTCTGTTCCTAAGCTTCTTGATGATGACACATTCTCATAAATGTCTTCTTCTTGATGCCACATTCCAAGGGAAGTGAGACCGCGTTTATACGTTTGCCATTTGCTTCTGCCAACGTTTCATCAAAACCCCAGGGGCTGCTTTCCTTGGGTGGGATTCTAATCTTTGTTGACAGCAGCAAATGGAGATAAGACATTTTACTTTATTATCTGTTGTCTTGGTTTTTATTGCTCTCCTATTTTTTTTTTTTTAATTTTTTATTCTGAGGAACATTCTAGGTGAGTTATTAAAAACATTGCCTGCTGGGTTGAGTCAGAGTCATTATCTGGCAGGGAAGGAAAGAATTTGCATCTGAGTACTGGGTGGAGAAAGGCCCTGCTCCTATTTGTGTTTACTATTGCATTTCTGGCTAGGGTTTTGTTAAAAATCAGAATAAAGATGCTGGCCTATGTTTTTATCTGGGTGCTTTCTCCAGGCCTGATAGAGGACTGTTGGGGTAACTTTCGGAAATATATGTATTGTTATCAATTGATCATTGAAAAGTGAATGTGGCTTTTTTTTTTTTTTTTTTTTAACAAAACCCCCATGGGGCTGTCTCAGAAGGAATGTGCTCAGGGTTTCAGTGAGGGCCTGGGTGGCTGGGTGGCTCAAGGATCGCTCTGCAGCCCCATAACTGAAACTGCTTTTAATTGCCGACTTCTTGTGCTTGTTAATTCAAACAAACGCTGGTAAATAAACACTGCAATAAAGCAAGTGACTTGGTAATACATTGGATGTAGAAGAAGGCTGCTAGAGCTTAGTGAATCTTCTTCTTTCCTCCGGGACTCGTCAGCGGGAGCTGGAGCTGGCTCACACCCTCTCCTGAGGGCCAGTGATGAAAAGTCTGCAAGCCAGTTGTTAAGCCGTCACAAGCTTGTAACCAACCAGAGTGGGAGCGTTTACACCCTGGAAATGAGCAAACACAGACAAATTAGGCCTCTCCCCCCAAAATGACATGAAAGGCAATATGGAAGAAGGGGAATATATTGGTTGGGGATTTGTGTGAACTAAAGCAGGTGTAAAATGGGATAGTGACTTCTACATTATAAGCCAGGTGTGAGGACTGAGACAATATAAACTAACACTGTCCCACAGGAGCTCAGTAAACGTGAGCTGCTTCTTGTACTTACATAATAGTCGCATTTCTGGGGAGTTGGTCATCTGACTGGATGGAATGCCTCTACCTAGGTTGGGCGTCCAGTGGGAAGCCTGCCTCATTCCAGCTTTGTGAGCCCCCCATCTCAACTGACATTGCCTTGGCACACCTGTCCCTCCTCACTCACCCTTTCCACTGTGCTAGCTTTTTACCTTCCTCCTCCATCCCACCCATTATAAGCAACATCAGATTGGATCATTGATCTCGCCTGAGAAATCCTCAGTGGCTCCCTACTTCCTACAGGCAACAGCATGAGGTCCTTATGGCATTGAAGGCTCATCCAAAGGTGGGCCTTATTGCTAGTTCCAGTCCCTGTGCCACTGACCTCCTGCACCCTAAGGACTTCAGCCTTCTCTTAGTTCTGTAAAGCCACTATACCTTTTCTCACCTTCTGGTCTTTGCCCACGCAGTCTCCCCTCTTCTTTATCCCATGTTCTCTGCCTTATGACCCAGCTCAAATGTCACTTGCAGAAACCAGTCTTCAATTCCCCAATTCATTTCTCATCTGGGAGTCTCAAGGTCCCAGCATTGCCCACGGTCCCTGCACCTGTCTCTGCTTGGGCAGAGTTCTCCCGCTACCTGGTTGGGTTGCTGACGGTAACACTAAAAGCAGGGCTTCATAATGTTTTCTTGAATCCCATGTGGAAATAGTAAGAGGAAGATGTTCATAGAAAGTAAAGCAGTATTTAAAATTATTTGTAATTAATTAATAATAATAACTTTTATTTTATTGAACATCTGCATGTATCAGGTAGTTTGCTAGTCATTTTCCATCTCATCTTTACTATAACTCATGAAGGAGGCACCATTTTTGATATACTGAGGAAAAAACTGGGGATCAGAGAGGTTAGTTAAGGTAGCTAAGATCACACAGCCAACTAGGGGCAGAATCAGGCTTTTCTGACCCAGAGTGGTGTGTGTGACTATGGATGTTTTTGAGTGTATGTGTGAGCGTGTGTATGTGCTCTTTTGTCTATACCCATCTTCCAAATTGGGAAACCCTGCACATTTTGGGAACTGGCTAAATTACAGTAAACTGAAAAGTGGTTGTTAGAATTCTAAATTTTGCTGCCTCCCCTTGCTATTTGCCAAGAATTAGGCTAATTTTGCTTTGGCTCTTTCCTTCTTTCTTTTCTTTGAATACACTGTTTGGCCAAGCCCTGAAATGCATTGATCCAAAAAAGAATAAAAAAAAAGAGAAGCAATATTTCCCGAGGGAGAAATGCCATTTTCCTCACTGCTTGCCATGTGGCTAGCCTCATGGTCCCATCACATGGTGGGAGGGTTGATCTCCTGACTTTCTTGCTCTCTGGGCCTCTGCTGCTGAATGCATGATTATATTAAATGTGATTTAAAAAAAAATTTATGATGTTTAAGCTCCTGGAACTGTCAGAGGCAGACAGGTCCTAACAAAGTGACTGTATGTGCAGCTTGTGTGTCACCACCATGTTCTATAATTATAAGAAAACCAGTTGTCATAGCAACTGCCATAGAGGCCTAGCTTCCTCCTGGAGATGCTGACAAGCTCCTCAGCTCCGTGATCCGAGAAATTGGGAGGGAATTTGGTTCTCTGAGAACATTCAACTCTCACTTGGGTGTTAATCGTGAGCTCACTCTGATTCTCCACAACTTGAACTCAGTCATGTTATGCAATCTGACAGATGCGGGTTTGAATCTGGTTCTAGAACTCACTGGCTGTTTGACCTTGGGCAAGTCACCTCACCTCCATGAGCCTCAGTTTCCTCTTTTGCAAAATGGAGATGCTAATGCCCACTTCAAAGGATTGTTGTAATGATTATGTTTGTGGTGTACCTGTCAGGGTCCCGTGATATAAATTAGATATGTTTCCCTTAACCTCTTCACTGTGAACAAGTGAAAAATGAAAAATGCTGAATTAGAGAGGTTGGTTGTTTTAATAATAATGGTATTATAATAGTAATAATTTTGGCAGCATTTGTGGCTGGAAAACCAAATTACTAAATAGAAATTCTAGGTTGTATCATGTATATGAGGGAAAGAAAGAAAGAGGGATGGAAAGAGAGAAGAGAGAGAAAAGATAAATGAATATGCACCTAGGTGAAATTAACTTGAATGAAAATTCTGCCAATTTTTTTTTAAACTACATTTCTTTGAAGCTAAGAAAAGGATCCTTAGTCTCCAAAAAATCTCTAACCTATGTTAGGAAACCTAGTTTCTAGTCTTAGTCTCTGGACCTCAGTTTTCCCATCTGTAAAATGAGGCAGTTAGGTGGGATTGTCCCCAAGGGCTCTCCTGTCTTTGATGTTCTTACTGTGGTTCTCAACCAGGGATGATTTTGCAACGAGGGGACATTTGGCAATGTATGGAGACATTTATAGTCATCACAACTGTGGCGCACGTGTGTGCATACTACTGGCATTTAGTAGATAGAGGGCAGAGATACTGCCAAACATCCTGTAATGCCCTGGATGACCTCTACAATGAAGAATTATCCTGCCCCAAATGTCGTGCATGCCAAGGCTGAGAAACACTGGTCTAGGACTTACCACCATGTTTATTGGTCTAGAAACAGGAATCATGTCACTATCACCCCACTGAAATGTGTCAGATTTGTCAAATATTCAGTTTCTTATCCTAGCCATCTCCTGGAGGTTTGAGGCCCTAGAAAAATTGGTTAAGGTAAAGACAAAGACTTCTCAAGATCCCAGGGGCTTAATAAAAAATGAGATGGCCTTGGGAGGTGGGGAAAATATGGTCCTGTGAATTTTCTTTTTCCTGGGTACTGCATAACTCTAAACAGACCAAATATGATTATTTCATGGGCAAACAGAGTGCAATTTGAGACCCATAAATAACTTTATTATTATTTCTCTACAGAGAATAAAAATAAGTCTTTGTATGTATTTCAACTGCACCCTCATTTCTTGCTTCAGCCTTTGATTTTGACATTTCGAGTTACACCTAGTGTGTGTCTCTTCTCAGAGTCATTGTGATCCCTCCTTAATCCTGCTTAAAATCATTTTGGGGCTTCCCTTGGCCTTCAGGGTGAAATCTGAACCCCCTAGTTCATTGTACCGGGTCCTCAGAACCTGTCTTTTGCTCATCTCTTCAATCTCCCCTCCTTCTTGCCACCAAACTCCTCCTGCCAACCCACATTACCCACGGAATCCTGGGCACACTCTGACCTATCTCCTCCACTCCTCAGCTTAGCTGTTTCTTGTACCCTAAATACTTTTCTCTCCCCCATGGTCCAGTGCACACCTGTTCATCTCATTGGTCTGGCTCAAACATCTCTCTCTGGATGAAGCCAGTCCTGGTAGCCCATCCTCTCTTCCCCGTTGTCAGTTGTGGAACTGACCATTTCCTCTGGGATCTTCCTCACTGGACAGAGTTTGTCAGCTTGACCTCCTTCATGCAGTTACTTCCTTACTTGCGATTTTCCATGGCCCTGTGAAAGCCTGGGCTCTTGGAGACAGACGTCACCCCTGGCTGCGTTCTCCATCACCAGTAGCTATTGACTACGGGGCCTTGAAAACCATGGGTGGTAAGTAAGTTTTCTTTTTAAACAAAAGTAACACATCTACATGTGCAAAATTCCCACAGTATAGAAAGGCATAAACTGAAGAATGTCTCCTTTTCTCTCCCTTCATAATCCTTCTCATCTCAAAAACCCATCGTCTATGTCTATGCTGTCCAGATTGAAAGCCTCTAGCCAAATGTGGCTATACTCGTTTAAATTTATCAGAGTGAAATAAAATTCAGAATTTAATTCCTCAGTCACACAAGCTACATTTCGAATGCTCAATAGCCATGGGAGTCCAGTGGCTACCATATTGGGTAGCTCAGATTTACAGGATGTTTCCATCATTGCAGAAAGCTCCATTAGATGGCCCAGGAATAGTTTATGTTCCCATCTAGAGACATTTTCTACATCTCAGCATATATAGATTTATATATGCATGTATACATTTGATATCCTTTTTGTTTTCTGAAATGGGACCATTTTATGTATATTCTTCTGTACCTTGCTTTTTTTCTCTTAATAATATAGCTTAGAGATCCTTCTATATCAGCACATTGAGATCCTTTTATGTTCTCGTTAATGACAGTAGAATGAGAGCTTTCATAATCTTCCTCAATCAGTCTCTTATTGTGGTTCTAGCTTTCAGTCTTTTGTCGTTAAAAACCATGCTGCAGTGAACTTCCTAGTGTGTGTAGCTCCGCAAACACGTGCACACACACACACACATCTTTCATATATTTTACAAGTATATTTGTAGGCTATAAGAATCTTCATATTACAAGCTTTGCCAGAGAGTCTGTGAATCTTCAATTTTAATAGATTGGGCCAAATTATCTGCCAAAATTTTCCCCACCAATCTATACTTCCTCCATCATGCCTACAAGTATGTTCTTCCCCACATTGCTAGTTTTAGCAATCTTTAAAAGCTTTACCAATTGGATATAGAGAAAATGGCGCCACTTCTTTGTTTAAGTTTGTATGTCTTTCATTATCAGTGAGATGGAGCCCCTTTCTGTGTACCAGTTGACTGTTTGACGTTTGTTTACTTCCTAGAAAACATTCTATTTGGTTGGACCACTTGATGTTCCTTCCTACTGATTTGTGTGGCCTCTTCCCAAAACTAAGAACTTAGTCATTCTCATTTATTTGGTACTTTCTTAGTTGTCTTTTGCCTTTTGGTTTTGTTTATGGTGTAACTTCTTTTTTAAGCCTGCAGGATTTCCTACTTTTGCTTTAACTTAGATTAATTGCCAACTCTGGAAGGCATAAAGGAAAATATTGATACATTTGATTCTATAAAAATCAAGGCCTTCTCCTACCCTAAACTCATGTTTTCTTCTAGTAGTTTTATGATTTTATTTTCTACATTAAAATGTTGATCCATCCAAAATTTGCAAAGAGTAAGGTAGGAATCCAACTTTCTTTGTAAATGGCAGTTTGCCATTTTTTCCACATTCATTAGTTAATCCTTCCACTCTCTGACTTGACATACCCCCATTTTTAGATAGTGCATTCCTATTTGTATTTGAGTTTACTTCTGGGTTCTCTTTTCTTCCTTTGATGTGACAATTATTTGACATAAAAAATCGAGACAATTTGATATTGTCAAATATCAATATCAAATTGTCTCAATTACATAGTTTTGTGATTTATTATTATTTATTTATTAGTTTTAAGTAGGCTCCACACCCAGCAAGGAGCTCAGTGTGGGGTTTGAACCCACAACCCTGAGATCAAGACCTGAGCTGAAATCAAGAGTCAGATGCTTAACCAACTGAGCCACCCAGGCACCCCTTAATTACAGAGTTTTATAATACATCTTATAATCTGTGTAAACTGTTCTTCCCTCATTCCTTTGACTTTTCAGAACCCCTTACCCATTCTAGCATGTATGCTTTTCCAGATAAATACGAGTATATTTTTTAGGTTCTAAAAACTCATGCTATTTTTTCATTTGGGTTATAAGAATTTGTAGATTAATTTGAGGAGAAGCTACATCTTTAAAATATTGAGTCTGTGTAGACACAAATTTAACTTTGCATCTGAAGTCTTTTAGAGGTTCTAGTTGAACTTTAAAATCACCTTTACAGTTCTTATTAAATTTATTCCAAATATTTTACCTATTTTTTGTTGATATTATAAGAGGGACATTTTCTTCCATTATGTTTTCTATATTATTTACACATAATAAAAATGTTTTTGAATTTTATACCTTTATTTGTCACCAGGTAGTTACTAACGTATCTTATTTTTTTTTTTTTAAGATTTTATTTATTATTGGACAGAGAAAGACACAGAGAGAGAGGGAACACAAGGAGGGGGAGTGGGAGAGGGAGAAGCAGGCTTCCCGCTGAGCAGAGAGCCCGATGCGGGGCTCAATCCCAGGACTCTGGGGTCATGACCTAAGCCGAAGGCAGACGCTTAATACTGAGCCACCAATGCGCCCTCATATCTTATCGTTTTTAATAATTTTTTGGAAAACATAATCCTTTGGGTTCTATACATATGTAATTGTACCATTTGCCAATAATGCTGATATTGTTCCTCTTTCTGTACTTAGTTTTCTTGTGTTACTTCTTTGAAGATTGTTTTTAGACTCCTAATGTCATTTTCTTGTCTAATTGCATGGCTCAACATTTTCAGGTCTGCTATTTCAAACATTTTGCTATTTACACTTTTTAAAAATTTATTTTAGAGAAGTAAGGGAGGCACAGAGGGAGAGGGAGAAAGAGTCTTAAGCAGACTCCTCACTGAGTGCAGAGCCTGACGTGGGGCTCAATCTCACAACACTGAGATTGTGACATGAGCTGAAACCAAGAGTCAGACACTTAACCGACTGTGCCACCCATGCGCCCCTTTGTCATTCACATTTCGATGGACTTTTTTTTTTCCTCCCCAAATGCCTTTTCTGCGTGTATGGAGAGGATCATATGGTTTGTCCTCTTTGGCTGGCATTATGGTAAATTATATGAGTAGATTTTTAAATACTAACCCATTTGTACATGTCCACATTTGGTCACGGCCTACTACTGAATTCTGTTTGATAATATATTCTTTGGAAATTTTGCTTTAATAATGTTGTGAGTTTGTGTTGAGTAATTTTGTGTGTGTGCTGTCTTTGTCAGGTACGGTATTATGCTGCCTTTGTAAAGAAAATGTATATGCCTTTTTCTTTCTCGATGCTCTAGAAAATTTGAAAGAATAGAGAAATACCACTTCTTTGAGTTTTTTGTTTTTTTTTTTTAAGAATTAATACATAAAGTCATCTGGCTTAGTGTTATTGGGAGGTGTGGGTAGTTATTAGTAAATATGTGAAGAACTAATAAACAAATTTCATTTGTACCCAGCTTCCTCTCTAAAGCTTTGAAAGCTTATCTTTTGAAACACACCCATTGCCATTCTCTTGATGGTAGCTCCTTTCAGCAATTTTCTCTAAGTGGCCCCATTCAGTCAATAAATATTTACAGAATAGCCACCATGACCCAGGCCTTGGGGTAGGTGGTGTGGGTGATTCATGGAAGTACTAGACTTGGCACATGATCTAATGTTCCCGGCATCCAGCCGAAACCTCCATTTGTGTGCCTTTATTTGATTTTAAAGCAACATCATTTATCATTGAATATTAATAGAACTTGGGGCTCTGTATTTACAGTTTCCCCTTTAGGCATATAAGAATTATTTTTGGCTGTAAAGTGCAACATCTCACTCCATCACACGGCAAATTGTCTCTCCTTTTTGTGTTGGAGCATGCTGCCTGCCGTCTCTGACTCTGGTCTGGGGAGCAGGGCCACGCCGATCGGCGGCAGCTGGAGCTCCTGCTGTTACTCACCTGGCTTTACTTCTCTGAGCTAGGTTTTTTTTTAAACCTGTAAAATGGAGATACCAATCTCGTTTGGTGATACTTAGTTGGGAAAACATTCGTAAAGCATCAAAATGCAGTGGGCACCCAGTAAACCTGAGTTTATCTCCTTATTTTGGTATTTCCCCCAAATACCCAGCTCGGTACTAGGCTATGAAGAAGCCACTCATGGAATATGTGTTCAGGTCTGGATTAGTTTTAGAGCCCTTGACTGGTCTTCCTACCTCCCAGTTTTACCACCTCCAATTCAATTTCCATCTGCCAGAGTAATATTTAATGCTCAGATGGAACCACATCAGTGAACGCTGGATATTAACCACAGTTAGCTCTCTGGTTCTCCCAGTAAACTCTAGTCTGACACCGTGCTCCTTCTTGAGCTTGCCTCTGTTTACCTTTCAAGATTCCTCTTTTACTGTCATATGCCATCCACACCTCCATACCTTTGCACAGTCTGTTCTCTCTGCCCGTATCACCCTTCCCCGCCCCTTCCAGGCTGGCTCAGGAGCCCTCTTGCCTGGTGCTGTCTTCATCACAGCTTGCCTCCTAAAGGGCTCTCCTGAGGGTAGAGACCACATATCTGTCATCCGTACGTCCCATGTGCCTGGGCCTGGGTCTGCTGTGGACTAGGTGCTTTGCCAGTATCCATTGTCAGGTGCGTGATTAGTCTTTGGGTTACATGGTAAAATATGAATGAGATTTTCTCCATTTCAGTTCTCAGAGGAGCCCTGGGGAAATAGTTCTTTAAAACATGAAAATGAGGCCAGGAAAATCAATTGCATTTCTCGGCTGCAGGAGATGACGGAGAAGCGTGACTTTCGTGAGCCTCCCAGGGCACGGCACTATAATGGGGAGTCGGAGGCACCTTTCATTTAACGTGGCTTTCATGCAGGGCTCAGGCTGGAGCTCACCAAACCGTTCAGCCGCCCACTGCTCATGAAATGCAGAAGCAGGCTTGCTTGAAAAGCCCCGAGACGCCTTGCACAGCTCCTTTCTTCTTTTTAAGTAATAACGAGCTGGCTGGGCAGCCTTGCCAATGATTTTACGGTTAAACACCCACGCTCCAAGATGCCTCCTTCAATAAGTGGTGGGGTCAAAAAGGTCAGAGACGCGACAGGAGGGCGAATATTGATGGAGTGTCCTCTGGGCTCCAGGCACCGGGCTTGCTGTCTTTATCATATTCCGGATCTTCCTAACTACCCTGTGACGGGGACATTACTGTAATCTCTCCCTTTGTACAGAGGAAAAACAGAGGGCAAGAGAGAGGTGGCTTGCCCAAGGCCACCCAAGTCAGATAGGAACTATTTGTGTATCTTCTGAGCAGTTTTCTTTTCTTTCTTTTTTTCTTCTTCCTTCCTTCCTTCCTTCCTTCCTTCCTTCTGGACTCTGAATGTTCTAACAGATCCAGTTCCTTTCTTTTGTCAGGCTGCTAGTAAACATTGAGCCAATTTTTGCCCCCTGCTCTGAGTATGGGCACTATTGTAACACCTGTTTCCAATTCATGCCCATCTTTGTTCCTTCCACTTACTTCATTACTATTTTCCTCATCTGTAAAATGGATATAATCATAGTAATCCCTGTCACAGAGGATTGCTGTGAAGAGACACTGGAGAAACCAGATAATGTACTCAAGGCAGAACTTGGCACATCGTGAACACTCAGTGAATGGTAGTGATTACTAAATCATGTAGCTCATAAGTTGCCCTAAATCATTTCTGGAAAAATATGGGGAGGGTGTAATAAAAATCAGACGAATTAAACTAGTTAGGTGGCATTTATTTACTCAGACAGATTTATTGAGCACCTACTGCAGTCAGGCCCTGGCCCGATACAAGGGCTACCAAGATAAATCCTCAAGGCTGGGGACCCTCAGGGAACAGACAGCACGGGCCAAACGTGAAACTGGCTTACTTAGCCATGGAACCTGTCACTAAGAACATCCCACACTCTGCATCTTCTGCCCTGCTTGATTTCTGTGTCCAGGAAGCCGCCCTGACCTGAACCTCGCTCCCAACACTTTGGTTTTCTGCAATCCTGCAAAGAACCGCATATAGGAAATGACACTGCCCCTTCACTTTGGGTCACGATGCCCAGCTCCTCCAACCAGGACCACTGGGAAGAGTTGGGCTGAGGTCACCGTTGGATAAGCACGAAAACAGGGGCCCAGACTGCAATCTCTTTAGGGAACTCAGCAGAGGGAGGGTAATTTCATTAGGCTCCAAGCCCTTGCTTTAGTGTTCTGCAGAGAGGTCTCTCTGCGGCCCTGCAGGCTGGCTGTGTGCTCAACCTTGTGTGTCTACTGGGTGATTTGCTTGCCTTTGTAGAATCAGAGCAATTTTTAAGGGACATGCGCTTCCATTATTTGGAGTCAGGGAGAGTGGGCGAAATGCAAGGGTCTGATTCCTGCCCCGAGAACACCACGCAAAAGTTAATCAAGGCTCTGACTCACCAGACCATTTTGATGAAATTAAGAGGTTCAGCTAAGCATCGACTATTTCAGTGACAGGAAGTCAAGCAGTTGGCTCTGCAGGCGACTGCTTAAGGAATGTACTTCAGTAATAATGACAGTAACGATATCCAACATTGTTGCGAGCTTTACATCCAGTGTCTTTGGGAGTCCTTCCAATGTGCCTGGTAGGTAGTTGTTAAGATATTTCCATTTTTGCAGATAGGGGATGGAGGCTCAGAGAGGTGGCACTACTTGCTTAAGGTCACACAGCCAGAAAATGGTGGAGCAGAGACTGGATGCCAGGCCAGTCTGGTGTCAGAGCCTGGCTCCTTCTCCTGCCTTCCACTGCTTCCTTTTTAAACCCCTGTATCCCAGTCCCTGCAAAGCCAAAACTGAACTGCTCTACCCTTTGTACCCTGAATCCTTGGAAGCCTTTTGTTTTCTTCATAATAAATTAAAATCGTAATCACGGCAGCAGTAGATCGACTTCATGTCCTATCTGCCCAAAGCCCATTTGCCTGCATGTTGGGAGAGATTTGTAGCTACAGTCACTCCTCGTGGAAACAGCAAGGCTTGTGCAACATCTTAATTTACTGAGCTTCCCCGCATGCCAAAGAGCCCTGGCAAGATTTGCGAGGGTCTCCCTGTCTGGACCCTATTTATAAAATGCAGGTGAGTGACAAGGCTGCAGGGCAAGCTCCAGGGCTCCCCTTGCTCAGCAGCCCAAGCAGGAGGAAGGCCCAGGTGTGCTGAGCAAATGTTAGAAAGAAGGCCTTGACCTAGCCTTGCTGTGGGACCCTGGGAAGTCCCCTAGCTTGACCTCAGTAAGACAGGGACAATAACAACTTCATCAAACAGTTGTGCGGACTCGATCAAGCAACAGGTGGAAAACCCCACGCCTGCTCACAGCAGATGCTCGATAAATGTTAGGTCCTTCTTCTCCACACCTCCAAATCCCCTCCCTTCCCTGGGGTAGAAGGTGCTGGGCCTCTCGGAGATGTTTTGTGGACACATGCTCCGGACCCCTTGAATCCCCCAACCTGTCCTGTGCAGTAATCAGTCATCACCTCCCTCGTGGAACTGATTGGGGACAAGTCCTGAT
This sequence comes from Potos flavus, assembly GCA_028534135.1. Taxonomy (NCBI): domain Eukaryota; kingdom Metazoa; phylum Chordata; class Mammalia; order Carnivora; family Procyonidae; genus Potos; species Potos flavus. The sequence continues at coordinate 78,012,782 of CM052895.1, read as the reverse complement.
TTCAACCTTTGCCGCTATCTGACCCTAAACCAATGACTTTTTGGAAACTGATTTCCTGTAAAATAAGATTAAAAAGACCAATTTTATAAGGAAACATTTACAATGCATAATGAAAGAAAACATAGTTTTGTATCTGCTGCTCCCAATTTAAACATTGGGAAATTTCACTTAAAGTTCAGAACCTCCGTCTTTTTTTGAGAAAGCAGATCAGCTGTGATAGGCCCTCCTTCCTGTCCTTGATGGCGCTTGCCTGGGGCTGAGCAGCTGCTGTCCCCGGGGATGGGGCCCCCGTTTCCTCCAGTGCCTCGCCCTTGGCGCTCTTCCCTCATTTATGTTGCTTGTCTGCCCTGTGCTCGCACATAGCGGGAGACTGGGAAACGTTGACTCCCTCCCCCTTGATACATTGTTTAGATCAAGTTGTACTTGTTTACATCTCTCTTCTGCATTTGTTTTTATCAGCTTAGAAAGATACAACCTTGTGAAGTAAGGCCTCAGCCTCTCCATCCTATAAAAACATCACCGCCTTAACATTTTCTGGTCCAAAACGAACAATGGTTTGAACTTCTGAAATGAAGAATACTTTAGGAGGCCAGAGATTTGTCTCCACATAAGCCGGGCCCCCAGACCCTCATTTCTTCTTTCTGATGATTATGCCAATAGCAAATCACATTGAGAAATAAGTTATTGCTTTGAAATGTTCCAGTTTAAATTGTGTTTTTTTCTTTTTTAAGGCTTCCACAATTATTAATGAATTCCCGGCTTGAGCTGGTCAACACTTGGGCGCACTCCTCCTTCCATGGGGGAATTTCCCTTCCTGGGTTCTGAAAAAGCCTCTCAATCATTGTTTCCTAGAAAGTTTGAGGAAGATGTTTCCTTTTCCTCTCAAAAGGCAGTTTACTGGGCGGGATTCATTTGGGGCCCTGGAGAATAGGTTTCTTTAATGGGTTTTTCTGGGCTTCCACAGGGAGCTGAGCCAGCAGTGTAATGATGCCATCTTTTTGGTTTAGGGATGGAGAGAAGCTTTGTCTTCCGAGCTACTAGCAGCCATTCCAGAGGAAGTAGTGTGAGTGGAAGGTACACACAGCCTTTGGGATCACGCCTGGGTTCAAATTCTGCTTCTTAACTCATTATTTGAGTTTACCTAGGCAAGCGACTTACCTTCTTCGGGTCTTCCGTTCCTCATTTATAGAACAGGAAAACTGAGAAGACCTACCTTATAGGGTCGGTTTTAAAAAGGTATCAAGAAGAAATAAAGTTAAAAAAGAAAAGAAGAAATAAAGTTAAAACAGCCAACTGTATTTAAATACTCTTACTGCCCATCTTAAACCTTTCCAATGCAATCCTCTTGGATGTGGAAACACGGCCCAGAAGCACAGCCAACTCTCTCTCCAGGAACTGACTCCAGCAGAGGAATTGAACAGAAGATGGGAGTGAACAAAACACACGCTCACTCTCCAGACCTCTCCTGCCCCTCCAGGGTCAGCGTTTCTACCCCAGAGGTAATATGACAGAAATTGTTCTGCCCTCCGCTTGAAGGCGGAGTGGCCCCGGCCACTGGTGATGGCTGTCTCCAGTCCTGTCCAGATAGTTCATAAAACCCAAATAATTTATTTTCTTCTGATGAGGACAAACAGACCCATGAAGACATCAGGGGTCTTTGTTTTGGTCACTCCGGTAATCTCTCATTCACAGGTACGTCCTTGAGTCCAGGGAATCCAAAATAGGAGAATGAATCCATTAGTCTTCAATGAATGCTATTTGTTTGGCATGAAAAAAAAAAAAATCATTCAAAGCATGGAACTGTGGGACAGTCAGAGGAAATCAGATTTTAAATCTGGAGGCTATCTTCATTCTGAGCCCAGGCATTGAGCTCGGTATTTCCGCACAGCGATCTCGTTTTCTCCTCACCCCTGTGCTTCGAAGTAGTTATTATGATCCCAATTTCCAGATGAGAAAGCTGAGGCCTGGGAAATCTAAATGAGACCGCCACTGCATTTCTCCCTGTTTATCAGGACGGAACAGACTGATGGTAAAGTGTCCCTCCTGAGGCCACACTGAAACCTTCTTGGCTGACCTGGGAGTATCTGGGCCTCAAGGATGGGCTCAGCTCCTAGACGTGACCTAAAGGCGAAACTGGGGAGCATCCTGACTGGGCCGTGCGGCTGTGCAGTCAGCTTACATAACCACATGTGTACTTTGCCAAGAGCTGGGAAGACGAGCGTTTTGGTGTCAGAATCCTTCCACTCTTTCCTTCTGAGGCTCCCTGCCGAGGACGTCTGTACGTAAGGGGGCAAAGTACCCCCGGAGAGACCTGATATCCCGAGAGAGAGCCTCTTCCGTGAGCGAAGTGGGCCTGAGGCTGTGGGTGGGAGGCCTCGGACAGTCTCTGGCTTCTCATCTTGGCCTGCTCACCCCACCCCAAGGAGGGAGCTTGTACTACGCTTTGAGAAAAGGGCCGTCCAAAGCACATTCGCCACCACCGGAGGGAGAAAAATGTGAGCTGGAAGATAGGAGAGAGAGTGTTTGTTCCCAAATCCCGAGGTCACCCAGTGATGACCTGGGTCAAGAGGCCACAAGGAGAGGAGGTATAGACTCGAAAAGAGATGGCACAGGCTCCTCCTGGGCAGGAAGAAGAAGACCCTTACCCTGTCCTGCTCCACGAGGCAAGAAGTAAAGAAGCGATGTTCAGGGGGCCTGAGCTGGAGGGGCAGGAAGGGAAAGGGTCGAGCCTGGATCCCGGTGCCCTGCCCGTCTTTAAGGCATAGGGTCCATAGTAAAGCACGGGCATTCCTGCCGAGCTCTGAAAATGAGGTCCACAATGCTTCTCCTTTACGGGAACCAGAAAGGGGGACAGTGAGGGGAGCCGTACCAGAGGTCCCTGAGACCACCCCAGGCTGGTGATTCACGAGCAGGACCCGCAGGACCCAGCGTGTAGCTGTATCCAGCACTTTGCTTGATTACAGCAAAAAGGAGACAAGGCACGGTCAGCAAAGGAGCAAGGACCACAGTCAGCCACAGGCTTCTAGACTCCTCTCCTCATGGAGTCACGCTGGACACAGCTCCCCCAGCAATGAGTTGTGACATGCAGGAAATGGTGTCTACCAGACAACTCACTAGAGACCCAGCGCCCGGGGTTCTCACTGGCAGCTGGCCACGTAGGCACCCCCTACCCGGCACGTACCCACGTTCCAGGCCCGCAGAAGGAAGCCGGGTGGTCAGCATCGCCCGTGCAGTCTGCGGAGGTCAGAAACAGTGAGCCACTCTTACCAGGTCTGGGGACGAGCCAGTTCCCAGGCACTAGCCAAGTGCCGACCTTGCAAGTAGACCTTCTGGAGGAGGAGGGCTCAGGCCTGGGGCTCTAACTCTTTTCTGGGAGTCTCTTTTCCAAGACTCCTCCAGGTGGGGAGGGCACACATGTCTGTGTGTCTGTGTGTAGGGGTGGGGGGCAAGAGGGGAGAGGAGGTAGAAGATGGGGGTACAGATTCCTTCCTCCTCACAGACAAGGGCAGCAAATTGAGGAGAGGGGCAGAAATGGCACCTCCCCCAAGCACAGCTGCCTCCTGTCCCGGGACCCTCTGCTGTGGGGCCGCTGTGGCACTGGCAGGCCTGGTTTCCCACTCTTGCAAGATTTACAGGAAGACGCAGAGTGGTTTATCTGGCTCCAAAACCCTGCCAGCATTCCTAGCGGTGCCACGCATTGGAACATGGGGAATGATTTCTAATTTTCCAAACCAATTTTGCTGACCTGATTCTCTCTCTCTCTCTCTCTCTTTTTAAATCAACTCTTCTGCCAAGAAAGGGGATTGAGGAATGAAAGTAGCTTAATGGAACCGGGTATTTGGGCTGCAGGGCTGGAGTCTCCATGGAGATGGGGTTGCAGGCTGAGTCTAGACAAGGGCTGGCTGGGACGCCGAAGACGGCTGTGTGCCTCTGACTGTGGGTGTGAGGTGCATCGAGGGGCCCCTGGCTGGACCAGACCCGCCCTGTTCTGCTCGGGGGACCGGCTCTGGGTGTGGCTGAAGCAAACGGCTGTGAGTCCTTCCCAGCTCCTCCCTGTGCTCTCTGTGGCAGGGCCAGGACAAGAAGTGGGCAGGTCACAGAGACATGGCCCCTGCCCTTGAAAAGCTCCTGATCTAGTAGGGTAGGCTGATGGGACAAGAAGTCGTGACAACAGAGCGCTAAGTGACCATGGCCAGAACCCAGCACCTGCGGGCTTCCGAGCGGTCTCACTCCCGAGGGAAAGGTCTGGGAAGGCTTCCTGTGTATCCAGGGGGAAGGCAGTGAAAAGGCATGTCAGTAGCAGGAAGCCTAAAACTTTCAGGAACTAAAGAGAGAGAGGGAGAGAGAGAGAGGGAGAGAATGTGTGTGTGTGTGTTGGTGCGTAGGTTTCTGTGTGTGTCTGTGTGCATGTGTCTACGTGTGTCAGTATGTTGGTCTGTGTGAGTGTGTATGTGTGTGTGTGAGTGAGGGTTCCTGGGGCAGTAGTAGTTGGTGACGTGGGACAAGTCAGCAGAAGCCAGATGATGAAGACAGTGCAGTGTCAAGGAAAGACGATGTGTTTTGGATCCCAACAGATCTGGCTTCTAGGTCTTTCTCCACTACTGATGGGCTGGAAAACTGGCAACTTACCTAGTGCCCGCAATCCTCAGGTTCATCATCTGGAAAGCAGGAATATCAACCATACCCACTTTCTGGGATACTGGGTAGGACCGAGTGAGCTAATATTTGTAAAGTACTGAGAGTCTGTCAATCAAGGATGTGAGCTCCTTGCTCTCTTCTCTCGGAGCCAGGCAAAGAGTTTTGGTCTTTGCCTTGATCTAACTATAGTTTGTTGGGCTTGTGTGGAAATGCTGGTTTCTGGGTGTCAGGGAAGACTGAGGGACTCAGAATCTCCAGGTGTAAGGTCTGGGCCCCTGCTTCAGCTCAGTCTCCTCGGATGGTCCTGACGCTCAGTAAATCGTAGATGCACCGCATCCGGACATGAGGTCAGCCCCGCTGTGGGCCGAGATGGGATCTGCAGCCGCTCCCACAGAGTGTGCTGGGGAATAATTTAGGAAGATCCCTTTGGAGGCCAGCGGAGATGATGGACGGGGAGCGGAAGGCAGGAGAAGCCAAAGAAAAGATGATCCCTGAGAGGTGCCTTTCTGTCCCATCAGTAAGAATCACCCTTGGGACCCTCAGGCCCTTGGGAGCCCAAAGGCAGACAGCACTGCCCTTGAGGGGCTGTCCATCTGGGAGCACAGGTCACAGGAGATGGCAACACGGTGTGACACCCGATGGTCCTCGTGCTGTGGAAACACCTGGACCAAACTCAGCTCTGAGGGTGCACGATTCTAACGGTAACAGAGATGGCCACGGGAAGCAATAGTTCATCACTTTCACGTTTACGTGGCACTTATTCACCTTGGTCGCACGTCATGACATTTTTGTGTAGATTAGTGTAATGACTTAGGGCCATGGGCAGGTGGTAAAGCGGAGGTGTGTCCAGGGCTGGGAGGGGCCAGACTTGGTATGTGGGGATACTTCCTCTGTGATCGTAGAGAGCTGGATGGGCCGCGAATGGGTAAAATGGGAAGAAGGAATCAGGATTCATGCAGGGATGCACGTGGATAAGAATAAATAGAAAGTGTGTAAAAACAGACTCAAGACGATGGCAGGATTGTAATGGGTGTTTTCCTCTTGGATTTCCAATGTTGTTCTTATTATAATGGTGCAGCACACTCTGAATAAAAATAAACTCTAACACAGCTATAGATTTATCAGCAGTATAACATATGGTAAGGCAGCTGTATTTCTGAGTTAGACCTGAGTTTACATCTTCACTCTGCCTTCATACATGTCCAGTCATGGCCATCTGCAAAATGGGCACATGGCTAGTACCCTCCGCACGGAATTTCAAGGACATGAAATGATGTGACCCACGTATGTGCTCCATGGGTTCTAACTAAGGTCATTACCACAGGCCGGGCCTAGCCTGAAGGCTTCATGCATTGCCACGTTCTGTCTTAGTGTGAGGTAGCCATCAGTATCACCCCCATTTTAGAGAGAAATAGGTCAGGGATTCCAAAGGTCAAGCAACTCGCCCGGGGTCACATAGCAAGTTAGTGACAGAGCTAGGCTCTCGGTCTAGACATTCTGGCCTGAAAGCTCTACTCCATTAAGTGCTTGGTGCAAGGGACAGGGCCAGGGAAAGCAGGATGTCATTGAGGCAGGATTTATGGAAAATTTACCATCCCCTTGCACTTGCTACTCGAGCCCTATTGTCAGGATCTTTGGGACTGAGCCAGGAGCAAGGCACCGGGTGGCCTAATTCTGTCTCTGGAGGTCCCAGCTGTCACATACAAAAGATGAATGTCTGTCGGGCAGCTCTGTTTTTATCTCCCCACAAAGTTTAATTTCCCCGATGTGAGTGGTTCGATTGCTTTGAGGTTTCCAGGGTTTGCATTCTTCATAAAAAGGGTAGTTTCCTGGGCGCCGTGATGCCGCGAGGCTGCAGTACCCAAATGTGAATGAAATTCACGTTTCCTGCCGTAACGAGGGTCCTAGATCAGTGTCCCAGCTCGGCAGACAGCGGGAGGCTTTTGTTCTTCTCCTCTGTCTTCCTAACTCCTGGGATTTCCACGTCGAGATGACATACCCCCTAGAATGAGTTAATAGTACAGATTGTATTCTTTCATTGCATTATTGCAAGCAGAGGCAGCAGCAGCGCTGAGAAATGTTTACCAAAAGTCTGCTTAAGGTAGTGGTCAGGGTTGAGAACTTCGGAATCAGATATTCCAGAGTTCCCCTCAAGCTCTGCTGCTTTCATTACCAGGTGGCCTCAGGCAGGCTACTCGGTGCCTCTGCGCCTTTGTTTACACAGCTATAAAATGGGGGTCATAACTGGGCTTACAGGTTTCCCATGAAAGATTTTAAAAAGATGATATGTACAAAGTGCTGGACGTGGTACCCGGTGCATTACCGAACCATCAGTAAGTGATTGCTATTATCGGTTGAGCCCGTGCACCAGGACAACCCCGGGCATTTTTGCAGATAACATCTCAATGAATCCTCATAGCCATCCTGTGGGCTGGGAGTTTTGTCCTCATTTAACAGATAAGGAAGTGGGCTCAGAGAAGTGAAGCATCCTGCCCAAGGTCACACAGCTCATCAGAGGCAGACGCAGGCTGAGAGCCCTTTTGGGATGGGGTCACCACTGCTGCACAGAATTTCATGGACAGCGCCCAGAATGGCAGGGCCGGTCCTCCCAGCCGTCAGAGAGAAGACTCTCATCGTTGATGGGCACAGCAGACAGACCAGAGATTGCTTCAGGGGCAACTAATAATTCTTCCAGTGTTGGGCAAACTACTCAGATGACTTTATGCAGTGATTTTATCCAGTATCCCTACAGGGCAGTGAAACAGTTAAGAAGGGCCCTGAAAATTCGCTCCTGGTGGTGCTTTGTGCCAAAGATGAGAAGGGGTGAGGGGGAGGCAATGTGGGATATGCATTAGCATCCCCTCTACCCAGTGCCAGCTCATGAGCCAGAAGCTGAGACCACAGAGGCAAACAAGATACGTCCCCTGCCCCAAGACACACATGATAGAATGAAGAGTTGTGGTACAGGGCCTAGTGCTAAGTGGTGGAGGAAAGAAAGTGTGGTGAGAGCACAAGTAGGCAAGGGAAGGCGCACCAGGGAAGGCAACATGCTGTGAGTTGGGTTTTGAAGCATGCCTAGGAGTTCGCTAAGAGAGGAAAGGCTGAAAGGGTGCATAAGAGCAACACATGTTGAGAAAAATGGCAGTCTTCCAGAGCGGTTGGAGCTTTGGGAGTACATGCTGAGGAGCATGGCAGATGATACGGAGAAATCAAGGAGCCCCATCCGCAGCACTGCCAGGCACTGTGGGAGGGCACTCTATCAGCTTCCTGGGGCTGGCATGACAAATTCCTGCAGACCGTGTGGCTTAATGCAATGGAAATGTATTCTCACAGCACTGGAGACCAGAAGTCCAAACTCAAGGCAGGGTTCTGCACCGAAGGGTCTTTCCTTGTTTCGAGATTCTGGTGGCTCCAAGTGTTCCCTGGGCTTGCAGGTGTATCATTCCAGTTTCTGCCTCCCCATTCAGATGGCCCCTTCTTCTCCTGGTGGGTCTGTCTTCCTCTGTTTGTCTCTTACAAGGGCACTTGTTCTTGGATTTGGAGCCCACCTGCATAATCCAGGATGATTTCATCTTAAGATGTTTTACTTAATTGCATCTACAAAGACCTCATTTCCAAGGAAGGCCATATTTACAGGTTCCAGAGGTGAGGACATGGACATCTGTCTTGGGGGCGTGAGTCAACTCACTACAAGGCTTCACATGCATTATCTGATTTAACCCTCAGAGCTCTGAGAGGCAGCTACTACTGTTATTTCCCTTTCTCAGAGGCAGAAACTCACTCAAAGGTAAACTTGATGAGAGCAGGGCCCTCCCCTGCCCTCCTCAGCATATGCCCAATGTGTGGAATTATTTCTGGTACTTTGTACTTTTTGCTGATATTTAGTGAATAAATGCTTTACGAGGCATATAGCATGGGCCAAGAGCCCAGGCCAGCACTTCACTGAATTAGACTCCGGACTGTATAATTTAATTAGCTGTGTGACTCTGAGAAAATTAGGTAACCTCTCTGTGCCTTAGTCCGCTCATCTAAAACAATGAAGATGAACCTACCTCAGAGGGCTGTTGCGAGGTTTACAAGAATAAATCCAGGCCCAGCGCCAAGAACAGTGCCTGGCACACACTCAGTGCTTAGTAAATGGAAATGTGGAGTGTTATTCCACACTGCCTCTCAAGAGCGGAAGCAGACCATGGTGGTTAATGATGGTGCCCTGAGAAAAGTGTCAGGGAGCTGTGAGCAGACAGGGGAGGAGCTGAGTACCGTGTGAAGACTTTTGGGGAAGACTTCTGGGGAAGAGGAGATACTTGATTTGGGCCTAGGATGAACTGCAGGACAGCAAATGCAAGGGCGTGGGAGTGGGGAAATGAGGGTGCATTCAAGCACTGGAGGGAAGGGGTTGGGGGGGCACCGAACACAAATCCCACTGAGGCAGAAGACACCGTGGCTGGTCCTGGAATGGAGAGTTCAAGGTGTCCTTGGGGTGCCTCGGTGTATTGTCTGAACCTACCTTTTACTAACTGTGGGACCTTAGGCAAGTCACTTAACCTGTCAGAGCCTCAGTCTTTCCATCAACAAAGTGGACATAATAATTCTACTTGCAGCATATGATTATGCCAATATTAGTATACAGTAAGTTCCTAATAACTCCTAGCACCTCTGATTTTTTTAAAATATTTCATTTATTTATTTAAGAGAGAGAGAGAGGGAGAGCACAAGTAGGGGGAGTGGCAGAGAGGGAAAGAAGGAGAATCAGGCTCCCCGCTGAGCAGGGAGCCCGACGTAGGGCTCGATCCCAGGACCCTGGGATCATGACCTGAGTTGAAGGCAGATGCTTAACCAACTGAGCCACCCAGACGCCCCAGCACCTATGATTAATATCAATATTACTACTGCTGCTACTATTATTGTATGGATGTGTGGCCCGTGGTGGGTGGGGTCATTATGGCCCCCTTCCCAGCATGGCTTTGCGAGCTGCGTACTCTGTGTCGAGTTTTTCTCTATTCTCTCTCTGACCTATGCTCAAAAGTATGAGGAGAAATCTTGGCAGGTCTTAATAGATTCCAACCTAAACCCTGGCCCTTTTCTAGGTTTGGGTGCCTTTGTCTGAGCGTGTGTTGGGGGTTGTGGTGGATGGGACTGAGAATAGGGGATGGAAAAGAACAGAAGGCCAAGCGTGGGTATCTCAGTGCTCCATCCTGGATAAACACAATGCGGTTGGGACCAGGTTGCGCGTCTGTCTGCCTGTGCATGTTGGAGGAAGAGTGTGTGTGTGTGTGTGTGTGTGTGTGTGCGCGCGCGCGCGCGCGCGTGCGCACTGTGCAGTCTTACTTCGATTCAGCATTTTGGTTCAGGAGATGTTTACTGGCCCCCTCTGTAGGAGTCCTGGTGCCGGGCACAAAGTAGACCATGAGATATGCTCACTGCCCAAGGTACTCCCTGGGCAAGGGAGGGTTCAGAGGTATGAAGAGGTCACTGCGACAGAGGGCGCACCCTCAGGGCAGCCAACGCAGGCCCTGGTACAGAGCCAGGCAGGGAAGGCATAGCAGGCTGAGGACCATTCTCCATGATGAGGGAGGTCACACGGGCGTTCCAGGCCGAGACACATGAGTGCAGGAGGGCTCAGTGGACTGGGCGTGGCTGGAGGGGACTGTGCGAGCCAGGGAGTGGTGACCTTCGTGGCTGGAGGTGACAGAGACAGGCCAGGCTGAGCAGGACATTACCTGAAATATGGGATGGATATTGTGGGAAGTCACTCTCTTGGGCAGGACAAAGGTGATCTTGGTCTCAAAGCCCTGTGGCACCTCATCTCAGCGTTCTCTCCCTTGTCCCCAGTCTCAGCTCCCCTGCTCCTTCCAGACCCAGTAGGACCCAGCTACTGCCTTAGCGGGTCTTTGGGCTGGCGCCTCATCCTGGACCGCTCTGGCCAGAGTCTTCTTAGGCGGGGCTCCCCGGACCACCCTATCCCTGCTATGTGACGTTCCAGAGCCTGCGCACGGCTTGTTTTAGAATTATTTCTTGGTGACGTGCTTGCTCCGCGTCCGACTCTGTCTCTGCCACAAGGTCCCCAGGCGACGACTGTCAGGCAGCATCTGGCTGGCCGTGGGCCGTCCATCAATCCGTGCTGAGTGGCTGCGCGGATGAACGCGGGGCGGGGGGTGCGCCTGGAGATGGGGAGCAGGGGCCATGTCCGGCGGGAAGCACTGCATCTCCCAGGAAACCCGAACCTAGCATGGGATTAATTCTAGTTCCGCGTTGTTACATCAGGAAGAGAAGCCGAGGGCCGTAGGACCTCTCTGAGGTTATGTAAACCGAGTCCATCATTAGGGGTGTGTGGCCAGGCTTTCCCCTTGTGAGGTGCTCTGTGGGGAAGTGGAGCTTCTCTCTGGGGTCCTCTCTAAGGATCCTTCCAACAACCAAAGCTGTGCACAAGAATCCAGACCAGCCCACATGTCACCTGTCGTCCCCAGAGTCAGCCCCTCGCTCCCCCCGCTCACCTCCCAGGAGCTTCTCAAACCATGCACCCCTTCCACCCTCACGGCCCCACATCCGGCCTCTGCATTTGGGGCACGCCCTGGGGCCTCAGCCTCCCCACTGGCCTCTCTGCCTCTAGCCGTGCCCCTGCAAACCTGCCTCCACCTTGCCTCCAGAGACATCTTTCCGAAACATAATTTGTATCTCATCACTTCCCTCCTTAAAACCTTCAGGGGCTCCCTGTTACCCTGGAGGCAAAGTCCAAGTTTTAGCCTAGTCCTTCCTATCTGTTCTCCTGCCACCTGCCCATTGCCCCCAAACCTCTCTCTCCCTCACTCGTACCCTCTGGGCCAACCACGTCAAACCGTATGATGTTTTCAGAACAGCCCCAGCTTCCTGTCCACGGCAGATATGACTTCTCTGCCCAGAACCTTCTTCTTTCCCTATCCTGTTTTCTTCCCCAAAGTCACTTCCAACATTGCCTCCTCCAGGAGGCCTTCCGTGATCCCCTACCTCCAGGCTGACTAGGCCCAGCAGTCCCCTGTGCGGATGCCCTCAGTCACGGCGCCACCCCGGTGTGCACGTGCCCATAGCCATCTCTCCAGCTCCCCCTCACCCTATAAGCTGTGAGGCTCCAAGGGAGGGCCTGGGCTTGACTCACAGCCCTGTATCCTCTGACCTCCACAGGGTTTTAGGGAATGACTGGCCTCCAGCTGCAGAAGCTACCAAGATTCAGGACAGGGAGGCAAAGTCTCCTTCCCTTGAAATGGCCTCTGCTCAGCCTCGTTCCAGGGCTCTTTAGCCTGGCTCAGCAAAATCCCTCGGGTGGCCGCACTCCCGGCACCCTCCTCAGCACCAGAGCCCAGTCTCTGGCAGTGGTACAGGGCACCCTGCCCCCCATCTACGTGCCACAGTCTCCTCAACCCTGCGGGCACACGATGGCCACCTTGGGGCTTGGACCCTACCGTCGGAGGGTCTGCTGTAGTGGGTCTGGGGCAGGTCCAGGGCATCAGGATTGTTTAAAACGCTGCCTAAGTGATTCTAAGCATGTGTAGGCAGCTTGAGAAGCACTCACACCCAGTCATCCTAGAGTAGAGGTCCTTGTCCTTGGTTGGATGCTACAATCACCCAGAGAGTTCATGAGACTGCCCATGCCCCGGCCCTACCATCCCTGACCCAGTAAATGAGAATCCACTGGGATGCTAGCAGTCTTGGCATCAGCACTGAATCCTACAGAATCTTCCCTCCCTCCCTCCTTCCCTCCCTCCCTCCCTTCCTTTGTTCCAGAAACGTTTGCTAGGCTTACCTGTCGAGCTCTGAGAGCACTGAGGTGAATCAGACCCTGACCTTCCTAGGTGGGGACTTAACAGGGCTTAACTCTGAGCTGTTAGGAAGGGAGGAGCCCCCCCGCCACCACCTCCTAAAGGGAGCACCATGGACAGGTGTGCTGGGCTTGCTCTGGCTCCCAGGGCCTTCTCCTCTTCACCAACCTGCTGCTTTCCCGGGACGCCCATGCTGGCTCAGCCCCGAGACCGGATCTCTGCTCCGTCAGATCACGTTAGGATGAGGGCTCTTTGGGGGTGCCCTGGACCCTGCACGAGGCTGGTGGCAGACTGGGGCTGCGGGTCTCTGCTCCCTCCTTGGCACACGCGAGCTCCGCAGCCATCCTTTGTGCGCGGCTGCGCCCATAAGCGTGTCTGTGTCTCGGTCCCACGCACGGCTCTGGGGAGGGCATGCCAGCAGGACTTCAGGGTCCTTTTGATGGAAAGAATCAGCCTGAGCACTGGGCATTTTTTAAAAATCGAGGTAAAATTCACATATCAAATTAAGTAAAGCGAAAAGTTGAATGCCGTTTAGCGCATTCACAATATTGTACAAGTACCACCGCTACCTAGTTCCAGAACATCGTCCTCGCCCCAAAAGGAAACTCTGTTCCCATTGCCCTTGCCCCCAGCCCCTGGCAACCACCACTCTGCATTCTCTCTATGAACTAACCTTTTCTGGATGTTTCTATAAATGGAGTCATGTAATATGTGGCCTTTTATGTCTGGTGCTTCCACGCAGCGTGTTTGCAGGATCCGTCAACCTGTGTAGTATCTACCAGTACTTCATTCCTTTTCGCGGATGAATAATATTCTATCGTATGGCTGGACAATGTGTTCATTTATTAGTCCATGGACATTTGGGCTGTTTCTGCCCTTCGTTACGGGGAAATCTGGGCGTTTACAATTTTTTACATCTATACTCCAAACATCTGCTGACCCGTATTCCTAGGTCCTTAGCATTAGCCTGTGGGACGTGATGGCCCCCTTCCCTGTACTAATCAAATACTATCTTTGGGGTCCCTAAGGGGGTGTAGGCATATGTGGGACATCTCTTGCTCCAGCTTCCAGCCTCCACGACATCTCCAACTCTCTCCACATCCTAGCCGGGTGATGCCAGTCCCGTCTCTGCACTGTCCCACCCCACCCCACCCCAATCTTGGGCAGGAGGCTAGTGTGTGTGCAACAGACTGCAGCCGAGGGGTCGGCTTGCAAATGGAGGGGGCGGACAGCGCACCGTGCTGACAAGAGTTTAGACGTGAATTTTGCATATTGTCGTCTAAAAGGAAAAACTGCATTTTCTTCATCCTTCCACAACACTGCCGGCATCAAACGTTCAAGGTTTTCCCCGCACTAGGTGATTCTCCAGTTCTCAGTGGACGGCGGCTAGATGGTCTATAATTTAACTCAGCCCCGACACTAGCTGCTGGAGTTAGCGCACACCCCGCGGGGGAAGGGCTCCGTCCCACAGGCTGCCCGATTCAGATGCCAGTGTCAAGTCGCAGGCTGCATCCGTGCTCGTGACCAAGAGGCTAGTCGCTGGCGGCTCCTGCCCCCTCCCCCGCTCAGTTTAGATAGTTTGCTAAAACAGCTCACAGAACTCAGGAAAGCACTTTACTTAGTCTTACTGATTTATTACAAAGGAGACAAATGAACAGCCCCCCCCCCCCACGAGGGGATACACGGGGCAAAGTGTGGAAGGGTCCTGAGCACGGGGGCTTCTGTCCCCGTGTAGTATAATGGGGTGAGCCACACTCCTGGCATATGGACGCGTTCTTGTTCACCAATCTGGAAACTCTCTAAATCCCTTCAGTTAAGATCTTTATGGAGGCTTCATTACATAGGCATGACTGAGGAAATCACTGACCATTAGTGATTGAACTCCATCTCTCCCCTCCCCGTGGGTGAGGGGGTGGGGTGGAAAGTTCCAACCCTCTAATCCCGTGGCTGGCCCCCTGGCAACTGGCCGCCCTCCCTAGAGGCTTTCAGAAAGTCACGTCATTAACATAAACTCAGGTATGGTTAAAAGGGGCTCGTTATGAGTAATAAAAAACACTTCTTTTGTCTTTATGGATCTGGGCTGTTTCAGGAACTGGGCACAAAACCCAAATAGTAGAGCAACAGATGCTTCTAGTGCTCCTATCATTTAGGAAATTATAAGGGTTTTAGGAGCTCTGTGCCAGGAATTGGGAACAAGACCCAAATATATATTTTCTTATATCAAAATAGCACACTGTCCTAAAACTTCATATACATGAGCACAAGATATTTCTAAGGGGCGGTTCCTGCCCATCAGGTTTGGATGGACACCTCCCATTTCCATCTTCCTCTTGTCCTTTTCAAATGCCTCCTACCCAGTATTTAAAGCTGCCAGCAAACAATCCGTTCATTCGGAGCAACACAGACTTCTGTCTTCTCCGGTCTTGTAAACCACGAACTGGGGTGGGAAGGAGATGGGATGGGGACCCTCAAGGTTGGTTTTATTTTTCTTTTGAATCAAAAGAAACCTCCTCTCCGTGAGAGGAATTCTGCCATGTTCCTGGGCCAACTGGCTCAAAAAGCCACCAGCTTTTAAAAAATAGCTTGTCATGGGGGATTACCCTACCACTTTGTACATGGGGAGTGGGATGGGGCCGGCCCAAGCCTGGAGATGCCTCTGAAATTAACCATCTACTCCTTTCTGGTAAATCCTGTCTGTTGAGTCTTGTATTATTTTTTTAAAGTTTGCTCGTAGGTAATGGTCAGGAGCTGGGCTTTCACTGTGAGCAATTTGGAGACCATTAGATGCTTCTGAGGAGACAAGACACATGCCCTGACTTAGATTTTGAAAGGACCTCCCTCGTTGCTGCATGTGACCTCATCGTAGGGGGCGAGAAGGCTGCTAGTCAGAGGCTGCTTGGGGACTGCGGGTGAGAGGTGCTGATGACTCGGCCGGGTTGGAGACAACCGGGAGGTCAGAAGCCATCAGACTATGGGATATTTTCAAAGGCAGAAACCGTAGCTTCTGCTGGAGACCTGGGCGCAGAATATGGGAAAAAGAGTGAGGATGACCCCAAGGGGTCCCTGGGTGGCTCAGAAGGCTAAGCCTCTGCCTTTGGCTCAGGTCATGATCCCGCAGTCCTGGGATCGAGTCCTGAATCGGGCTCCCTGCTCAGCAGAGAGCCTGCTTCTCCCTCTCTCTCTTCCTCTCCCCCTGCTCCTGCTCGCTCTCTCTCGCTCTCTCAAATAAATAAAAATTAAAAACGACTCCAAGATGTTTGGCCTGAGTGACTATAAAGGTGGACTTGGGGGAAAACGTAGGTGGAACAGATGTGGGATGGCGCGGAGCAGAGGTTTAGTTTGGCCGATGTGTCTAAGGTGCCTACTGCATGTCCCAGTCGAGGTGAGAGGGGCAGGTGTATCTGAGGCTGGAATCCAGTGGTGCTAGGGAGGGTGGTGGTGATGGAAGGCAGAAGCACCGGAAGTGATAGGTAGATTAATGATCCCCCTTCCATACTCCTTCACCCCCTGCTTCAGGCTGTGCACCCGGGCACACACACACTTAACAGGAAACATGAAAAACAGGAACAGGAAAAATAAATGAGGGGGGAAATCACACCTTGGGGCCAAGAAGGAGCTTCAGAAAGTATCTAGCAGAAGGGGGAAACTGAGGCCCAAAGAGTACAGGTGCTTTGTTCCAGGTCATACCACAAGACTGAGCGAGGCAGAGCCCGTTCTTCGGGCCCCAGGCCGCCCCTTGCTCTTTCTGACACACCACGTTTCCCGCCAGCTCCAGGATTCAAAGGCTGCCTGTGTGCTGGGCTGAAGGCAGGCAAGGCCGAGGCTGGATGACTCTCAACGTTGTTTCCCTCCAGGTCACCATTCTCGTCAGCCTGGCCCTCGCTTTCCTCGCCTGCATCGTGTTCCTGGTGGTTTACAAAGCCTTCACCTATGACCACAGCTGCCCAGAGGGATTTGTGTATAAGGTAAGGGGCTTCTGGCAGGTGAGTGGCCAGAAGGTGACTTCCAACCTCAATCAGAGGGTTTCTTGATGTCTTCTTTTCACTGGCATCCAAATTTGGGCAACCTCCCTGCAGACGATTGAAAATGTAGTATGTGTCTGGCAAAGGGTTTCACGAAGGACTTGGTTTCCTTCCAGTAGGCAGTAGAGTTCTTCCAGATGCTGCTCCCTGGAGTCAGGAGTAGGAGGGGGTCCAGCTTCGGGCGTGAGGTCAGTGGTCAGGGAGAGCTTGCTTCCACCCGAGATAGGCTGGTCCATCCAGAAAGTTCTGCTTTAGCACCCGTCTTCCCAGTCTGATGTCTGATTCCCAGTTCCTGTGGTGGGAGTGGGTGCTTTTGCAGTCCTGTTGGGCCCTTCCCATGGAACCCTGCTCTGATCGCACTCCTTCCCTTGAGGAACCGAACCAACTACGTGACTCCGGGGAGTCTCCTCGCCCCCCTAAACCTCAGTTCTCTTGCCTGCAAAATGGGCACTGGTAATATCTGCCCACAGGATTTTTGTGAGGCCTTACGGAGAGAATTTAAGTTAGCAAAGGACCGATTAGATAATGGGCTTTCAACACATATTCGTTGTAATAAAGACAGAATCTGTTCTACAGCAAAAACAGGTGATAACAACTATTTATAAATTGCCTTTTATTTAGCACCATTGTAAGTCACAGCCTTTCCTAGATATTTTCCTAAACATTATCTCAACCGAGCTATACATGCATTCTGAAAAATAGGCTTTATTGCCCGCATTTTACATACGAGGAAACAGGGGAAGAACATGTAGGATAAGAGAGTTTTCCAGATCAGCCCATTACATTGCCAAGCGAGGGAGTCAAATGGGGGATGTTCTGCCTTGGAAACACGTGTCCTTCAGTTCTGCTATGTGGCTTCCTCAGATTACATTCCTGGTAGTTAAAAGCCGAGGTTCTCAAAGAGGCAACAAGTCTCAAGAGGGGACAGTTGAATGAACAATGGCGTGTTCCCACAAGAGATTTCTGTGCAGGTGTGAAAATGGGCGAGGAAGGTCTCCAGACCCGGGTCTGGAACATCCTCCAGGTTAATAATGAAAAGAAAAAAAAAAAAAAAATGCTGCCTTTGTGTGAGGAAAAGGGGAGGGGAAGGATATTTGCTTATATTTTCAGAAAGAAATTCTAGAAGGATAAATGAAAAAACTAGGAAAATGGTTACTCAGCGTGGGTGGGGGGGAGGGAAGAGAATAGAGGGGAGGGGGGAGGAGAGAAGAGAGTAGAGGGGACAGGGAAGAGGAGTGAGGCTTCTGCAGATGCATCTTGCTGCCCATTTGTCCGTGGTAACTGTAAATGTCTGACATACCTAAAAAATAAATAACAACAAGTCATTCCTGAAAATTAAAAACAAGCTTGACAAAGAACCTAGCTCTATATCAATTTGGGGACGTCAACGTACAAAGAAAATAACTATTCCAAATGAGCTGAGTGCATTGCCTGTTCACCCACAGTGGAATATATTCTAAGGATATAGGAAGTTGCAGAGAAATCTTAAAGTTGATTCAACAATCTAACCGTTGGTCGTAATATTCGTGTTATTTTGTGACCATTTGATATATATTGTGGGATAATGCAAATAGACCATTCTATCAATGTTTGTTGGGAACCAAAGATTTTGATCAAAGGGAGAGGACTTACAAATATAAAATCAAAGAAATAAAATAGACAGCCAGAGGCTGGAGCAATGGCCCAGAGAAGCAGCTGGGGGAGGGGCGAATGAGCTGGGTCAAGAGGTCTGTGGGGGGTGGGGAATGGGGGAGCAGGAGTGTCCTCTACAGCCTCAGAGTCACTGAGCAGAGGACCGTGGATTCGTATCAGCCTCAGGTTTCTTTCTTTCTTTTTTGTAAATGGAGGAATAATTGACATATAACATGTTAGTTTCAATAATCGACGTGATGATTTGGTATTTGCATATACTTTTAAATGGAAGTCTAGGTAACATCCATCACCACACAGTGACAAAAATTTTTTTTTCTTATGATAAGAATTCTTTTTTTTTTTTTTATTAACACATAATGTATGATTTGCCCCAGGGTACATGTCTGTGAATATGATAAGAATTCTTAAGATTAACTCTCTTAGCAACTTTCAAATATACAAGACAGTGCTCTTAACTATAGTCACCATGCTGTACGTGACACCCCCAGAGCTTACTTATTGTATAACTGGAAGTCTGTGCCTTTTAACCACTTCACCCCCCACCCCCCAGCCTCTAGCAACCACCAGTCTAGTGTCGGGTTCATTTTCTCTGGTTTCGAGTAGGCGGCAGCTTTGAGATGGTGATAGTGATGATGTTGGGGAAAGAGTGCTGAGGGCCAGCCCAGGCCAGGTGACATCCCCTGCCCCCTGGCTCAGAGCCTCTTGCGGCCCTGGCCCCCAGACAGGGTGGCCGCGGGGCAGGTTGGGTTGGAAGCAGTGCGCTGAGCTCCCCCTGACTCTGTCTCTCTCGTCCTCAGCACAAGCGCTGTATCCCGGCCTCCCTGGATGCGTACTACTCATCCCAGGACCCCAACTCCAGAAGCCGCTTCTACACGGTCATCAGCCACTACAGTGTGGCCAAGCAGAGCACTGCTCGGGCCATCGGGCCGTGGCTGTCGGCGGCTGCTGTCATCCATGAGCCCAAGCCGCCCAAGACCCAGGGCCATTAGAGGCCCACCCCCAGCCAGAATGGGCTCCCAGTGGGGGGGGCCCCCTGATGGCTAAGTCAAGCTCCAGTTACAAGACACCACTGTACTCCTGGGATATGGGGGCGGGGGCGGGGGCGGGGCCGGGGTGGGTGGGGGGGAACTCTCCGAAAATATCGTGCACTGGAGTTGTCTGAATCGATATTTCTTTTCGTCCTTTGGTATTGTTGATTCGTCCCCAAGTCAGGATTATGTACAAAGGCATGTTTCGTGTTGATTGTTCCCATGTAAGATATTTTCAAAGCCACTGCTTATTACTCGTTAGGAAAATTTTAAAACAGAAAAGGAAACAAAACGAACAAAGAAGGACTAAACTGGCTGCATCTGGAAGACGTTGGCGGGCAGTGAAAAGCACAGACTCTGGGCTGCTTCCGTGACAAGCCGTGGCCTCCGTGGGGGCTTGGAAGGTACAGGAGATGTGAGCGATGCAGGCTGGGGCTACGTGCTTGGCTTCTGCTCTGCAGGAGGGGGAGACAGGCAGTCAGGACTGGCCTAGTTGGAGAGGAGAGCTGATTTCGGCATTGTTAAGCCCGGGACTCACAAAACCCAAAATCGAGAGCACCGCCATGGGTGTGTTTTGCCAAGCTAGTGCAGGTCATCCGTACGGGAATCCGAGCTGGGGCTTGGGCCCGCCCCTGCGGCCTGGGGAGGCACAGGTGCCATCAAACACTGAGCGGCAGGCGGACTTTCTCGGTCTTTCTCTTGCATGTCTAGATCGACACCCAGATACTGCCTGTGTTTTAGAGACAGCAGGGGTAGGATGGGAGAGAGGGGAGGAGAGGCCGCAGGACGAAGCAAGACACGGGACAGGCATATCACGTGTGGCCAAGCTAGACGCACAGGCACCACATTTTAAAAATCTTGTTTGCTTGGTGTTTCCCAAAGTGCTAATAGCAATTGGAAGAGTGATAAGGGTCATAACCGGGAACCTGAGGTGAACGCCAGGGAGACTTTAAGACTGGGGCTGCAACAATGCCAAATCACCCCGAAAGGAAGCTGAAAAATGTGACCGTCTTTTGCCCACCTGTTTTCCTGACAGCCGTTGGACAAGCACCCAAAGTCCCCAATCTAGTTCTAGAAGGTGACTAGGGGGCAGCATCTGGCATTGACCAGGCCTCCCGCTGCTCTGGGACCCCCCATTGGGCCCTCCCACGGGGCTCTCCTGGAAAGGTTTCCGGGAGGCCCCGGCTGCGGGATGTGGCTCCAGGCTCGCAGGGCCAGAACTGGCTGGGAGAGCTGGTTATTTGAGATGCAGTCTGCTTCCCCACGGAGCCCCGACAGGCCGGTTAACGGACCTTCTCTCCTGGCTTGCTATGTTGCCGAGTCGCCATACACAACAGCTGGGTAATAAGACTAGCATAGCTCCAACTACCCTGCCAAACGCTATCATTTGACTTTCCTCTTCCCCCCCCATCACCTCGAGTCACCTGTAAATTCATTTGTCATCCGAAGCGGAATAACAAATTGTCCCTAGCAAAACCGCTGAGCGCTTTATAATTTCGTGGTGTATTTTTGTCAGTAGGTAGCAGAGGCTGAAGTATTTTTTGGTGTAATTCTTGAACTTTTCTGACAGAAAACAAATAAAGATAGATGTGTCTGAAATTCTTGACCTTCCTTTGCAACTTTCCTCACCTTTTGCGCAGTGAGCCTGGTGGGAAGCTGCTGGGGGTGGGGACCGGTCCCCGAGGGTAGGGTGGGCTCTGGGGGCAGAGTGTCTTGTGAGGCTGGGGCTGGAACTGGGCTGTGGGGGGAACTCCATCCTCAGGCAGGTGGACCCTGAAATGACACTGTGGTCAGAAGCAAGGACTAAGAGATATGCCTGGCCACCGGGCAGTGTCCCCGTGAGTGTCTGCTGAGTGCCCATGGAGGGCCAGGCTGTGCTGGGCACGGAGCATTCGGTGATGAGCGATGCATTGTCACCACCCGGACATCTGGAGATGGAGTTGGACGTGGACACAGATGCTGGCAAAAGAAGAGTCTGAGGATGCCACTGCTATGATACAATTGGCTGTTAGCCAACAGCTTGAGGAGGAAGGTGACGAGTGATCAATGGGGTCCTCTTCATAGTTAGCTTTGAGGTTTCTTATAACCATGGCGGGGGGGCATTATTGACCCCCATTTCACAGATAAGGAGACTGAGGCTCAGAGGGATGGAGAGGTACCCCAGGGCCATAGATGAGCTGGGATTTGGACCCGGGTCCTATGGGAAGATCCTTTAGGAACCTCCTTTGCCCCCCCCCCTGCCCCCGCCCAGCCTGCTTCTCTAAGACCCTGAGCCACCCTGTCAAGCGTATAGTTCATTCCCCCCTAAAGTCAAGTCACTGTTATCGTAAAAGCAAACTAGCTTACTCTCAGCCAAAACTCCGTATCAACGGTTAATGTTAAGAATAGCAAATGTGGGACGCCCGGCTGGCTCGGTCGGTACAGCATGCGACTCTTGATCTCGGGATTGTGATTTGGAGCCCCTCCCCACCCCGCCCGGCCCAAAAGAGAATAGCAAACACATGAACGGCCCTTGCTCTGTGCCAGGTACATATAGCCCGCCATCAGCTCCATGAGGTAAGCACCCTCATCATCAACGTCGCTGTCGTCACGCCGTCATCCTCACCCCCACTTTGGGATGGAGGAACGGAGGCTCGAGCCTGCACGAGGTCACGTGGCTAGGAAGCGGCCGAAACATGCTTCCGACCCACAGGTTTTGGGACTAGTGTCCTAACCACGGTGCCATTCAGCAGTAACTGCTCATCCCTGGATTTTGCTTGGTAGTTTATGGGTTGTGTTCACAGCCAGATGACAGGGTGTTTGAGGGAAAGGCTGGACTGACTCTGGGCAGAGCTGGAGGCTGAGGCTCCAAGTTCATTGCTGCGCTGGGGATTGTGCATTCATGCACGCCTGGCGGGAAGAGGAAGGAAGCTAGCAGGGCTCCTGCCCTTTGGGGCGGCCCAAGCTGCTGAGGGCCGGCGTGAGACAATCCTACCCGCACCCACGGAGTCCGGACACTCAGCCTCTCTCCAGGGCGGGGTGAAGCCGGGGCAGGGATCCGGGCAGGCAGCCCACTCGTTGAGGCAGGCTGATCCATATGGCCAATGCGTAAACACCCACTATTTTTTTCAATTACACAAAGTCAACTAAAGACTTAATGAACACATGTTCAAACATTCTGTCATAAATGGATTTGCCACTCCATTGCCTCAAAAAATAAACCAAAGCCATCTTTTCTCCAGAACGAACAGGCCATGGGTGTGTGACTAGAAAGGACGGAGACGGTGGGGGATAGGTGATGGGCGACAGATACTTCTGTTTTTAGGGGCAACCCTGGGCCATGTGCTATGCTTGGTAGAGTCATACCTTTCTCAGCAGAAAAAAAAAGAGGATACTAACTCTTCCCACAAGACTCAAGGAGTGGGAGATTAGTTCTAGAAGAGTTTAACCAGAGGGGGTTTGGTCAGGGAAAAGCTGCTCTGGTTTTGGAGGATGGGGTTTTGCAGAGCACCGCCCGCTGGAGGAGAGTCAGGGGCAAGACAGGAAATCACGATAAAACAGCACCTTGGTTCGTAGGAAAAGCTCTGTCTGTGGCTTATGCACACTTTTTAACCTACTCGCCGACCCTGGGGACCGCTCTCTTGAGAGGCTCCCAGCTGGCAGGGAGAGAAGACAGACGGAAGGTATGCAGGAGAGGTGGAGGGGAAGGTGTGACAGGGTGGCTGAGGCTGCGACAGGGTGGCTGCGAGTCACGGGGCCTTGGAGGAACAGGCCTTAGAACTGGGCTTTGAAGGACGGCTTGGGTTTTTGATGGAGAGAATTCAGGAGGGTGGAGAGAAGATGCCACGGAGCACACAGCACTCCCAGGTAAGGGGACCAGCGTCACAGAGGTGCGGAGGGGACACGGCCCAGGGCTGCTCCTCACCCAGGCTCTGGGATGTCCCCTCCAGGTCCCTGCTGGATGCAGAGATGAGACACGCCCAGGACAGGACGCAGCTGCTGCCCCCCCCCTGCGGCTCCCGGGCCAGGCTGGGGGGAGGGGAGGCAGAGGCCTGAAGAGACCATTGCGGCACCTCCCGGGGAGAGGCCGTGGTGGCGCCAGGGTGACCCCAGCAGGCTATCAGGCCCGGAGGCGTTTAGAGAGATGTACATTTTTTTTTTTTTTTTTGAAAATCGAAAAACTACCTGTCAGAACGGCTGCTGATCAATTTCTCCTGCTCCCCTCACCCCTGCATCGTGTTCTAATCCGACTGGGGAGTCATGTGGAGGAAGGAGAAGGAGAAGAAAATAAATCCCTGATCGTTTTTCCAAGAAGCACACATCACCATCTCTTTAGAAAAATAGTGCTGCTGAACGGTTGAGGGGGAAAGACTGGTTTCCATGGCAACATCAATGTCATTCCCCAGAGATGAGCCTCAAATCTGGCACGGCGGGCTATGTATCTGATTCTGTCCTTTCGTCGGAAATGATCTACTTCTGAGAACCAAGACCCAGGGTTCATGAGTCAAAGCTGTCCTCGAAGGTGGCCGTCCCCTCTCTGGACACTCTCTGCCTCTCTCTCTTCTCTCTGTCTTTGTCTTCCTCTGTCTCTGCCTCTCTGCCTCCTTCCAAGGGTAGATGTCCGGAGGCTGTGGACCGAATTGATGTAATTTATATTTCAGTTCGAGGCCCCTGGTGAGCACTGGGCTGGGCGTGGGTGGCAGAGGGGGAAACAGAGTCCTTGGGAGGGGCACAGCCTCCCCATGCCGTCCTTCCTGGATCTGTGGCCTCGACCTAACTCCATTTCCCCCTCCCAGCTTCAGCCTCCCCATCTTTAAAACGGGGACAATAATTGTACCTACCTTTTTTTTGCCAGAATTCAATGAAATAATACTTAAATATTTACCTATGGGTGATATTCAACAAATTATAGCTACCGTATCTTGAACAACTCCCTTCCTCAGGCTCAGTTTCCTCATTTGTCAATTGGAATTATTTATTAAAAAGCAAAACAAAACAAAAACCCTCCCGTCACAGGATTTCTGTGGTTTAAAATAAGGCAGTGCTGGGACGTGCCCATGACCCAGAAATTGGTCACCAACCACCTGCCCTTAGGAAGCCTGTGGGCCCCGCCCCTTTCCTTCTAGGCATCCCTTACCTCGTCACCACCGGTGCCCTAACACAGACCACATGTCCCCATTCCCCTCCTGTCTTCCAACAGGTTTTCATTTGTAAATTTAGTCCCACAAATACATCACTTTTTTTTTTTTTTTACAAATATAACATTTTTTAATGGTAACATTCATTTAGGCCATTTTGATCAAACTCTTTACATGTATTTTTTAAACAGTACTGAGCTATAGACTTTACTCTGATTTCACTAATTTTCTACTAAAATTCTTTTTCTGTTTCAGGATCTGTTCCAAAGCCCCACATTGCATTCAGTTGTCTCCTTAGTCTCCTTCGATTTGTGACAGTTCCTCGGTCTTACCTTGTCTTTCACAACCTTGACCCTTATGAAGAGGGCAGGGCAGGTATTTGGGAGATTGTCCCTCGGCGTGGGTTTGTCTCATGTTTTCCACGGTTACACTAAGAATATGGATTTGGGGGAAGAATTGCCCAGAGGTGACTGCTGTTGTCAGAGCCTCGGGTGAGAGGGGGCATAACCCTGATGTTAACCTTGATCTTCACGTTAGGTGGTATTGGTTTGTCAGCTTTCTCCATTGCAATGTTACTATTTTTCTCTTTGTAATTAGTAAAAATTCGGAGTAGGTACTTTGAAAATGTACCCCATTTCTCCTTAAACTTGCAGACTAATTTTAGCATTCATCAGTAGAACTTGCCTGCAGCAATTTCTACTGTAGTGTTCTAGTAGTCATTTTCTATTTTCCCCATTTCTTTTACACT
Organism: Potos flavus; assembly: GCA_028534135.1. NCBI lineage: Eukaryota > Metazoa > Chordata > Mammalia > Carnivora > Procyonidae > Potos > Potos flavus. The sequence goes on along the minus strand of CM052895.1, from coordinate 77,987,783 downwards.
TAATAATTGGAATTCTTGGGGCACCTGGGTGGCTCAGTGGATTGAGGCCTCTGCCTTCGGCTCAGGTCATGTTCTCGGGGTCCTGGGATCGAGCCCCGCATCGGGCTCTCAGCTCGGCAGGGAGCCTGCTTCCTCCTCTCTCTCTGCCTGCCTCTCTGCCTACTTGTGATCTCTCTCTGTCAAATAAATAAATAAAATCTTTAAAAAAAAAATAATAATTGGAATTCTTCTGTAAAGAAGAGTTGTCCCTTCTCATTTATTTTCCGATTCAATCATTTTTTTATATTAGTATGGACTATATAGTAATATAGTATATAATAGTATATTTATACTTATTATAATCAAATACTATCATTATTTATTTTGTTGCTCAAATTGTTGTAGTTTTTATCATTGGAAGTACTTTTGGGTTAGCTCCTATGTTCTTTTACGCATTTCACTTTTTGGGTGGGATGGGGGGCACTTCCTTATTTTCTGGCACCATAGCATGTCCCAAGCCCATCTTGTATTCCTTTTCCCAGATCTGGAATCAACCATGTTTCCAAGGAGTCCTGGTTCCCTTTTGAGGAATGGTATTTAGAAACCAAGATCTGGGTGTTAGGTGTGTGTATTGCCTCCAGACCCTCTCAGTGGGCAGAGTTAGGAAACTATAAATGTATAGTAACTCATGTGTATATCTCTATCTGTGTCTTTTTGTCTATCTATCTATCATCTTTCTATCTACCATCTACTTATCATCCGTCCATCTATAGAAATCCAACAGACATGAATTTATTTCAATACCTCTGTTTCCAGGGCAAAGCCAAGGGGTTCATGCCAGCATCCCTTCTTTGCTTGCTTGTAACTTCTACCTCTGACGGTGGAAAATACAACTCTATTATCTACCGTATATCTACTGAACTTATTTGTCTCTAGTATACAGGTAAAGTCATCTCAGGTACATGCATTTTTTTTGACATTTAGAATTTCTAACATCACCAGAGACAATTTTCAAATCATTAACTCTGTTTTAGAGCATATCACTTTCCTTTGTGCTTAATTTGTAAAGACTCACAGGCAGAGCCCTTTGTTTTCTGAAGGTGAGCACTTTCGGAGGTCAGTGCGTTGTGTTATATTTAAGCTGGGTTTCCCAAGGCCTCACCACTGAGAGTCAAAATGGGCTCTTACTAACAATACCTTCAATGTCATTAACACATGCCTGCATCCGCTCATGAAGGATTCAGGTCCTTGTGAAGAAACTTCCTCCCGGGCCCAGGCGGCGCCTCATGTGTGCTTGAGGACAGATGTGAACCTGCTGGGCTCTGCTGAGCTCCACGGGTGCCCCCGATGTTCTCAGACACCGGTGGGCAGGGCCCCCGGAGCCCTTGCAGGTGTGTTTCCGCAGGCTCTGCTGGAGCGAGGGAGGCGGCGTCCTCTGCCCTTTGAACTTCACCCTATTATGAGGGGCCCACTGCAGGACGGCATGTGCCCCCAGAGCCCGGCAGCGTTTTAACCAAAATAGCTCTCTTTATTCTTTAATTGTATCCTCAGCATTCCTCCCTCCTCTGTGCCCTACACGGGGCCACGGTGTGAACCCACAAGGTCCGCACTGAAAATCGAATGGGAGTAGCATGCTTGGGTGCTAGGAGACGGCCAGCGCCCTAGCTGCTCCCGTCCGCACCCACGGCCGACCGTGAATAGTTTGTGTCACTCTCTCTCCTGGGACCCGCCGCAGCCGAGGCATCTCTCCCCACACCCTTTCGCCACACTCCCTCTACCACTCGATTGGACGTTGTGGGCGACAAACATTGCTGGCTCTCTAAAACGTCCCACGACCCCCTCCCAGAGCGTGGAGTTATCACCAGGAGACCCTTGACTGGTGAGGGGTCCTCTTTCCCAGCCCCCGCCACATCCAATCTTCACTACACACTAGTTTTCACCCTTCAAAACGTAAGTGGGAGTGATGTGTGTCACTTCTGGATTGTCACTTTCAAGCAGGTGATGGGGCTTCTCTACTTTCTTCCCTCCCACTCCTCCCCACTCTGCAACGTCTCGAAGCCAAGGACTCCAGGACTTGGCGTAATGGAAGGAGCCTGGATTCCCAAATGTCCACGTGGAGGAGAACCACCTGTTTATGTTGGGTTATTTCGTAGGAAAACCAACTTTTATGGCGCTGCTAATGAAATTTTAGGTTTTATTTGTTATGGCAGAAAGAAATGCCCAGATCAATACACAAATGAAATCCATTTTCCATCTGGACGCCATTACCTTGGCTGGGGTTGACTGCAACAGTGGCTAACCCTTACACCGGGCTGGGTTCATGGTACCAGCGCCGTGATCCCTCAGGTGAGCTCCCTACAGAGAGCTCCTCAGCCTCCAAGCTCTCTTGCCCATCAGGCACGTTCTAGTTCACGCTTCAGGAAGCAGACATGATTTGTTCTCTGAAGTTTTCCTGTCTCTCCCCAAACTGGGCTGGGTCCTCCACTGCCGTGCCCCCAAATCCTGTACCACAGGGGTACACAGTCTATGTTTATCATCAGGTTACTTACCTGTGAACTCCTGGTTAAATGGTTGGATGGAACAAGTTTCTATGTCAATAACTCCTAAATGTCCATCTCTCATCCAGATCTTCTCCCCGAGAGTCATACCCGCATATGCCTCCTCCTGTCGACCATCTTGAACTGAAGACCCTGGCCTGCCCCTCAGACTCAATATGCCCCCCAAAACTTTCATCGTATTTTATGCAAATAAGCCTCTTTTTTTTTTTTTGAAAGATTTTATTTATTTATTTGACAGAGAGAGAGAGATCACAAGCAGGCAGAGAGGCAGGCAGAGAGAGGGGAGGAAGCAGGCTCCCCGCTGAGCAGAGAGCCCGATGCAGGGCTAGATCCCAGGACCCTGAGATCATGACCTGAGCTCATGTCCCGCTCACTTCTCCCTCGCACAGCCTCACAGTCTCCCTCCGTCCCTCTCAAGGGCTCCCGTCGATCCCGTCATGCTCCTGCCTATAGTCTCTCACTGGCTTCTCCCGGCCCTCAGGATTAAATCCAGCCTCTTTATCTTGTCATCAGAAGCCGTTGCAGCCTGAACCCTGATTTCTCGTACCCCCTCATGTCTTCCGTGGACAACCCTCCCCTCCCCACCACACTCAGTCCTGCCAAGCTGGCCCCTCACAGCACCCACAGCCTCAAATGCCCTTTGAGCTGGGAAAATATATTGGAGATGAAGCGTTCATTTTTTCCCCCCTTCCTCCATCCTCCTCCTGAGGATGCCTGATTGAAATAGGTAATTGTCTTTGTGCTCATTGTGTGGGAAAGGGATATCGCGGGCGTGAAGCGGAAAGCACCTTCCTGACCTTTTTGCTTTTGTTTCTAAAATCTATACCTCAGAGGGGAGGTAATTCCAGCATACAGATGAAGTGACTTGAAGAAACATGGAGAAAGATCTGTCTTCTTCCACAAAGGGTCCTCTGGGCTGAAGGGAGCAGGGGCGGAATAGACAGTTTTGTGGGTCACAGAGAGGAGAGCCGTGCCTGCCGCTCACCCCCACCAAGGGGAGGGGCCCCCACGCAGGGGACACTGAGGCCCCAGAGAGGACTGCTGATGGCGTGTCCGAGTGTCCAGGAGGAGGGATGGGCTCCCGACGCCTGCAGGTGCCCATCGGTAGCTCAGAAGCAGACTGAAAGAGACCCTGGAGACAGGCACACTTGTTTCTAAGAGACGCCGAAGATTCCAGAACCAAATTCCTCAAAGGACTGAGGTTACCTCTCCTGCTGGCTCAGTAGGATGGGGGCTCAGATAGGAATTGCATTGAGTTTGGAGGAAAAAAAGAGAAAGATCTTGCCCCCTGAATTTATAGAGTGAAGTTCACACTCTTTCTGCCCTTCTCACCACCTCCAGTTTTTCCCTGTTTCCGTGCTCACTCTGCGGGAGCCCCTCCTCCGTGTCCCCACTGCATCTCGTCTATCCTTCTAGTGTATTCCTTATTCTATAATTGTTTATTCACTCAACAGAGTATGGGGCAGGTATTATCATGATGATTTCAGTTTATAGATGAAGAAATGGAGGCTCTGAGAGGTCAAGTGTGGCATTTGAACCCGCCTGGCTGCTCCAGCACCTGAGTGCTGACCTTGGCACCCTTGTGTGGAGTCGCCGGCACCACCCCCTTGCCTCCGCCAGCCTCCTCATGGCCCCTGCCCTCTGGCTTGGAGGCCCCCCAGTCCTGCCTTCCTGCAGACAGAGAGCATCCGCTGACTGTGTGCGGGGCTGGGCTTTCCCCTCGCAGCTTTAAACAAACACATTTCATGAGGACGATGTGTCTATGTTGGCAATTTATTCCCTTCTATGCAAATTGTCCAACTAATTAATAAAGGAAAAAAAAAAGACACAATTCAGACCAGTGAGCTCTTGAAAGAGAAAGGGAGCTGTTGGGAGCTGTTGGCATGTCAGTAGCATCCAAATAGTCCCGGGCTTGGGTGCAAGTTCTGCCTGCACTGATCCCTGCCCTTGGGAGCTCGGGCAGGCCACGCCCCCAGTCCCTGCCTCACTTTCCTCATCCATGGAGCACGGTGCCAATCCCTACTTCACGGGGTTGCTGGTCATTTGAGAAAGTATCCAAACGTTTAGGGAACTCCTCGATGCTATTCAGGAAGAAGTACAGGACGAAGAGTCCTTTACATTAAATTGCAGGAAAACTTGCAAGTGGTCCGTGCCTCCGCTTAAAGGTTCTAGAACATACGGTCACACTTAGAAACTCGCAGAGTCATGACCTCGTGGTCTCTTAGACTCTGTTGTGGCTTGAAGCGTGTCCCCGCCGAAAAGGTAGGCTGAATTCTTAGCCCCTGGGACCTCAGGATGCGATCTGGTTGGGAAATAGGGGTATTAGAGGTAATCAAGTTTAAATGAGGCCATCAAAGTGGGCCCCAACGGAGTGTGACTGATCCTTCTAGAAAGACAGAATTTAGATACAGAGGCACAGACAATGGGCAAACACCTTCTGAAGGTCGAGGTTTGGGGCAAAACCTTCATGAACCAAAGTGCGCCCCAGGCTACCAGCAAAGGAGCAGAAGCCAGGGAGGGGGCGGGGTGCATTCTCCGCCCGGGGCCCTCGAACGGCGTCCGCCTTGCCAGCACCTTGACCTCAGACCGCCCGCCCCCGAGCTGTGAGACCCATTTCTGTGATTTCCAGCCCCTCGGTCTGTGGAACTTGTTACCAGCAGCCCCAGCAAACTAGCAGAGACCCCGGAGGCTGTGCTCTTTCTGGAAGCAGCTTGCAACAACTGTTCGCCTCTGGTTGTTACAATAAACGAATGCAGGTTTGAGTGAATCTATCCAATTAGCGTTCAGTCCGCCGAAGCGCATGCCAGGTCTCTGCCAGAGACCACCGAAAACGCAGACACCCACCTTCAAGGTGAGGCTGAAGACGCCCAACAGGTACAGCTCCCGAGGGATGCCCCGCACTTCTTGCCGACCCCCTGCAAACACTCAGGCCGTGCCCACGCCGCCGGGAGAGGTGCTGCAAACTCGCAGACCGGGCGACCTGGCCTCCACCAAGGCCTCCCGTGCCTGGGGCCTCCCCGTGTGGGGACAGGGAGCACAGTCCCCAGATAATAACAACCCTTATCCGGCCAGCGGGCAAACCCGCAACAGCCAACCCTGCGCTGGCCGCGAGAAAAAAAAAAAAAAAAAAATAGAAGCGAAACTTCATTTGGACTAGATGAGCTGGAAACAAACCCTTTCCCTCACATATTTGCTGTGAGCTCTCCAACGCCTTTGCAATCATGAGTTAGATAAAATAGCATCGGCAATTTGGGCTTGAAATCAGCAAAGGTAGTTGGCGTCTAATTGGGTTTGGAAAGAAAACAGAGGAAAATCTTTTAAAGTCATGATTGCATTTTCTCTAGCGTGAGAAGCGATGCTTTTAATGAGTTGTTCTTCGGCCCCCTCGTCAGTAGCCCGGGTGAAGCCTGGTGGGGCGGGCTCAAGCCAGCACCCCGGGGCAGCCCGATCTTCTCCTCTGGTCCGTCCAGTGCAGGGGCTGGTGCCTTGGGGGAGGGAGGGCGAGGGTGGGGGGAGCGGGCCCTCGGAGGGAAGATGGCCAGGGGCTCGGGACTCAGCATTTGCTTTCGGCTTCGGCTTCAGGCTGCAGCCCCTTCTTCCTGCAGCTCTGGGAAGCAAACCTCTTCCAGCTGAGGCCTGGCAAAGACGTGTGGCCCAGAGGTGTGCCTTGTGAGTCTGCGCCTCTGTGATAGCTCTGTCTTTCATCTGGCCCAGCAGACAGCTTTGCCATGGCTGATGGAATCTTTTGCAAATGAATGTCTTTTTCCAAAAGCAAAGGGACAGTTTTGTTATTTTTTTTTCCCCACTGCAATGAGATAGGGAGAGGTCAATTTGCCAGATTGCCTTCTAAGAAGAGCACTGTATTTATTTGGAAGAAACACCTTGAGCTAGCCATCTATCCATTGGATGGATGAAGGGTGACATCCCAAGTCAGAGGGCTTTGAAATATTTTACTCCAAGTCCCCCCAAGACAGTAATAACTTAAAAAGTGTTGTTTTCCCTTGCACATTTTTAGGTTGATATGTAAATCACAAGTTTAAATGGTTGCAAGAGAGGCAGCTTGCTATTTATTGTATGCTAAGTATATGCTTTAAATCTATTTTCTTTGGAAACTTGAAGCTGCACATTTAAGCTCTTTCAGTTTTGAAAATGTCTGCCACCTCGTTTAAATGGCAAGGTCATTTATTTAAACTAGTGGCCGAATCAAACTATCAGAAAACACCTGACTTCACTACTTAGTTCAAAAAATTGACCTTGACACAACTATCCCCCTTCTGAACTCCAGTTCTAAGTATCTATCATCTATCTATCTATCTATGTGGAAATAGACAGATAAATAGTTGAATAAAGTCAGAAGGGGAAGCCCTATAAGGAATTTGCTCCAGTGTTTGTCCCTGAAGTTCTTTGCTTTGCTAAGGGACTCTCCCTCCCTCTGCAGCTGTTCTTTCCCAAATCTTTCCCTTTATTTGGACCTGGCCACCTTGGCAAAGCACTACGGTCATAATTAGCCTGGAGGCTGGAGGGGAAGCAAGCCTTTCCTCGCTTCTGCGAGGGGCAGGACGGTGTTTGGAAAAGGGAAGGTGGGGGGGAAAGGAGAGCAGAGACCCTAGAAGTTGGCAGAAGGCCCATTTTAGAAACACGGGCTTTTGCAAAGTGAAGATCTGGCAACTGATTAAATAAAACACACCCATGTCTTTTTGTCCCCCCAGGGCTCTGCTTCTGCAGTTTGAAGATTCCCAGATAGTATAAGGAGTCTGAAAAAGGGATTGATTACAATTTGCTAAGAGGTTCCCAGATTCATCGAGAGGGCTGGAGACCCCAACTCCAGGCTTAGCTTTCTGGACAGCACTCAAAGCCATGCTGCAGGGGGGCCCTGATAAGGAGGCAATCTGGCAAATTCGCTTCATTCCCTGCAAGAGCTGCAGGCAAGGGGAGAGCTGGAGAAACCGCATGGAAGGACCCCCCATCTCTCAGCCCAGACAGTTCTGCCCCAGTATTAAATAGGTCAAATAGCTTCAGAGTTAATAAAAGAATATGCTGGCATGGATGTTGAAGCATTCCACATTTGTAAGCCTTTTTTGTTCCAAGAAATGACTGTCTAAAGCAAGAATGGGGCTTTCTCTCTCTGAGCTCCGTCTGGTGTCCTGGTTGTGATCTGGGGTTATTCGGAACGACACGGAGGACCAAGATCATCCTGCATTATAATTTTTTTTTTTTTTTTAGACAGAGGTTTTGTGACCTGGGAGGTACTTGTCCAGCCTCTGTCATCCCGTTCCAGAACATTGCAAATTCCTCCCCGTCGGTCACCTGCCTGGTCTGGGCTCTCTCTTCTTCTAGTCCATCTTCCTCAGTGGCCACCAGAGAGATCTTCCTTTTTCAGTAGCTTAGGAAATGGTTGGCCAGAATATAGAATGAAATAACCACTTTGGAAAAAGTTCTGGAACTTTCTAAGTGAAACAAAACATAACCCTACCCTACGGCCAGCGATGACACTCTTAAGAAATAGGAAGGCACACATCCACACAAAGACTCGTGTAAGATTCTTCCTGGCAGCATTTTTCACAATAGCCGAAACACAGGGGAGAGCCCAGGCGTGCCTCAGTGGGAGACTGGGTAAAGGAACACAATGGAATGCTACGAGAAAGCCAAAGGAAGGAACATGGGTCTACCCAATAACAAGGAGGAATCGCAGAAGCATTATGCCTCGTGAAAGTAGCTTGCCTCAAAGAGGACAGACTGTCTGATATATTTATATAAAGTGTTTCAACAGCCCAGACTCGTCCCTAATGATAGAAATTAGGACAATGGCTGCCTCTGAGGGAGGCTGGGTATGGAGACCGACTGGGAAGGAACATAATGGAGGGTTCGCATTCTGTGTCTTGACAGTGGCTTACATTTCACAACGGTATCATTTGTCAAAACCCACCAACAGGTAACTTTTAAGATTTGTGCATTTTGCCATATGAAAGTTTACCTCACAATAAAAAAAAAAACAATATACATAGATACTGAACACTGGTTAATGATAGGCACACCAAAATGTTTAGGAGGAAGTGTGTTTTGAAATGAATACAAAATAAGATGGAATAATGACAGGATGGCCGAGATGGCTGGCTGGAGAGACACGTGAGAAAGGACACGGAGCAAAGTGTTAGGTAGCTCGAGGGGGCAGGTGCCGGGATGTTCACTACAACTCCTTTAAGGTAGGCTTGTCTTCAATACCGTTCTATTGAACCGTTCCAGGGCTTAGCGTAATGCCTGCTATGAGCTACTTATGAGGCCTTTTGCTCATTGAGTCATCACAGCAATCTTATGAAAACTGCACCCCTGAGGTTATAGACGAGAACACAGAGGCTCATGTATCAAATCATCAAGATGGTTCGATGTAAGCCACATTCTGGAAGCCACATTCCAACCATCTCACCAAGCCCATTCCCTTAGAGGTCAGGAAAGAAAGCTGGATACATCAAAGTGTTTCCTATGCCCCAGCCATGGACCATGAGGACCTCTCAGAGGCTGGCTGACTTCCGTGCCTTACGTGGCCCCTGCTGTTTCTCTTTTGAACATTCTGATTTCGAGACGATGACTCTTATGGGTTAAAATGTGTCCCCCACAAGTTCATGCATTCACAGCCTAACCCCTAAAATCTCAGAATGTGACTTTATTTGGAAATAGGGTCTTTCCAGATGATCAAGTTAAAATGAGGTCATTAAGGTGGGGTCGAATCCAATAGGACTGGTGTCCCAATAGAAAGGGGACATTTGGACCCAGAGACAGACGTGTCCACAGGGAGGATGGAATGCTACAAGAAAGCCAAAGGAAGGAACATGGGTCTACCCAATAACAAGGAGGAATCGCAGAAGCAGAGATCAGAAAGCTGTACCTATGAGTCAAGCAATGTTAAAGGTGACCGGCAAACCATCCAGATGCCAGGAGACAGGCATGGAATAAGTTCTTCCTCAGAGATGACAAATGGAATCAGCCCCGCCAACATCTTGATCTCAGCTTTCTGGCCTCCAGAACTACAAGACAGTAAATCTCTATCGTGTAAGCTACCCACTGTGTGCTGCTTCGGTCCGGCAGCCTGAGGAAACGCTTACCACATCCGGGTAATTCTCAGTGCCATTTTATCCTATGACTCATTTTGAGAACCATCTCGCACGCATACCCCAGTGTGTGATATTGTATGTTTAGCTGAGTTTTTAAAGATAATATGGCTTAAAAATACGCTCCCAGAGAAAATCGACTGATCGTGTAATGAGGGCCAGGGGAAGACATGACTTAATTTATAGAAATGTATTTTCCAGGTGACCTTTCAGGAATTAATGTGCATATGATGTCCTCCCAGAAAGATTCTGGAAATGAAAATAAAAGTGCTTAATAAAACCGTAAGATTTTTCTCTGTATTATGCTGAGTATCAATATGTCTGGGGGAAAAAAGTAGTTCACGCTCACTTAAAATAATGAGGCTTAAGGGTGAATAGTAATTTTTCTCCCACCTAAAAGCAAAGGATAGGGTGCGTGCCCTGCCTCTGTCCCTTTTCCTTCCTTCTCTCCCTTCCTTAGCTGAGCTCCCACAGCATGTCCGGCCATGTGCCAGCTTCTGGTGACAGTGTACAGCAGACACTGTCCACACAAGACTCATGCATCCCTTCCATGGTTCAAGGAAGCAGTTGCTGAGCTCTGGACCACATTTCCCTAGACCCCCTTGCTTCTAGGAGGGGTTCACAGGATTGAGTTCTGGACGACAGAATATGGGAGGACTGCTTGTATGCCGGTTTCCTTTAAGCTTCGTTCTTAACGGTAAGTTTGAACAGTCGTCCCTTAATTGAAGATACTTTACTTTGTTATGACGTTTTCAGTCGCATGATCAGAAACCGATAATCAGACACGGATTAAGGAGAAAGAAAATAAAAAGCTTGTCAGGGACGAGAGGGGATTGGTTAGAACATTGACTTTTAAAGATATGACTGGGACTGGAAGGTGTTTTAAGAGATTGGAGAAAAGACATTCCATAACCTTGAATCACACCAAGAAAAGGTTATTCCTTTTGTATGTCTCTATAAATCCTGATTCCATGAAGAGGAAAGTCCCAGTTTGGGTCTACTCTGTCTGAGCACGCTCTACAAGGCTCTGCCTTCCACTAGCATTGGGATTGTTCTAATTATATTTGTTTCCATCATAACCTCAAGGCATGGTGAGTGGTTTTTGTTTTCCGTTTGTGGTTTCCATATAAAGTTTTCTCTTGAATATGCAAAGTTGTAAGCAAACATATCTGGCGCATTGAATGGAAAGAATGAAGTAAGCAGGAATAGAGGGGGTTGGTGGATAAGGCTGAGATAAAGATAGAGTTTGAATGCCTAAACTCTGCTTTTTGTAAGGCAACCTGGAAACACAGGTCAGGAAGCTGCGGAGCGGTCCCCGGGGGAGGGGGGGGGTGGCTGAGCCTCAGGAGCCAGAGGATGGGAAGGGAAATCATGACACCCTCCAGTTCTGTCCTCTCTCTGCTTCTCCCCTCCTGTCTGTCCCATGTTGGCGTCTGCCTGCGGGCCAGCTTTATCACCATGGGAAATGGTCATCGACAGCTCCCAAGTTTGACCGCCACTAAAGGTAGAGATTGATTTGCTCTCAGTCCCACTGTCACCTTTGTCAGGAATGGGATCTGCGGAGCAGTGGAGTCAGGTGCCTGCCCGTCTGGGCGCTAGTCCCTTGTGTTCCCTAAGGCACGACGACACTGGAGGCACATGGCTGTCTCAGCTGAAGTCACACAGTTGGGACCGGGAATCAGCTGGAGGCAGGGGTGGGGGGGTGGGGGGGTGGGGGGACACTCAACGAGATCCTGACAAGCCAGAGAGCAAAAATGGATGAATCTGGTGTTCAAATGGAGGTTATTTTCTCTCAACAAAGGATTTCACTGGAAATGTTACTGACAAATGACAAGATGGTTGCAACATCCCGTATGTCAACAAATTGTTGTACCCGCTCTCTGTAAAGAGCTCCTACAACCCAATTAAAAAGAAAATACAGAACTCAGGACATAGGACAAAGATGAACATCTCCTTCCTAGAAGGGGAACCCGACTGGCTGAGCGTTATGTGAGGAAGGGCTCAATCTCACTAACAACGAGGGGAGTGGAAGCAAGCAACACTGTGACAATCAAGGTATGTGTAGGCGTGCAGTGAGCATTAGTCAGTGAATAATTCCACGCGCTGGGGGGGATGTGGGGAGACCAGAACGCTTGTGCTTGGAAGCAAGCGTGCACGTTGGCAGAGTTCTGGAAAGGGATCTGCAGCACGTAGCAAAATTAAGGATTGCATGTGTCCCATGTCCCAGTTAGTACATTCCTAGGTGCATGGCTCAGATCAGTTCTTTCCAAGGTCTGCTGGGGAATGTGTCCTAGGATCATCCTCGCTAGGCTCTGGGTGGAAGGGGAGGCGGGGATCTCGGGTGCCCATTAGGGACAAGCACAAGCAGAAAGCGGGGTGGAGGCACCCTGTGGTATACGCTACGGTAGACAGACAACATTGAACAGGTGCATATACAGAATCGGGAAGAAAGTGAGAATTGGAAAATAAAGAAACAGTAGACAACCAGCAAGATGTCTGACCCCTGGCCTGGGAGGTGCATACATCAGGCGGTGTATGGGGCAGGGCTGGGGCAGAGGACCCCGTCGTGACACTGTGATAATAGTCTGGGTGAAGGAAAAGGAAGACTCGAACTAAATTAAGTAGTAAGGCTAGGGAGATGGCAACTGATTTAAGAGATATACGGGAGGAGGTGGAAATGATGGGCCATGGGACAAGTTGGATGTGGGCAGTGAGGGGGAGGGAAGTGTCTAGAACGTTGTTCGTTTCTGGACACCTAAGTGGACTGTGCTGGCATCGCTAGGACGAGAAACCAGGAGGAAGGGGCGCCTGGGTGTCTCAGTGGGTTAAAGCCTCTGCCTTCGGCTCAGGTCATGATCTCAGGGTCCTGGGATCGAGCCCCACATCGGGCTCTCTGCTCAGCAGGGAGCCTGCTTCCCCCTCTCTCTCTCTGCCTGCCTCTCTGCCTACTTGTGATCTCTCTCTGTGTCAAATAAATAAAATTAAAAAGGAAAGAAACCAGGAAGAGGACCAGGTTCAGAGTGGAAACGATGAATTCCCTTGTGATCGTCAATACACGACGGTCCGTGGCGAGTGGCTAAGTGTTTTATTGCGGATAAACCATTGGGCAGCCCATTGGAGCAGATTCCCTGCCTAATACCACACGTGCTGCCACGCTAAATTAGCCTTTTAAAAAAACAGTTAGGGTTACTTTAGTAAAACACATTTCTGGACTCGAGAAGAAAGCAAATAACATTTATACTCCAGTGAAGGTTAGAAATTGGGCAGGCCCGGACTGAAGAAGAGATTTTCATTTGAAGTGTAAACTGAAATGCTGGGGTCCGTTTTTAAATCTCAGAATTTGCGATTTGCGCAAAGCATTTTTATTCCCTGTGGACTCCAGATCATGAGGAATATCAATATTTCAGAGCCTTCATAGTATAATGCCAGAGTTGGCTGAAGGAAATAAATACTCATGACAGAAGTTCATTGTCCAAATTCTCAATACATGTAGCAGTTGGTGACGGCTAGGGCTGAGGGCTTGGGACAAGAACATACCCCGCGCCCCTCCCCCCCCCCCCCCCCCCCCCCCCCCCCCCCCCCCCCCCCCGCCACCAACAAGGAGGACTCCTCTTTGGGTGATACCCTGGACTTCACAAGGGTCTTGCTAGATGTGGGGGTGGGTACAGAGAGACAGCTGTATGAGAAGCAGGGGAAGGGCACGGAGCTCCTTGCTAAAAAGCCTCCTGGGGGGCCAGGGGCCAGTCCCTTCCCCGCTGCAGTCCCTGAGTCTCCTGTTTCCTCATGTACAGGATAAGCCTGTCCAACACTAAGGTGTCTGAGCTTTCCCCCAACTCAACGCCAGTCCTTTCTGTTGTACCCCAACCTTCCGGGTGCTGAAACTGTGTCCAAAATCGACTCACTTGCGTGCTGTCCTTTACAAAGAATTTCCCAGTCACGATCTCCCTGCAGCGCTTGTCACGTATCTATAAGGTGATGGGTACAAGGCAACGGCTCACTTTCTAAGTGAAGAAAGTGTCAGGCAAACGAGCCAAGAAATCGCTGTGCGCTCGCGGTCGGCGCTATGATAGAAATAAAGTAAAGGATGGTAAGGGGGTGAGTGGCCAGGAAGGGGTGACCCAGGCAGTGGTCTCAGGAAAAGCTTTGTAGACAAGGCTCAGAAAGGGGAAATCATTTCCCGAAGCTGCACAGCTCAGAAGCACAGTGACCGACTGCCTCTGTTCCCCCAGGACAGCTCCAGTTTTAACCCTGAGAGCCCCACATCCTGGGAAGCTGCATGAAGGCAAGGATCTTGTCTGTTTAGGCCACTGCGATGTCTCCAGGGACTAGAGCAATGCCTGGCACCCAGGGGCGCTTCATCCACTTAACCCATGTACTGAACAAATGGGTCCGCCCTATCTAACACACGGAGCATTTACTCCTCTGCTGGGCACGGCTCGAAGTGCTTTAAATGTGTTAACTTGTTCAATCCTCATAGCAACCCGCCGAGGACCCAGAGAGGTTAAGAGGCTTGGCCGAAGGTCACACAGCCGCTCGGCGGCAGAGCGGAGATTTGAGCCGATGGCTGGCCCTCTCGGCCATCATGGTGGTTGGCTTCTTGGTGGTCGGAAGGCAGGAAAGAAGGAACATCGTTGCAGTCATTGTGTCCCCTGAGAATGGAAACACATCTCCCATGCTTCCCCGGGGCTTCCTCCAGCCTCCGGGCGTGCCTGGTACCCCTCAGCATTACTGTCAGCACTGGATTATTGCCCAACTAGGTCCCCATCTCTCTTACTAGAATGTACGCCCCTCGGAAGCTGCTTTGTCTGCTTTCTCGGTCTTCAGCGCAGGGCCCAGGCCCGGCACAACGGATGTGCCCTGCAGATCTCTGACAGTGGTCGTTTCCCGCCTTGCCGGTGTGTCTCTCATCCTCCTGTGCCCTGGCTGTCCCCAGCTCACTTGCCTCTGGGCCATGCCAGACACAGCCTTTGCCCTCCCCTCTCGCTGGCTCAGTGGACTTGCCCCTTGAAGTTCTTCACGTCCTCCAGGAAGGGCGTGGGCTCGGGCGTCCCGGGTCGGCTCGGGTGTCCCTGCTGCGGGGACTCAGCCTGCCGGTTATGTTCCTATCACAGCAGCGATGTCACTGGGGGCCCCTGTCTGCTGACACAGCAGCCTCCCTCACCAGACTGGGGGCCCCGTGGGGGCTGGGGTCACATCCTGTCTAGCTCCAGTCCTTCCATGTCCAGAACCCAGAACCGAGTGGACACGAAGTAAGGGGGGAGATAGATAATGGAAAATCTTTTTATTTCCACTTCCAGCCAACATCTTTTGGGGACCCACAGTGGGCCAGGTACTGCTCTTATGTTTCTCATGCGGTGATTCTGGAACCCCCACAACCCAGTGGGGCAGGTGCCGTTACCATTTTTAGTTTACAGACCCGGAAGCCTGGGCATGCAGAGGGCATGGGACTTGTCTAGGGTCACTCAGTTAATAAGAAGCAGGGTTGACTTTTGAACTCAGAGAGTTGGGTTCTAGAGCCCACGCTCGCAGCTACTAAGCTGTGTCTGCACAGGTCCAACGAGCTCTCTGGGGCCTGCCTCAAGCCCCCGGCCCCTCTACGGGGGCCCCTTCTCTGTGTGCCGGGGGCAGCCCTCTGGCTGTATTGGTCATTCCTGCTTGGGAGTGGGGATAGGACAGCACAGGTCTTGTGTGGGGACCATCACACAAGCATCCCTGGCCCACACCCTCAAAACCACCACTAGGATGGATTCAGGGGTACATAAGGCTCCAGCAGGGCTCACGTCTGTGAATTCTCCAGATGTTTGGAGAAGAGACTTTGCAGGCTCTCTTGCATCTGGCTGTCTCAAATTCACTAAATTTATGAAGTTCCAAGATCTCGCCCAATATGCCTATTTATTTGGTCGTTTGTTCATTCATCCATTAATTCAGTCATTCAACGACTGGTTCTTTATGGAGCCCTTTGTAGACTCCCCACCTGCAATCCCGGCAGCCAGCCCGCAGGCGTTGTCATTTCCAGGACAGGTGCACACACTCGGGGTCGGGGGCTCAGGGGCTCGGCCGTGGCGGTGGAGGGAGGGTTCCAGTCCAGGTCTGCTTGACACGAACACCTCCGGCAAACTCGCCTTAACAGTGAACTGGCCGCTACTCGCTGAGGACGACGGCACTGCCCCGTTCAGTGACACGGTTGTCCCGCTGGGGTGATGCCCCGTCATTCACTCATTCCTTAGACATCAAGGAGAATCTAGTGTTCTGAGAACTCTGCTGGGGGGTGACCTGGGGGAGAGGGGCTGGGAGATGGCCCAGGACGTTCTCTAGGCAGAGTGAGGCAGAGGCTGTCTCTGATGGTCTCTGTGCTCCCGCAGCCACGAGTTCTGGCAAATCCCTCCAGCTTCGCCCGTGTCGTAGCGAATGTGTCTGGAATGCTCTTTTCTTCCCCTCCTCCCTTCCGGCATTCTGAGCCTCTCATAATTCTGATTACTTCATTCACTCCCATGCTCAGAGAGGAATTTGTTCGATGAGAATTTACCAAGCACCTCCACTGGGTCAAGCACTCCTCCAGGTTTGGGCACGCGGCGGCGAACGAGAGCGACGGGATTCCTGCCCTCAGGGAGCTTACATTCTCGTGGGGGAGTTGGGGGGTCCTACTTTGGGGGGAGGCGTTGGAGGGTGCCTGGAGCTGAAGGAGGGTGGGCCAGCCACCTGAAGAGCCAAGGGCAGGGTGTCTCAGAGAGAGGAACTACGGACTTGGAGGTCCCAAAAAGGCAGAGTCTGATAGGGCTCTGATAGTGGCAGGAGGCAGAATTCACGGACCCCTTCCCGAAAGAGAGGGAGCCAGCTTTCCATCTGTGTTCCCACAGCACTGAGCTTGCTTCTGTTTGAGTTTGTGCCATATGGTAATTATCGATTCATGTCTTCGTCCCCCCCACGGACCTCGGAGTGCCTCGAGGTCGGGGACCATCTGTAACCAGCGGCTTAACAAACTTTCCAGGGGCATTGGGAAGATTAAGGAGCTCATCCATATGAAGACTTCAGCACAGTTTCTGGAATTTTAAATGCTCAATAAATATTAATTGTTATTATTGCTAGTAACCAAGTGCCCACCAGCCCAGGTGCAACACAGAGAAAGGATGAAAGGCTATTTAAGAATGCCCAGGGAGGAAGGAAACAGGTGAGTTGGTCCATCGGCAAGGTCATTGAAGATATTGATGGGTCACCTCCAAGTAGCTGGGGGTTTCTGTGGCAGAGAAAGTGTGCCGACTGTGAATCCCAGGCCACGAAATTAGTGCAAAAAACCAATTTCACTTTCTTATCATTTATATTAATTCTAAGTTTAGCTCTCTCTTTAGGGTGGTGGACACAATCAATATTCCCCCATTTTTTCCTAGGACGGCACCTAAAATCAGGAGGATTCAAATATTATTCAGGGATGAAGGAACTGCTCTTCTGGTCTTTGATAAGTTCCACTATCAGGATTCCACTCAATGGGCCCTTGGTTAGCTGTCAACATGGGAAATTTATTCATTCGATCAATAGCCATCAATCATACACGGAGTGTCAGGTGCTGTCCTAAGTATCGGGGACAGGGACATGAAAGAAATAGATGAAGTCATACTCTCAGATAGGGTACTCAGGTAATGCTTGAGCCAGAATGATTTAAAGGAGCAAACCCCGTGTCAGCTGGAAATATTCTTGCTCATGTGCAAAGGCCCTGAGGTGGGCTGTAAGCTCAGTGTGTTGGAGAAACAGCCAGAAGGAGATGACTGGGGGATGAGGTCAAGAGGTAGACAGGTAAGACCTTGCAGTCACAGAGGGAATCTGCATTTTGCACCGAGTGAGCTGAGAACTGGCTGTAGGATTCTGAGCAGAAGAGGACTGTCATGATCTGAACTGTGTTTTTAGAAGATCACCCTGACTGCTGTGGGCAGAAAGAACTATAGTAGGGTAAGTAAGGGTGGAGGTAAATTAGGACACTACTGTAGCAGGTCAGGTGAGAGACGGTGGTGGGGTCCGGGGAGTGAGGATGGTGAGAAGAGCCCCAGAAATAACAATACTGGTGGGACAATGCCTTTTGTACTTATGTATTGAAGGATCAATCCAAGATTTGCTGATGGGGTATGTGTGTGTATAAGAGAGAGACAGACAGAGAGGGGGAGGGTGGGAGGGAGGAAGGGAGATAGAGGCTGGGGTTAAGGCTGCTTTCTGTCCGTTGGGCTGAATCTGCCAGGCCTCTGGCTCAGTCTCGCCTCTTTGGGTGCTTAGAGATCATTTCATTGTTTCCACAGCTCTGGGTCGCGGGCACATCCCTGTGGGGTGCACAGCCTTGTTTCCAGGACAAGCCTGCATCCCGTTCTGCGGCTTCTCTCACTTCTCTGGGGCTCCCCATGGGAAGCCAAGGGCGGGTGTGATCTCTCTGGGATCCACAAACCCCTTAGGGATTTTGCCGCCCTCCGGGGGACTCAGCCTGGACAGAGATCAGAACTCTTTTCTTTAGGACCCCAAGTGTCTTGTTTCTCCTCTAGGATCTTCCCTCCGGGCGAGAGAGGCCCCCAGTCTGAAGAAACCAGCTATAAAGAAAGGGGAGACCCTGTTCATAGGGCCTGGTGTTTTCTCCTAAATATTTAGTCTGTTGTGTGATATTTCCTTCCCCTGGGGGTTTAGGTTTTTGAAAGTTGGAAGCTATAAAACCAGAAGGAAGCTCCTTTTCTCTACTTTGGGCACCTGGTTCGGTCCCGGAGGCCGGAGGCAGCCAGCTGACCAGGGTCTGAGGCCGGAGAGGGGAGGGCAAGGAGCCCGGAAGAGAAGGGCAGGTGGGAGTCAGTTCCAATGTCCAAAGATTATCCCCCTGAAAAGCAAGAGGAGGAGTGGATTTTGGATCTGAGCACACGTTATGAAGGGACCGCGCTCATCCAATAGGTTATCAGATAAAATACACTTCAATGTTTGCCCACGAGGCTGTTGTGTTTCTTTTTTGCAAGAAAGTAGATTTTTTTTTTTGTTTTTTGTTTTAAGATTTTATTCATTTATTTGACAGAGAGAGAGAGAGAGATCACAAGTAGGCAGAGAGGCAGGCAGAGAGAGAGGGGGAAGCAGGCTTCCTGCTGAGCAGAGAGCCCAATGCAGGACTCAATCCCAGGACCCTGAGATCATGACCTGAGCCGAAGGCAGAGGCTTATCCCACTGAGCCACCCAGGCACCCCAAGAAAGTAGATTGTTAATGCCATTCCCTCGGGGGGTTGCAGGGGAGGCTCCAAAGGGCAGGAATCCAGCCATGAGGCAGCTGCAGACGGAGGTGGGCCCCGGCCCCTGTCCTCTGGGTGATTCTTCTAGAGCTGGAGGATTGAGAGCCCATCCAGGGAGTATCCGAATTCCTGAAGGAAGACCAATACTCTGTAAACTGTAAAGACAGAGTGGTAATGATACATAATTGATGGAAATAATGACAAATAAGTAAAATGGATGGTTTGAGAAAGGCACGCCATGATTTCACAACAGTCTTTTCGAGGGAAGAAAAATTCACAGATGGGCCTAAGGATCTTCCCCCATTTTGAGCCTTTTAAAGGCTGCCCTCACCCTTACCTCCCTGGCAGCGCCCCCCTCCATGCTCGGGGTGCAGGCAGGGGCAGGTGAGGCTTAGTTGTCCCTCGTTTCTGGGTTCCATAACCTCCGCACCAAGCCTCCCCCAGGGCCTCCCGTTGGTTCCCCAGAGCCTATTCTGGGAGTCGATCCATCGTACATCAGCCGTGGCTGTCCCTGTGGCTTCCTGCTCCCACCATCCCAGGTCCCCTCAAGGCAAAGTGGAGGCGTCTCCCTGTCTGGGGGCAGGTCGGGAGAGTCCAGAACACGAGCTCACCCCCAAATGACCATTTAGACACACGGCTCTGCTCCCTGTGTACCTGCCCTCTGAACACAGCGGGGGATCAACAGCCGGGGATCCCCTCCCCTTCGCGTTCCTTCCAAGGGAGATTTCTGGGTGGCGCAAGCCCTTCTTTAGTCAGCCAGGCGGTCGGCTTGGCTGGAGGCAGAGTGGGTGCAGCGGGGGATTTGAGAACAGACTAACCTAGCTCTGCCACAGGCTAGCCGTGTCCTCTCTCTGAGTCTTTGTATTCTCATCTATAAAACGAGGGTAATACTCAATCTCTCCCTGAAAAGTCAGTGGGGAGGGTGTAATGAGCCAATACACGTAAATCTTTTTTAATTATAAGGGGCCATTCAAAGGTGAGTTATTACTCCCGAGAGCTGATTGATTAGCTCAATGTGTCTATTTGTTTGCTTCTCCGGAATCAACCAATTACTTTAGGGGCTAAACAGTGACTTCACGGGCATGGTGACCACTGTGGCTTCACCTTATCCCTTTTCCCTGCATCTGACCAGTGATCCGGGTCTGTTCAATCTGCCGGGGGGGGTTCCTGGAAAGTATATTTTCCATAATAAGAAGGAGGCATGTGGGGGTAAACCCTTTGTCCCCTGCCACCACTGCTCTGTGCCTTCTGTCTACGGATATGGTCAAGGGAGGCCATGATGCTCGGGGCTGCAAAGGGATAGTGAGGGAGCCCACTCATGTTGTGGAGCTGAGACACCACCCCTGAACCGCTGCCCTCCTGATTTCTTCTCCTGAGAGAGAAATAAACGTCCTTACGACAGGAGCCACAGCCAATGGGGTTTTCTGTCAGTTCAGCTGAATGCCTCCCAGTTGTACCCTGGCTGAGATTCCTTTTCCGTCTCATCCTCCTCCACTTCCCATCAGGCTCAAGCTCTTGCCCATCCTTTTAGCCAGTCCGTCCTTCCATGAGAGGTCCAGGAAGGAAGCAAATGGAAGGCTGCCGCCTGAGGTTTTTCTCTTTTCTGCCTCTGTATGACCCTCACAAAAGCCTTGTTAGGTTAAAAAAAAAAAAAAAACATCTCTACATGGAGGACTCCAGTCACGCCTTCCTTCTTATTGTACCTCAGACACACATCCTGCTAATTCCGGCCTCAAGATCAAGATCCCTATCTCTCCCTCTTCCGGTCACATGACCCCGCCTGGGTGCAGATAGTCTCCCCGCGTGCCGGGGAGGAGAGAGAGAAGGGACTGGGGGCACTCGGCGTTGTCTTCTCCACACTGGCCTGATGCAGCCCACCTTACAATGTCGACCCCCTGTCAACCGTGTCCTGCTGGGCCGGGACAGCTCCTTTCTGGGTCTATTGTTGGGCTCAAGCAGAAGACGGTCCTGCTGCTCTGAGGCACCACAAGGGCATGACTGACTGCTCAGTCTTCTCCACAGACTTCAATGGTGTCAACGTTAGGTGACCAGACACTATACTTGGAGTGAGAATGCAGGTAGGCAAGCTGATGTCACGGTGCACACCACTGAGGATCACACTCGTTCATCTACCAACACACGCATTTTGCAGACATTTGTTGAGTACCCATGCTGGGCCCGGTGATGAAGAAATGGCCACAGGCTCTGCCACATGGTGACGCGAACCCAAATGGTGGCTCTGATATACTCAGTCTTCACTTCCTAGTGTGACGCTGGAGTGAAAAAGTCCACCTCGGACTCTCAGCTCTCTCGCCTGTAAAATGAAGCTGATTACACGCCACTATTCAGCAATCCCGCACAGAAGGCACCGAGAGCGGGAGCTCTCTCCTGGGGGTTCAGTTACTGGGCTTTTCCTTTCTTTTAAGTGTGTGGACTGTCTGCTCTGAAATTCTCATTTTAAATCCAAAGCTTTTTCTAACAATTGGTGCCGGAAGAGAGGGAGCGAAATGGGTCAAAGCTTGGGTCTCCTCATTTTGCGTGCACAAGAGGGAAAATAGTGCCCGAACCGGGAATGAGGAAGGATTTAAAATCTTTCATGGTACCATAAACAGCATGCTTTTGTAATGCACTCATCTCATTCGTGAGGGCTCCCCTCGCTTGACTTAGGCAAAAAGCCTCACTTCCTGATATCATCACTTTTGGGGGTTAAGAATTCAACATATGAATTTGGGGCAACACATTCCCACCATAGCAGGCAGGGTGTCTTTGTCCCTTGCTCCTTTCTTCGCTTCCCCTCCTTTAAACACCTATCCCCCTTGCGTCTTCAGGGAGATAGGTGATATAAAGTGAGGAAATTGAGGGTTGTTTTTTTTTTTAGATTATTTATTTACATATTTGACAGAGAGAGAGATCACAAGTAGGCAGAGAGGCAGGCAGAGAGAGAGGGGGAAGCGGCTCCCTGCTGAGCAGAGAGCCCGATGCGGGGCTCGATCCCAGGACCCTGAGATCATGACCTGAGCCGAAGGCAGAGGCTTTAACCCACTGAGCCACCCAGGCGCTCCGGAAATTGAGTTTTGAAGTCAGAAAGAACAGTGTTTAATTCCTGGCTTTGCTGTACATGTGAAAAGTTGGACAGATTTTTCCTGGAAGTGGTCTTCCTGCTATCTGACCCCATCACGCTCCTGCCCATCTCTGAGAGCTCCCTTCTGTGCTCCACATGAAGCATGTGGGTCCTGACCTGATTTCAGATAAGCCCTCCCGCCTCCCCTCTCCCAGCGGAACCCTGGGAACTCTGTGCTCTAGAAGGTGTCTCACTGCAAATGGATCCTGTCCTTCAACACTCTGCTTCTTTGTACATACAGCTTCCTCATCTGCCTGGCTAACTCCTATATATCCCTCAAAGCCCATTTCAAGTTTCTCCCGAGGGAAGCTTTCCTGACCTCTTGTTTCGTCCCTGTTCGTCTGCCATCACGGCACGGATGACAAGGAATGGATACCGTCCTTTTATTTCTCTGTTGTTTCCCACCAGGCGGAAGTTCTTTGGGTGAGGAAGCTGTACTTTGTTCACCATTTATTTATAAACTCATTCGACACACTTGGATTGACCATCCCATATCCCTGGCCCCGGGCTGACGCCAGCAGTGGGGTGGGGAACCAGATGGACAAGGTCCCCGTTCTAGCAGGAAAGTGCAGAGAGTAAATAAATAACTGAGTAAGGAATGTCTGACCACGATAAGCAAAAGAGAAAGAACTATTTCGGTAGGAGACAGAGTAGGGGGTGGGTGTGTTGGGCGAGCTGGTAAAGTCTCTCTGTATCCTCCATAGAAGGCTCTGGAATGGCTGTTAACAACCAGGAGGAGGGGGAGGGAGGATGGGAGCACGTCCCTCTTTTGGATGCACGTGGCCTTGTGACTAGCAGCAAGTTCATCAATGGGGAGTCATAGGTTCTAAGCGCACCCTCGGCCAATATTTTTCCAGAATGACAATTCTCAGTTTGGTTTTGAGTCTTAATAAAGCTGACAAAGCCTCCTCTTTCTCACCACAACTACTATGACTAACCCATGGGTGGGAAGACCTCGTGCACAGGCTCTAGAGGGGAGCAAATATGGGTTCAGCTTCAGAGAAAGCCCCGGAACAATTAGCATGACATCCTTATAATAATGGCAATTATGACGAAAATAACCCTCACCATCCGCATGCAGCTTACCATCTCAGAATTACATCCATAGCCAATATCCTGTTTGAATCTCCCTGCGGAGCTGTGAGATCATGAGCCTATTTATGGAAAAGGAAGCTGAAACTCCCGGGAGGGAAGCAGCTTTTCCAGGGTCATATCTGCACTGGATGTCTAATCCAGGGCTCTAATTCCAGAATCTGGTTTCAGAAAGGGCTGTCTTGGGAGGTGGTAAGCTCTCCATCAGTAGAGGTATGCAAAGAGAGGTTGAGCGCCCCTTCAGCAAGGGGACAGAGGAGGTGGGACGTGTGGGCTCCTCCGTCCCTGCTCAGATGCTGGCTTTTTCATCCTAAGACAGTGTAAAGAATATATTGCCTGGTGTGTAAAGTACCCTCCCCAAAACCCTCCCTTGATTTCTGGAGATCAACCCCAAAGCGAGCCTGCCCCTTGCCATGCTCTAGCTAAGGGAAAACTGGAGCCTTCTGCTGGGAGCCAGAACGCCGATGAAAGCTAGCCCACATTTTAGCAGCTGAACCCGAAGCCTTTGCATTTTCCAGTTTGATGTGCCTCACACGGTTGATAGCATGTGAGTCTAGCGCATTCTGTCCTCCTTGCAGTGTTACGACAAAGGACAAGGGGCCAGAAGAGATGCATTTCTTGGTAACCATGTGAGAGGCCCCTATTTGGGCCCCAGCCACAGACTGCCACCTCTGGGGACGGCTGGAGGGGTCGTGGAGCAGGAACTGACCACAGAGGTGTGTTCAAGGAGGCCGTTTACTGCAGTGCTTCGGACGGGAAGGCCACAGCCACGAAGGCAGGCCCCTCTTGTGCTTCCCAGAATGCCACGAGCCTTTGTGACATGTCAGTGAGGTGGGGCCCGGCGTCACCCAGAGCTAACCGGACGGCACTCACACTCACTCCAGGGCCTCCGGCCTTACTCAGATCAGGAGGCCTTCCCACGAATACAGGGCAGTGGGTGGCGTGAAGATCGAGGAGGGTGTCTGCACCCCCATGTGCTAGCACCCTACAGCCACGTGGCACCCTTGGCTTCCGGGGGATCCCTGAGTCTCCAAGCCCCTGAAAGGCAGAGAGGAGAGTGTACTACTGCTGCAGCCCAAAGGGAGTGCCTCTGTCTTTAGGGCAGGAGTTCAGTTCCTGCCACAGCCAGCACTCGCCTTTCTGGACGTTCCTGAGCTGCGAGGGGCGAGGGGCGTGTCCACTGCCCAAGCGATTCTCGGCGGTGGCTGTTACGTGGGACAGAGCAGCTGTGTGCCCGGGCACCACTGCTTACTCACTGGGGACCTTGGCCATCACGCTTTCTCCTCCAGGCTTCGGTTCCTCACCCATCGCCATCGGCGGCCCTGATATTCCGACATGCGAGGATCCGCGTCTGCGAGGCACTCTGCAGATTAGAGCTTGGCACCTGCTAGGGGCTGCCCCTTGTTGCTTGTAATTCTTATCATTCTGGACTCCACCGCTTTGAAGGAAAAGGCTGGGAATCACTCGGCTAGAATTCTTCCCTAACCAGGCAATGGCGCAGACTTTCAGGGATCACGGGGTCTGGCTTCTTGCTGCAGGTGTCCTCAGCTGGCTGCAGGGCCAGCCCGGGATGTTTTGGTCTGACCTCAAGGTTTTGGAAATGAAAAGGAAACCCTTTATAAGAAATAATAATAAGAGGGCGCCTGGGTGGCTCAGTTGGTTAAGCCTCTGGCTTCGGCGCAGGTCATGATCTCAGGGTCCTGGGGTCAAGCCCCGCATCGGGCTCCCTGCTCAGCAAGGAGCCTGCTTCTCCCTCTCCCTCTGCCTGCTGCTCTTCCTGCTTGTGCTCTCACTCTCTGTCAAATAAATAAATAAAATATTTAGAAAAAGAAGTAATCATAAGTAATAATAATAATCAAAATAGCTGATATTTACTAAATATTAAATGCAGGCCAGGCACTGTGCTAAACACTCCCTGATCTTTAACTCACTTCATCTTTCAACAACACTGGACACATGTTCTTGCTAAACCACCTTACAGCTGAGGAAATGGAAGTGGAGTGAGGGTAAGAGATCGACTCTAGGATCCAGTATGAGTTACCCACCGCCGCGAGACAAATTGGCCCTCCTCGCCCCTGACTTGAGGTCTGCTATCTCATGGTTCCTGCGGGGCAGGGATCCTGACGGGATGAGCTGGCTGGTTCTGGGTTGGGGTCTCTCCGGAGGCTGTTGGCAGATGAGGCAGGCGTCGGGAGGACGGAGGGTGCCCCGGATCCACTTTCAGGGCAGCTCGCTTGCGTGGCAGGAGCCTCCTCAGGGGACCTCGCCTCAGGACACTGGTGCGTGCTCAGGACACAAGTCACCCAAGGCCGAGGACACGGCCAACCTGGAGCACCCCTTACGACCTAGTCTCCAAAGTCACATCTCGTCATTTCCTCTGTATTTTTACTGTTCCGTGTCTTAGAGCAGATCCCTAAGTCCAGCCCATGTGCGAGGGGAGGGGCCTTCGGTCCCCCCTTCAGAGGGACTATTAAAGAATGTGTGTCCATACCTGAAAACGTGTGAGCGGCTTCACTGGCACTCAAGGCGAAGTCGTCACAGTCCACAAGCCTGGGGTCCTTCTTCTTTCCCTCCCCCGCTCAGGACTAACGTGACATGGGAGGCCAGTCTCACTGGGCTAAGTAGGCATTGACTGAGCTGAGCGTGACTGGAGGGTCCAGCATCAGGGAGGAGCTTCCCCTGAGGTGGGATGGAGGCCATGTTTTCCCTGGAAAGACTGCTGGGCTGCAGGTCACAACGGTTCCCAGCTGTGCTCAGCTCGTCGGTCACCAGGGAGCATGGGGAAGTTCTGTCACCCACGGTCAAGAGGTAAAGTGTGTGTGTGTGTGTGTGTGTGTGTGTGTGTGTGTCTTTGAGGGTGAGCCTGTGCTGTGTGTCTGTGCGTGAGGAAGTGAGTGTGTGTGTGTGTATGTGTGCACGTGTGATGAGCTATAGGCCTGGGGACTGGACTGTGGGGGGCCTTGCAGGCCCTAGGAAGAGTCTGGGCTTTGGGTTGTGGTAGGTGGAGCCAGGTGGATTGTGGTAGGTCGAAGCCACGACCCCGTGCCGAGGTCTCATCGGGCATTTGGAAGGTACCACAGGGAGGAGAGCGGGTGGGGCCGGGGTGC
>CM052895.1:77887480-77961081 GCA_028534135.1 Potos flavus | reverse complement strand
GCCACTGATGGAAATCTTCTATGGCATCCAGAACCACTTAGAAGGCCATGCTGTCCTTATCTGGGCTTGCATGCCCATGATGGCTTGCCTTCTGACTACTTCCTGGCACACTCATGCCTGCCCCAGGGCCCTTGCTTTTGTGTTCTTCCTGCAATACCCCACCCAGTGTTTGCACAGCTGACATTCATGCCTCAGCTCCTGTCACTGTAGCCATGAGGACTTTCCTCTCTTAGGAACTATTACATAGTCCTATTTTATTTATTGGGTACTTATTTATTGTCTTTATTATTCCCCCACCCTACTGTGATGTAAGCTCTAGGAGAGCAGAAATTGGTCCTGTTTACAGCACCCAGAACAATGCCAGGCACTATGTTGGCAGGGATGGTATACTGTGCAACTCCAAGAAGCATGATTCCCATCAAAATCTATATGAAGGCTGCTCTGGAATAGTGCAGTGCACAACTTATACAACTGTACTTTGCAGCCCTGGGGATATGCTAGTGAATAAGAAGAAACAGTTCCTGATCTCACAGACCCTGTAGTTTAGGGGGCCGAATTCGACAATCTAACCCTTTTATAATACTAAGTGCCAGACACTAACAGACACCTCACATTTATAATTCACATGTTTCCTAACAAAAGCCACCCATTTACAGATTAGGAAGCTGAGGCTCAGAGAAGTAAAATGGTCTGCCTTAAGGTCACGTGTCTGTCAAGGGCAGAGCCAGGATATGAACATACTTCAGTCATACTTCATACTTCAGTCCACGTCCTTGGAGGTGCCCAAGATAGAAGGCCCCTGTCCTCACAGAGCTCAGCATCTTCTTGGGCTGGGGGCCTAATCTTTATTGTGTCATTCACATGTGCCCGTCATGATGACGAGCAGTTTATGGGCATTTTCTTCTCACGTTTGAGACCTCACAGCAGTTGGGGATGGAGACCCAGAGAAGAAAGGGGACTTGCCCAAGGTCATGTGTAGTGAGAAGCAGCGTTAGGAAAGGGAGCCCCAAACTATCTGATCTCCTGCGTCTCGCTCCTTTGTGGCACCGAACGGGAGTGGCCATCATTAAACGTGGCAGTTGCTGTAACTGAGGAATGAGCAGGACGCTGAAGAGCGAGGAGGAAGATGTCCACGATTGCTGAGAGCAGGACGGGAGTCATAGAAAATGGCCTTGGAACGAGCAGAGCCTCCAGGCCAGCTGGGGGCACTCCCTCGGGACGGGCCCGGAGAAGTTGACTCCAGGATTGTGGCTATGATTAGAGGTAGCACTGGACCAGAGCCCAGACCCCCGACTTTGAGGCCAGCTGTTTGCTTCACCCAGGACCCCGGGT
This sequence comes from Potos flavus, assembly GCA_028534135.1. NCBI lineage: Eukaryota > Metazoa > Chordata > Mammalia > Carnivora > Procyonidae > Potos > Potos flavus. The sequence goes on along the minus strand of CM052895.1, from coordinate 77,959,749 downwards.
GTTTTCCATATTCTTCTCCCCGCACTCCTGGGCCCTCATTAGACATAGGCCGGGATCAAAAAGGTGGGTGATTTCCCAGCAGTCTGAACTCTGCTGAGGGCTCTCAAAAGCCCTGTTTCCATTTCTTTCCAGGTGCTTCCACCTCCTAAATAAGGGTCCTTGATATGTAATAGCTGGGACATGAGGGAAAGGGGACAGATAGGGGACTCTGCCTTCAAAGGTTTCAAGTCGAGATCTCTCTCCTGTGAGATTGTCGGCAGGCACTGATGCTAGGACTCCTGCTTTCAGGGGACTTCTAAGCATCCCTTCCCTCCATGATGTCCCAGCTGCCCTTTTCCACCTCATCTCAGCAAATGGCAGCGTCGTTTGCTGGGAGTACTCCCCCCTCCTCCCTCTAGCATCCGTGTCTACTTCATCTCCACGTTCTATACGTTCTGCCTCCCAATAAAGCCCAGCCCCATGCACGGCCCCCATTCTGCAGGTCTTTCCCTCCAAAGTTCCTTCCAGAAGGGGATGCTGCTGATGTACAGTCAGTTATAAATCCACGAGGAGCTGCCAAGAGGGAGCCATGGGCGTGAGGAAAGAATCATGGCTCTTTCTAAGGTGGGACCAAGTGCTGGGAGTGAGTGGGACAGTGTGGGAGTCAGGGCCAGGGTCCCCAACAAGAAAATCTGCAGTCAGGACAGCTAAGATCCAACAGCGCTGACTTCCTGTTTCACAGCTGAGAGAGGACCGCACGGACGTTCCGCTTGGCACCCTTTGCAGAAGTGACTTCTGCAAAACGTCCTAAAATAAGACAATTAACCCCAAAAGCATTTGTCACCATCACGGGCAAGGGGCGGTTAAGGCCTAAGCCCCCAGATGTCAGCAGAAAAAGACCATCGGCACGTGGACATGAACCTGATAGGTAGACAGACCCGTGCTCAGAGCCCTGATGGGCACGACTCCGCACACCCTGACTGCTTAAGACAGTTCCACAAAAGAGCTCATAAAAACCCCTAAACTTAGAAACTCTGAGGGCAACCCATTCGGGTCCCCCCCCCTCTCTGAGAGCTTTGTACTACTGCTCAATAAACTTTGCCTTGCTGCCCGCCGCTCTTCGTCTGGTCTGCCTCTTCCTTCTCCGAGGCAGTGCGACCCAGTGCGACCCAGAACATGGGCACTAAGGGGACGCAAATCCTGTAACGAAGGGGGAGATATCCGAGCCTCGCCTGGAAGACTGGGTGAGGAGCTGGTCACGCACTACAAAGGCGCTTCTGACTGAAGGCTCCAGGAAGTTCTAGAACCAAGCACAACTACCCAACCCAACAATCCCTGCCCCAGGTAGGCAGAGAAGTCACAGAACGAGGTTCTATGCGTGGGAAGAGGGGATGCCCTCATCCCAGTTTCCTGTCTGCACAGTGGGTGGGATCGCATGTGCCCCACCAGGCCCGTGGGAGAGTTGAGGGGGTCATGGGTGACTGTGACCTACCAAGGGCAAGGAGACTTGGGTGGGCATGGAGAGAGCCTGGGAGCCTGGGGCTTCTCCGCCCCGGAGGGGGGGCCTGGGAACCCAACTGCATGCTTGAGTCCCTTCCACCACTGCCCAGTGAGTGACCTCGAGGGAATGAACCGCCCTCCTTCTTCCCACCATTTCCCATATCAAGGCCACACAGAGAAAGCTCAGATTCATTGTCAACCTGGAGAGGACAGATGAGTTCGCTCCCGGGCATGGACTCGGACTATCGCCAACGCTAAAGGGGGCATCGGTACTATCTCAGACACCCCGAACCCACGAGGGGCACTTGGTGGGAAGCCAGACACGCCTCTCAGAGCCCCAGATTTCTCCTCTGTGCACAGGGATGTTGGTAAGAATAGCACTCGCCTCCTAGAGTTGTAGTGAGGGCACAATGAGGACATCTGTGGGTCTGCTACATTTTGAGTCCCCTCCCAAGTTGGCTGCTTTGACCATCCCCCAGAATCTTGGCAGCAGCTACCCCTTCCGTGTAAAATACCTTTTGTAACACTGAAAAAATAAAATAAAAGTACTTGGGGAAAAAACAAAAAAGAATACCTTTTGTATTGTGTGCACAGTCTATAATTACTATTTCTGCGAGGACTGATGTTCACTAAGAGTTAAGGCACCGTATTCCAAATAGAATTCTGAACTGGATTTTAAAGGAGAAGCAAAGTTCTTCATGTGCAAAGAGAGAGAAAGAGCATCGAAGGGAAAAGGATCTGTGTATAGGAAGGAATGGAGAGAGAAAATGTGATAAGCTCAGGTCTCCCTTACGATCCCTTTCCTTGGATAAATATACAAGAGAAAAGGCTTGCAGGCAGACACAGATCTAGTTTTTGGCATCCCTACAGCCTGCTTTTGCCCTAGAGAGAAGAATTGCGATAACGAATGCATTAAATTCTTCTTTCTGAATACAGACCAAATCCTACCATACACAAGCCCTTGTACACAGTCCTTTAGCTAAGAGTCCTGAAGGGTAATGCTGTATTTCCGGCCCATTGCTTGAGACCAGGTCCAGAAACTTATTTCTGGCATCCAGATATTGTCAAAAGGAATGTATCACTTTCTATCTCTTTAAAATTCCTTGCAGATTTCTTGACATATACATGAATTTGTCCAGAAACAGATTGGCAACAAGCTCAAAGTCGATGATTTAAAATGTGTCCCTCTTTAGACCCCCCCTTCTGCTCATCTCTCCACCCACTGCAATAGAGCACACGCCTCAGGAAAGCAGTCTTCACCATAATCAATGCTGCGGGCTGGAAATGTAACCAGAGACTACTACATTTCATTCCCAGGAAACTCACAAATGTGCCATTGCAGAGTGAAAAACAGAAATAAAAAAAACAATTAATTTCACCTGACTCGTGCATTTCCGACCTTAGTGAAAATAATTTTTGGAAGCTAAATTTTTAATGGGTAAAAAAATTGATTACTCTTTCTGCTCATTTTTTAAAAATATTTAAAAAAATTTATTTTAGCGATAGAGTGGGGGCAGGGGAGGGGTGGGGGGGGGGAGAGAAGCAGAGGGAAAGGGACAGAGTCCCCGCTGAGCATGGAGCCCAACAAGGGGAGGGAGGTGGGGTTCCAGGTGGGGCTTGATCCCATGACCCTGAGTTCATGACCTGAGCCAAAATCAACAGCAAACACTTAACCGACTGAGCCACTCAGTGCCCCTGTCTGTTCATTTTTTAAAAGTAAAGGAATAAGCAAACCTACAGGGTTTTTTCTACTCTGCACACATCTGCCTGCAGTGTTGGGGAAGAGTAAAGTCAAAATGGATTCACAGAAGACAAATGTGATGTTTTATTTATGGAAGTATTGGCTGGCTTTGCTTTTACCAGTTAGGATTTACTAGGAAATGAGTGTTGTGAGGTGTGCGCGTGTGTGTGTGTGTGTGTGTGTGTGTGTGTGTTTTCCCTCTTTAACCTCTTCCTCTGACAGCTGTGCTAAGGCTGCAGAGAACTTTGCAGGTTACACGCCCTGCTCCTGGCCCCCCTCTCTCAATGGGAACCCAGGATGTGGTCTTCAGTCCCGAAGGCAGGGCATGCACACCTGCCTCTCCTCTGATTTGGGCTTCCATGAGGCTGCTCCCCTCTCAGCACCCTGTGGGTAATGGAGGGATGGCCAGGGAAGTGTTGGGGCCAATTGCCATTCCTGGCTGTGCCCATCTCAGCCAGCGTGCCCTTGGGTCTGTGCGGTGGAGGCAGCATGGTTTAGTGGTAAATCTCTGGGCTGTGGAAGGGCAGGCGCATCTCTGACCCTTCTTGGCTGCTCAAGCACTCAAGCATGCTTCTACCTCAGGACATTTGCACATGCTATTCTCACTGCCTGGATTAGGTGCCTCATTCCCATTTTGTCTCTCCAGTGTCAGCTTTTCATAGAGGCCCCCTCTGATTACTTTCTGTCTCCTTACCAGTTTTTCTTTGCCTACCAAGCACCCTCTGACCTATTTTATTTTTATTCATTCATTGTATGTCTCTCCTCGCAAGACTATTAGCTCCACAAGGGCTTTGTTTTGCTTTCTGCTATATCATTCTTTGAATAGTGCTTGGTCCATGGTAGGTAACATTCAAAAAATACCTCACCATTGGAGGTCCTGTCTACTCTCTCCACAACTTGTGCCCTCCTGTCTGGGGACATGAATAAGTCCTTGAAGATGTTAAGTATCACCCATCTGGCTAAGCTTCCCTTGACCTGCCCAAATCCAGATTCCTCCCTCCTTGGAGCCTCCCCAGAAAGGCTGCACCCAGGAGTGCGAACACTGGAGTCAGACGTGCCTGCCTTCAATTCTCGGCCCCCTGCCTGGGCACTGCCATGTGGTCTGGACAAAGCATTTCACCCATCGGAGCCTGTTTCTGTAAGTGACCCTACATAACACCTCCTTCTCAGGGCTGTTGGAAGAGAAATAACTTAGGTGCAGTTTCCGGCACATAGTAGGTGCTCCGTATAGCGACCTACTCTTTATCCTCATGATCCTTTATGCTCCCTCTTACCGCAGCGCACCACTGTCAGTCTTCACGTCTCCACTCTGATCTCCGCGAGGGAGTCTGGGTCTTCTGCGATGTGTCCCGGGGTGCGGAGCGGTGTGTCCCAGCCTGCGGAGCGGTGTGTCCCAGCCTGCCTCCTGTTTCTGTGAATAGAGTCGGACTGGGACACAGTCGCCCCATGTGTTTCCATATTGTCTGCGCTACAACAGCCGCACTGAGTGGTTGCTATAGAAACCGTATGACCCACAAAGCCTTAAAGATTCACTATCTTGCCATTTGCAGAAAAAGTTTGCTGGCTTCTGTCCTAGAACAAGGCTACCACTTAATAGATGCTAGTAAATACTTGTTTCAAGAATGAGTGAACGAATGAATGGCATATAATCGGTACTAGAGACTGGGCACATGGGCTGTGGTAATGGGTTAGCTCAACTGGAATTTTCCTCTTGTTAGGGTTTTTTTTTTTTTTTTTTTTTTTTTGGCAAGTAGGTTCTCTCCCCTGAGTTAACTGGTATTTAAAGCTGACACCCTGATTATTAACTTCATCAGAACGTGGCTGGCTGTGTGGGTGGTGCAGCCCTGGAGAGAAGAAAATGAGAGGAGGAATAAACAGGGAAGAGAGAGGAGATGGCACAGAAGCTGCCCCCTTGCCCTTTTCTCTTGCACTGGCCTTGGTCAGGCCATCTTTGTATCAAGCCTGGACTGTTGTAGTAGCCCAGCCCATGGCCTGGCATGGGGGAGGTACTCAGGAGACTTTTACTGAGCGAGCGAATGGAGCATTGGAAAGAGCACAGGAGTGGACCCCGGAGACTGAGTTCACATTCTAGTCTTATCCGGCTGAGTGACCACAAGCCGGCCGGTTTCTCTCTGCTCCAGTGGGAACACAGATCCTTGCCCGGCTTACCTCCTAAGAGTGCAGAGCACATGGCTTTAGTGGGTAGCAGAAGGAAGAAAACTCGTTTCTGGCACAGTTACCATGTGCTGGGCACTGAGGAGGATATATCATATATTTTCATCAATAGTCACGACAAAGCGGTGAGGTAGAGATGACCAGCCAATTTTATAGATGGAAATCTGAGTCCTGGGAGCCTAGGCTGATGGTCTTTCCATGTCTCTTTTGGCTTTAGGACCCTTCTTTAGGTTCTCCCAGGCAAGGGGAGTGACTTCCAGGTCTAAGAGATGACCTTCTTAGACAGATACTGGCCGAGAACATATGGAGAGGAGTTGACAGTGTACCCAGAGCACGCACAGTTTATCACCTTAATTCAATGACCTAATACAAACACAAAGATGCAAGATAGCAATAATGTTACCATTGAGTGAATGTTATATCCTGTGCCAGGCATGCTAGGAGGTGCTTTGTCATGCGTTATTTTGTTAACCTCCCAGGATGGTGTGAAGGAGGCCATTTCATCCCCATTCTACAGAGGAGGAAACTGAGACTCAGAAGTCACGTGACTTGTCCAAGGTCACAGAGCTGGTCGGGACAGGACCAGGACTGGAACCGTCATCTGTGTGACTCAGACCGCTAAGCTAACTGCCTCTCGTTCTGCTACTTACTTATCAGTGAGAAAGGGTTTGCTCTGTCTTCTTCCAGAAAAAGGTCCCCACTTGGTGCTTTGAGGGTAGCATAATTGATTATGAGAATTATAACATTGTGCGAGTAGAGTTTGCAAGGTGGTTAAGTCCAACTCTTCTGAAAAAGCAGATAATTAGGTTCTTATAATTACACACCCCTGTTTTCAAGGAGATACAAAGGGGGAAAAAAGTGGATTTCTTAGGTCGGAAAGAACAATTAACTGAACTGGGGGAAATGCAAAATGTGAAAACATGCCTCCAGGGGCTGGGGTACGTGGAGCATTTGGCCAATGTCTTTGCGTCTAGGTTTTTGGTTTTTTTTTCTTACTTTTAGTGACTATCACTAAAACACAAAAAGGCTTAGGCAAGGCTAAATTTTGGATTGGATCTCACTGAGTACGGTCAGTGCTAAAGGCAAGCATTTGATTCCAGTGTGTCTCCGGGTGACACTGGGCTACAGGCCGGGGTCCTGGTCTCCCTAGCAGGTACTCCTTCTTCAGGCGACAGAGCTTCGTGCGGACATACACCCTTCCTCCAGTCGAAGTCCTTTGGGTGTAAAGAGTGGAACCCGGGACGTAGCAGTTGATCTGGGCAAGCGAGCTGATCTCAGTGTCCAAATCTGGGCAGTAGGCAAAGGGATCATGCCTACACAACAGAACGGGGAGGGTTAAAAATGATAAAACCCGTCCGTGCCTGGCATGCAGCAAATGCTCAGAAATGTTAGCTGTGATCGTGATTCTGGTTTATGAAATTACAGTCCTATTCTTTAAAGCCGTGGAGTTGAACGCATGCAGGTTCTTGCAAATCCCTCTGAGGATTACAGTCCTCGGTGCCTTCTTGCCTGGGGGCTGGGCGCGCGCCTCAGTGTCCTTATTCTGTGATCTATGCTTCCTGCCTTGCCCCGAGCTGTCACCTCTGTGCAAAGGGGGCCACTTAACCAGGACCCAGAACGACAGCGGCTCAGTTTGGCCGAAGCACTTCCCATTAGCACCTTTATCAAAATCAGTGTTTTTGGTGAGCCCAAACCCTGGGGGAGAAACCCACTGAGCGCTGAAACTCCACGGAAAATTAGAAATTCTCCTTGAGTTTGGTGGTGGCAAGGAGATAAAGAAAATCTTTAGTCCGATGAATCTTCAGCCAGGGTGTGCAGGGGGAATTTATGAGATCAAGCTTGCTGAAAAATGCAAATTTCATGACTCCTGTCCCAGAAGCCACGGACAGTGCCAGCTGCAGAGTCCTGACTTGTCCTTGACATGGGGATCTGGGGATTACATTATTCAGGAAACGGAAACTAAGAGCCAGAGGGGAAAAACGGCCCCAGGCCTACAGGCTAGGAGGTTGAAGAATTGTCGAAAACTTCTGGGAAGAAGAAATGAGCCTTGCCTTGCAGGAGGGAGAAGAGAGCTTGCTCCTGACCCTGGGAGATCACAAATCAGAGGGAAGTGTCCCCAACGGGCATCTTAACAGGAATAGTCGTCCGCTGAGAATTTATTGAGTGCCTTCGGGGCCAGGCACGCTTCTAGGTGCTGGAGAGAGGACCATGGACAACATGATCTCATTGCCCTCCCTCATTCCAGTGTGAAACAGAGTTTGGTGTATAAAATAATGACGCCATAAAAGCCGGGGAGTGGGAAACACGTGGTAAGTGGGGCTCAGAGGTTACCGTGTGGCTTCTTGCTTCTCCTCAGGGGAACGGTGTCTGAGGCTCAGTGGCCTTGACATCCACTTGACACACACTTTGGTTGGGAGGCTCTGAATTCCCCCGTTAGGCTGGATGAGGTGGGACCAGCTTGGGAGTAGGGGATAATGCTAAGGAATATCAGAAGAATGGAGCCCAGGGGTGAAGGCAGTCCCGGGAACTGGGTAGCCTTCTGCGTGAAGGCCAAGCAGAGACTTGGAATTGTCTCCAGGGGACTGGACTGTGCCTGGGGACAGCAGTCAGGCTTGAGGGGAGAGCTTCCTGAGCAACCCGTAGCTCCATATCTATTTTGCTGACATTCAGGGTCTTTCCTGTGGTGTATGATAGAGTTCTTCTTCTTCTTTTTTTTTTTTTTTTAAATTTTCGTGGACACTTATTATTGAATGGATAAAATCAAGAAATGCATGAATACATTTTCAGCATGAAAGATTAAAATAATCTAAAATACAGAACAAAATGGGAAATTTTCTCACACCCCATCCCCATTCCAATTCTCTACCCCAAAGTATCCACTGTGAACAGGCTCACATCCATGTTCTAGACTCTTCCATGCTTTTACGTTCCAACATGACCTGCATCTTAAATCAGAAATGGAATTACAGTAAGCTTATTGTTCCATGACTTACCTCGTTTCACTTTACAATAGGCATTGGAAATCTTCCATGTCCATAAGTATCTTTTTCATTATTTTTTAATGATTACATTCCATAAGTTTTTAAATATCATCCTCACTTTTTCTTACTGAGAAAGACATCCTGTTTACTGAATAGTCCACGTATTATCATGAAATAAAATTCCTAAGTGTATATAGTTTGGTCTTCATATTTTCTATTTTGTTCTAGTTGTTGTCTCTTTCAGAGCCACTAAACACACTGTTTTAATAACTATAGCTTTACAGTGGGTTTTAATATATGGTAGAGCAAGTTCTATATCATTCTTCTTTTGGAAAAGTTTCCTTATAATCTTTATGCATTTTCTATGTCAAGTTCAGAATCTACTTACCAAGTTTCATTAAACATCACGCTGAAATTATGATTGGGATTACATTAAATATGAAGATTATATGGAGAGAATTGACACCTTTATAATTTGTCTTTTATCCAGGATTATGGCATGAATCTTCATTACACAGGACTTTTCATTGTTGTTAGCATCCATTTCATTAGGTTGAATAATTTTCTTTATGTAGGTTTTGCACAGTTCTTACCAGTTTATTCCTAGGTATTGTATGTATGTTTCTTTGCTTTTTCTTGTTATAAATGGGAATTTTAATTACACTTTAGAGCTGATTATTATGTAGTAAAGGAAATTGTTAATTTTTAAATGCTGTGTGATATCTACCTACTCCCCCTTCATTGATGTCTCTTGTTAGTTCTGTTATTTTATTAGCCAATTTTCTAGGGAGATGACAATATTGCCTACAAATAATGACAATTTTCTTTGCTTAGAATTTTGATGCTCGTGAAACATCAGCTATTGCATCATTACTTTATTTCAGCAGAAACAGGTGTTTAATTTTATTGTGCTTTTGTAGCATCTATTAAAACAATTGTATGACTTTCTTCTCTTATCTGTTAAGCTGGTAAAATATATAAATAGATTTTTCTCGTATCGAATAGATATTGAATAGTCAAATATCCTTGGAATTATAATATTAATATACTAGATTTGATTTGCTAATATTTTATTCAGCACATCTATATGTATGTTTCTGAGTATGGCCTACTATTTCTTTCAATATTAATATCAGAATTTGCTCAGAGGCTAAGGAGAAATAATCTCTATTTTAATCTATGCTCTGAAACAGTTTATATATCATAGATAACCTTTTTTGTTTGTTTGTTTGAAAATTTGGTGGAACTTATCCTAAACCACCTGAGTTTATTTTCTTTTTAAGGGACAGGCCTTTAGTTACTTTAAACTTTTCTTCTGTTTATAGATCTATTTAGGTTTTCTTTTTCTTTTTTTTTAAGATTTTATTTATTTATTTGAGAGAGAGAGAGAGAGCATGAACGGGAGGGGGGGGACGGCAGAGGGAGAAGCAGACTCTCTGCTGAGCAGGGAGCCTGACAACACTGGGCTTGATCCCAGGACCCTGGGATCATGACCTGAGCCGAGGGCAGACATTACACTGACTGAGCCACCCAGGCGCCCCCCTACTTAGGTTCTCTACCTCTTCTTGAATCAATTTTAATAATTAATATTTTCCTAAAAAGTCATTCATTTCATGGAGATGCTTACATTCATTGATGTGAACTAGTTCCTAGCATTCTTAAATGCATTTTTACTATCACTATTATCTACAGTTCTCTGACTTCTTTCATTTCCAAAGTTATTTTTTAATATCTTCTCTCTGATTTTCTTGATAAGAGTTGCCAGAAATTTGTCTATTATATTGGTCCTTTCAAAAGACCATGTCAGGTTGTACTGATCAAATCTACTGATTTTCTTTTGCTTGTATTCTATTTTATTAATTTCTGCTGTCCTATTTCCTAATCGTTTCCTTCAGTTTAGAGAGTGTTATTTTGTTCTTTTCTGCCTTTTTTAGATGCAAGCTAAGTCCTTTTCTTCTCAACCTTTGTGGTTCTTAATAAATGCATTTAAGGCCATAGATTTTCCTCTAAGTGGGTGGACTGGCTGGAGATCTTATCGGTGCTGAACAAGATGGGACTAATCCTGCTAATTCTTGAACTCACCTGGATAACTATATGCCATGAGCCGGGTCATGGGTCCAGCATCAGATCAGACTGGCTTATCTCACGCAAATCACGTTCCAACAACTCCAAAGAGATTTTCAAGTCGTAAAGTAGCTCATTCCAGTAGCCTAAAACAAGTTTTAGTCACATTTGCATGCTCTCCTCTTTCCACTGTCCATCTGCGTCTTAGGGTATGGGGAATGTGCCAATCGCCCACTTAAAAATTCCTCAGCGTCTACAGCAGGCTGAAATCACAGTCATGCACCGCTGGTGGTCCCCGTGCTCCAAGAGTTCCCAGTCCGGGGTGGGGATGGGGGTAGAGATCTAAGTAGGTAATCTCAGTAAATGAAGAAAGTGCTCGGAGTCTACAAATTTTAAGGGCCGAGAGGAGATGGACTAAATCTGCATGGAGGTGGAGGAGATCAGAAATTAGGGACGATCTCCCAGGGGGAGGTGGCACAGGCAGAAATTGGGTGATTAACTAGGAGTTTACGTGGCTCATAGGGAAGAAGAGTACTGTTCCAGGCAGAGGAATCAACTTAAATAAAAGGAAAAGAGGTCAAAAGGAACAGGCACCATTTGGTTAGCCACATGGAGCTCAGTCTGGCTGGAGCAATGGGCTCGTTTCTCCGGGAGGGGGTGACACTGGAAGGTCTGTGTTGAACCCACCAGCGGAGGGCCCAGAGGCATCTGATGCTAAGGCATCTTCATCTTGTGCCGTCTAGGCAGAGGTGGGAGGACACGGCCAGAGCGTGTTTGCACGGATCTTGTGGGCTCGGAGAAGGGGGGCTTGGGATGCAGAAGTGGGAGTTAGGGAGACCAAAGCAGAGGAATCTCAAGGCGTCCAGTTGGAAGATGGCATGAACATCTGGAATCTGGGCGGCATCCAGGTTTGCATCCAGCCCACCTGGGGGTGGAGGGCCAAGACGGCATCCCACATCCCTCCCCTTCCTCCACAGGCACCTGGCTCCTGAATCAGGCGCTGATGCCATAATCACGGGTTCCCGGAAGGGCGTGTTGGTGAGGCATCTGGTGCCGAGCTGAGCTCGCATCCCCGCTCCCCTCACCCCCGAGGGGGTGTTGGCCTCTCCTGAGCTCAGCTCCCTCTTCTGTGAGGAGGCGGTTGGGAGGGTTTAATGTAAAGTCCTTATTGATTTGGTCGTGTTGTCGTGATTCACACATCAGCATGTATTTTCCAGTTCTCAGACTGGGCTCTGAGGGACATTTCATTAGTTTTGTTGTTGTTTTTTTCCCCTCTTAGGAAAGAAAAGCCTTAGTTGGTCTGATGTAATGAAAGGGTTTGTGTATTTTCTTGACGAGGAAAGAAAAAGCCCCTGCTACACACGGGGCTTGTGCTCCGAGCAGACACTGCACAGAGCGACAGGTTTCCCTTTGTTTCCTGCTCCCCCTCGCAGCCCTAATGACATTCCCGGAGGTGGCAAAGGAGAGCTTCGGGTTGCCATGGGAACCGGGTGCCAGCGAGAAACAGAGAATTCTAGCCCTTGGAAGGCTGCAGATTTATTCCCCTCGTTGCTCCGGGAAGCAGGGCTGGCTGCAAAGATTGGGCGTGGGGGCGGTGGAGATGCCGTTCTAGGTCTTTCCACAGCCCCCCCGCCCCGGGAAAAGGAGGGTACTATGGGGCCCAAGCTGATGTCGGGGAGGACCCAGGGCCCTCTTTCGGAGCCATCTCTGTTCCCCTTCCTTTGAATCACATCCAACCCCAAATATAACCAGGAGATGGGGGAGGAGCAGGGAGGAGGGAAGGAAGGAGGGAATTCTCTCTGCAGCTTCAGGCAGCCTGCACCCACACCCAGCACCCTGAGCAGACCCGGGTTGTTCTGGGCTCCCAGTTCTCTGCAGGGACTTTGCCAGGGGCTTGTCTGAGATGCCAGCAACCCCACCATCTCCGATTATCTCGTCACCACCCAAGCTGCTTTCACAGTTGGCAAACCTTTCCAAATGTGTAATTCATCAGCTCTTCAAAACAGCCCTGCAAAGGGAGGGTTGAGTCTTGTGCCCATTGCACAGATGCAGACGAGAAGGCTTAGAGAAGCTTTGCTCAGGAAACCAGAGGGTGAGCCCTTAGTCCTGACGTCTGTCACTCAAGGATGCATCCGTCATCAGGATAGAGAGGGGGGCCACCAGTGAGAGTGGGGAAAGGCACCTAAGATAGCAAATAGTTAAAGCAGCACCCTCCACAGTGAGAGAGGTTTAGAAAGGAGGCCAATTGCCTCAGGTATTGGACTGAGAGGTCCCAGTGGAAATGAAGCAAAGCCCAGAACCTTCCTCCATCTGCTTCAAGGATGCCAGTCTTACCTCAAAAAGCCTTACAAAGCCATCTTGCTGGGATGGGGTTTCTATACCCACTTCATAGGTGTGGGAACTGGGGCCCGAGAGAAGCAACATGGCTCAAGTCCCACGTGAGCATGGGACAGTCAGGATCTGACTAAGGATTCTGTCTGACTCTACCCCCGGGTTAGGCCACCACCGGAGGGGTGACGAGCGGAGACTTGAAGATGACACCCCGTGGCCAGGGGAGGACCCCTGCGTACACACAGGCTGCTCTCATACACGTGCATTCGCACACTCTCACACTCATACACGTGCACTCTCTCTCACACACACACTCACTCACACGTTCATACATACACACTCTCCCTCATGTGCACACTACTCTCACAGCACTCTTGCACATACGTACTCGTGCTCACACACAACTCTCTCACACGCTCCCACATGCACACCTGCCCCCACACCCAGCCCCGTGTTGTGTTGACGGTTTGTCACTCGTGCTGACAGTAGGCACTGAAGCCTCCCGGTCACTCTCGAGGCACAAACGTGCCCACATCCCCCTGGACACCCTCCCTTCTCCCTGCCCCTCTGGCTCCGACTCCCAGCCCCTCTGCAGACCCTCATCTCCAAAGAAGCCATCCAAACATCAAGTAACCGACGGCCCCTACCCTGGCCTGGGAGTCAGGCCACAGTGCTCAGCCAAGCCCTCAGAAAGAGCTCGGGCCATTTCCTGTACTCGGGTTCCTGCAGATCCCCAGGCACGCACCTGCTCACAGGGTCTCGTCCCTCATCCCGCATGCTACAACCCCTGCCCTGTGCGGAGTCACCCTGGCCTGGGCTGCTGTCCCTCTGCTGGGGGGCTGGCCACCCCGTCCTTCCCTCCCCTTCTCCCCACCCCTCCAGCCGCTCATCGGCCCCCCTCTCTGACTCTGAGACCACTTAAAGGAGTTCCAGGCATTGGGAGCTGAGATGTTCAAATTCTGGGTCACAACCCAATAGTTACTATGAAATCCATTTAGCATCAGAGATTAGCATTTAAAAAAAATTTTTTTTTAGATTTTTATTTATTTATTTGATAGAGAGATCACGAGTAGGCAGAGAGGCAGGCAGAGAGAGCGGGGGAAGCAGGCTCCCTGCTGAGCAGAGAGCCCGATGTGGGGCTCGATCCCAGGACTCTGAGATCATGACGTGAGCCGAAGGCAGAGGCTTTAACCCACTGAGCCACCCACGTGCCCCGAGATTAGCATTTTAAAATAGATAGTATGGGATAGGATAGGAAATAAAAGACTTTTTTTTAATTATAAGGGCCAATATTACTTATTGAGACTTATTTCTGTTGTATTCAGACGTGAATGGGTAGGTCCTGGATCGTGGTGTAAGATGTGTTTCCTTCTCAGGTGTGTGGTCTGAGAGGTTTTGAAGGTCGGTGGATTAAGTGAAAATTCATCCAAGCTTTCCTGGTCCCGCTCCCGCAGGCTTGTCCAGCTGCATCCCCCCGGAATTAACTGCTCCCCGCGGGTGGACGGTGTGCCACCTGCTCGGCTGCAGAACATTCGGGGACCCCGCGCCTCGGCCTGCAGAGCCTCTCATCCACCCCCAGCCACACATGCCTCCCCCACCCACCCGCCACTCTGTCTTATAGAACTCACTCTGAAGTTTCTCTGTGCTTCTCTCCTTTCCCCTAAAGACACCGCTCCCCACACCTGTTCACACGCCGGTCATTTTATGTCACTGCGAGCAGTGCTTTGTGTGTGACCTGCCCTTTTCTCCCACCAGACTGAGTTCCGTGCGGAAAAACGGAAGGAGGGCCGTGCCTGGCCTGAGAGCAGTTAGCCAGCAGGCCCCTCTGCCTTCGTGAAGCTGAGGATCTGGTAGCAGAGGTGGAAAATGGGCAAGTCGGCAAACCGGAAGCATCACAGAAATTGTGCTGAGTGCTCCAAAGGGAAGTGAGGGTGGCGGCTTTAAATAGGGTTGTCAGACAAACCCCCAAATCTCAGGGGCTTTAATAAATCAGAGTCCGTTTCTCTATTCCATCACATGCAGTCACTGTCGGGGGTGGTGGCTGTGCTCCGAGTCGTCACACAGAGACCCAGGCGGACGGCAGCTCCGACACCTTCCAACACGCGGCTTCCAAGTCGTCTGCGTGTCCACTTCCGGGAGAAGGACAGAGAATGGAGGGGCGCTGTCGGACGTGCCTCTGGCACGGGCTGGCCTGGGCACACAGCGCTTGCCGTCACGTTTCATGGGCTCCCGCTCAGGGACGTGGTCAGTTTGCCGGGCTGCTAGGACCCAGTGCCACAGACTGGGGGGCTTACGCAGCAGAAATGGACCGTCTCACCGTGGAGAGGCTGAAAGTCCAAGACCAAGGTGTTGGTGTGTTGGCTCTTTCTCAGGGCTGTGATGGAGAATGTGCTCCATGCTCCTGTCCGCGTTCCGTGGTCTGTAGGCCGTGTCTCCTGTCTCCTAGCTTCCGATGGTTTGCTGGCAATCTTTGGTGTTGCCTTCCCTCATGGAAGCACCACCTGCCTTCACCTCTCCCTGCATGTGTGTCTGTGTCCAAATTTCCTCCTTCCATAAGGACACCTGTCCTATTCAATTAGGGACCCACCCTACTTCAGTCTGACTTCATCATAACTACTTACACCCATAATGACCCTATTTCCAGATAAGGTCACGCTCTGAGGTATTGGGGGTTAAGTCCCAAGTTTTCAACATACAAATTTTTATGGGATACAGTTCAACATTTAGCACGTAGTAATAGCTAATTGCAAAGGAGGCTGGGAAATGTAGTTCAGTGGTGCACCAGCTATGAGGAAACTGACTTGGTGAACTGTCAGCTGTCTGCATGACACCCTGGGAGGTCTTAAGCAGAGGAGTGACCAGATCTGACCTGCCCGAGTCCATGCACTCCTCAAGGGCAGGGCCTGTTCAGAACTGCCCCTGCGATGCCCTGTACCAACCAGAGGCCAAGGTTTGGACAGGTGTGCAATGAGTGTCTGTTGAACTCAGCTGGATTCAGAGCTTACTTGTGGGTAGGAAGGGAGCAGGTGGTACAAAGTTAGAGGAGGGGGCATTTATAAGCTGAGTGGTTAAAACGATCCAGTACCTAAAACCGTATGTGTGTATGCTCATGTGTGATAACTGCTTTATGATTCTGGCTGGAAACCCAAGGCAATTCTGCCAACTCTGACTGGAGCCAAAAGGAAACAGCTAGAGGATGCAAAGAAAATGTGTTTTGCGAATTTACTTTCGGTATCTCCCTTGCTAAGGCATCCCCAGATGAGGACAAGGGATTTGGGTTAAGCGTAGATGAGACTTTCCCTTCAATTTCTCACATCTAACAGACCCAGCTTCATACCAGCTATCCACCCTGCAAGCACAGAGTCTCGAGGAAAGCAAGTCCTTTCAGGGCTGAGGGACCACGCATGGGTAGAGGATGGATCTGCCTGATATTCTTCCGACGTTATAAATGATCTGGACAGCTATTCGTGAAAGATCTGGGGGCTGACTTTCCTATCTGGGAAGCCTTTATTTAAGTCACACAGGCAACTCTGACGATCTTGAGGACCCTCCAGTGTCTAGCCGAATGGCCACATTCTCACAATGTGTGTCAAGGGCTGCTGTTTCTCTGAGCACTGCCTATGTTCCAGAAACTGGACGATGTGTGCACAGACTGGTTGAGTCTCTAAAAGAGCATTGCTGGAGTGGAGAGGGGTGGGAGGGATAGGGTGGCTGGGTTATGGCCCTGACACTGGGGAGGGTATGTGCTATGGTGAGTGCTGTGAATTGTGTAAGACTGATAAATCACAGACCTGTACCCCTGAAGCAAATAATACATTATATGTTAAAAAAAAAAAAAAAAAAGGGACTCAACAAAAAGCCTGCAAAAAAAAAAAAAAAAAAAAGAGCATTGCCACTCTTCTCTTTTCCTGGGTGAGAAACCAGGACATCAGAGAAGTGTGGTGACTCGCTCAAGGTCACACAGCACAGATTCAAACACAGACCTGCGGACAGCAGAGCCACACTGCCGCTGTTCTGCAGGCTTCCCAGAACCACCCGGGTCTCCTTCACCTTGGGCTTGGGTCTCAGGAACCTGTCAAACATGGTGGCTGAGAGTGTCCCCATTGAATCAGACCTCCTCGGTTTGAATCCTGGTCCCTCTGCTTCCTGGTGGGTGGGTGACTTGACCTCTTATAAGCCTCAATTTCTTTATCTATCAAATGGGCTTAATAATAGCAATTGCTTCAAAGGGCTGTTATAAGCATTAATTTAACTTAACATAGTACCTGCCCAGCAGCACATAGTCAAGCGAAAATATCGGTTTCCAGTTTCTCTAGAAAACTGGAATGCTCTGGCAGTGCTAGAATCACATTTGTTCAGGGTGATCAGGGAGGGGGGCGGGTCAAGGGGCAGCTGTGTCCTTCGAGAGGCCTGAGCTGGGTGGTTGACCAGAGGCCCCGCTGTGCCCTATTGTCCCACACCCAGCAAGCACTCTTCACTTCTCCATTTGGTCCCTGTGGAAACTGGAATTGGTGCCCCTTGCTTTAGGGCTTAAATTGCAACAACAATAAGAAATGTATTTTGAAATTGGCATATTGAATGGGCCTCGCTGGCCAAGTGCAGCAGCTCCTTGGGAGATCAAAGCCACAACTGATAACTGTTTGGTCAGGAACAAACCCTGTGCAGATAACTGGTGATTTTTTTTTTTTTTTTTTTTTTACCAGATATGCATCAATCGTCGTGGGCTGGACCATCCAGGACCTCAGGCTTCCAGAAACAGTCCTCCACGGGCTGCCGGAGAAATGTGAACACCGTGCAAAGGTGAGTGGGAGGCTCACAGTGTCGGGGGAAATTGCCTCAGCGATTTGTTCATTTCTGTTTACGGTCTGAGTGATTTTGTGCAGAGCCTTGCAAGGAAGATTTAAAAGAACTGAGCAAAAATGTTCTTGCACTATAAAATGCCTTTCCTGTCCCGGCGGCAAGAGGAATGAGGCCATAAAAATGCTGTTCTGACCAGACCAAGTTGGCAGGTAAGTTTCAGTCCCTGAATAAACAGCCTTTCTTTCCCTGGGGGCAGTGCTGGAAGAGGAACCCTCTTCGAAGTGCTGTGATTGTATTCTGTGCTCACCTCTTCTTATAGCCACCCTTGGAGGCAGAGGCTCTGATCCCCATTTCGCAGAGGAGGAAACTGAGACTCACAGAGGGGAAGTGACTTGTCCAAGGTCATACAACTGGGGCCCCACACAGCAGGATCGGAACTGAAATGTGCTGATTAGTGGGAGGGCTGGAGCCTTTGCCCTTCTACCCGACCCTAAGGACAGGGTACCCCCTGGTTCCTTTCTCCATGCAGTCTTCTTCAGTCTGCTGGTGATGTGGAAGGGGGCAGGGGTCATGAGCCTGCTTTCAAGTCACGGTCCTTCCAGGACTGACTCCATGGCCCTGACCTTCCTTCCCCAGTCCAGCTGTTTACCACCTGCCCATCCCACAGCTCACCTGTCTGCCCCCCAGACTCTTAGCACTGTTGGGGGAAATCACCATCTTTGCTGCCTGATCATACCTCACCTGACTTCCTGATGTCTGAAAAACCTCACTGTGTTTCCTATAAATAACTCCAAACTTGAGGTCTCTCTGATTCTTCTTTCCATTCCGTTCGCTGTTAGGTTATACTGATATTTTTTCTTTACAATCTTTTCCCCATATACCTCCTCACCTGTGTCCTCCTCACCCTGCCTGGTCCAGGCCTCCTGATTTCTCACCAGGGCCATGCACAAGCACCCACATCCTATCTCACCCCACCCAGTGGCTTTAGAAAGATCTTATGAAATTGCTAAAACTTCCAAAGCTCCCTGAAGTCAGAGGTTATAGTCAAGTGCTTTAGGGGGACACTCCAGGCCTCTCTTTGCCACCTGGTCACCGCCTCTCAGGTCTCTTCTCCCTTCTGGTCCCTCTGTGAGCTCTAGCTTTCAGTCCGTTTGGATTCCATGCTATTTTCTTAAACAAATCTCAGTGCTCCTGCTTCTGAGCTTGGCTTGTTGGTTCCCTCTGCTTAGAATTCCTTTCCTACCCACTCTTGGCCTAAAAGGACAAAATTATTTCCTTTTGACCAGCCTCTAAAGATCCATCTTTTAAAGGACCTTCCTCCCTAATCCATGCAAGCCTGCATTAGAAAGAGGAAGATGCAGGATTTGAACCTCTGTTTTGCAACCTGGCTCTGGAAATCATGTTCCTGAGCTGCAGTTCCTCCATCAGTAATGCTGGGGTAAAACTTCTAGCTCCTAGGGTTTGGGAAGGATTAGATGATTCCGGTAATGCCTTGGGACATGGTAAGGCCCTAGTAGATGGTAGTTTCCTTCTCTCTAGTGTTCTTAAAACTTTGACCACATAAGAAGCTGCTTAATAGCTAAGTTAGGGTGGGAGTAGGTGCATTAACCAGAAGTTTCTTGGTGGTAGGTGACAGCAACTCAACATCAACTGACGTGGCAAAGAAGAAATGTATTGACTCATGCAAATGAAAAGCACAGAGACAGGGCTAGCTTCAGGCACAGCTGGATCCAGGGACTCAAACGATGTCACCAAGTTGTTTTCTTTCTCTTACTTGTCCTTTGTCCTCACATTTCCCCATTATTTTTCTTCCGTTTTAGCTTTTTTGGTTTCCTATTTATACTCTTACCATATGGGGACCCCTTATAGCTCCTGCTTACATCCTACTAGCTTAGCAACCCTAAAACAGAGCCTGTTTTTCCAAACTTCTAGCCGACCACCCCAGGACTTTCACTGCACTGGTTGGGTCACATGCCTACCCTTGACCCAATCACTCTCAAGGTATTGAAGCAGAGAGGTGTGGTCAGTCTCGCTAGAACCACATGGGCTGAGGATGGGCGATCCCTGGTTTCCAAAGCAAAATCAGGGTGCTGGGACCAGAGGAGTAGGGCACAGATGCTGGGCAGGCAGAGGCAGACGTACACACAGAAGATGGAAGCAGAATCAATGTGCAGTTAGTTACGCGTGTGGACCATTGTACAAGAGCATGGCGGCATGTGCTTTCTCCCACTGGGTCTCTGAGGGAAGAGCCCATCTTGCAAGCGTGAGCCCCACAGGATCGGCCAAAGCGCGCCTCAGGAACGGAAGGTCGCCTCACCCCACCCCTGGTCTCTTATGACAGCCTCCCCACTGCCCCACCCCCCCCACACTCCTCCCTACCTCCTGTCCCTACTTCCTGCTCTCTGTCCCCGAGGAACACGGTCCTGGGTTCTAGTTCTGTTGGCCACTTACTTACTCTGTGACCTCGAGGAAACTACTGGACCTTTCTCAAATACTACTTTCTTTATCCACGTGCAGAGAGCTCCAGTAAGAAAATGGCCGGTCACCCAACACGACGGAAGGAAGTCGTGACACCGGCGGGTAAAAGTACCCCATGCTGAAGGGGCGGACACCTGTCACGTGCCTTCCACGCAGGATCTCATGAAGCCTCTCAGCTACTCTGGAGGGAAGGGATTATTATTCCAACCACCGTGTCGTAGATGAGAGAGCTGAGCCCAGAGAGGCTGAGCCCCCGCTACGCAACCGGTCAATGCTAACGCTAGAATTTGAACCCCGTCTGTCTGTCTCTAGAGTCTCCGTCCTTCATCAGTGTGGCCATTGATCTCATCAACACGTGTTAAGCAACTACTGTGTATCAGGTGATCGTTTAAGTGCGGGGGATGTGGCAGTGAACCAAACCAACACAGATCCTCACCCACACAGAATCTATGTCCTAGGGGAGCGCGGGGGTAGGAAGAGAGCATCAGTAAGTGAGTTTGCGAATGTTTCTGTACTTGTGGTGGGAGCGCCTGCGGCGGCGGTGGGGGGTTGGGTGTTTGGCGGCTGGTGGTCCTGTGACCAGGACCGAAGAACAGACCCTAGGAGCTGAGAGCAGCCCCCAGGCAACAGCCAGCAAACAAATGGGGATGTCGGTCTTACCTACTGTCACAAGGAAATGGATTCTATTAACAGCCACAGCCCTCTGATAAGACCCCAGCGGACACTCTTTGAGTTCAGCCGCCAGAGACCTTGAGCAGAAGCTCCAGCTAGGCTGAGCCCGACCTCTGAGACCCTGTAGACTTGTAGGTCCTTGGGGATGTCGCCGTGGCCAGTTCCTGCAGGGCTGCCAGCTCTCTCCAGAGGCCGTCAGGGGGCACGCGCTGTGCACACAGGGCTCCGGGAAGGGGCGAGAACACCGCGAGTGACTCATAAAGGGCAGTCGTTGTCATGAGAAACGTATGTATGTACATGATATATGTGGGTTTCTTTATTGCCAGTAAGTGCTAGGAAGACAAATAAAGCAGGAAAGGCAGTGAGAAGGAGTTCTTGGGAGCATGTGCGTGCTGTGTGTGTGTTGGGGGGAAATGAAGGGGGTGTTCACTTTGGGGGGAGGGGGCGGTGTTCATTTTTGAATAGGGTGGTCAGGGAGTGGTTTCCCGAGAAGAGAACATCTGAGTCATGATCCGAGAGAGGAGGAGGGAAGAGGAAGCACAGCAGGAGGAATGAGAAGGAGGAGGAGGAGGGAACGTATGGATTTCCGGGGGAGGAACGGTTTGGAGCAGAGGGAACAGTAAGCTGAGCAAATGGGAGGGCAATTAGGTTTGTCAGTTTGGATTGGAACCTTCCCCACCTTCGGCCCACCTGCACCATCTCCAAGCCCCCGCGGCTGCCCCCGGCCCCAGCATCATGGGTCATTTCCTTCCCAGGCTCAGCAGCCACGTGGGCCCCCAGATCCAGCCGGCGGTGTGAGCCATGGCAGGCTTGGGGCAGGTACAGCACAGCGAGCTGCTGGAGAAGACGGTGGACGGGCGCGGGTAGGAGCAGGGGTAGAGGAGCGCGGCCGTGGGGGAGGCTTGGGGGATTAGGGTAACGGTGCTCCAGGCTTCCATCACCACACTTTCCAGGTAATTCCCAGGTGTCCGTTTGCCGACATTAGGCTCAAAGAGTCTAGGGTTATCCTGACCCCCTCCTTGGGCTCTCACCACGGATAGCCTCCCCCACACACAAAAGCCAAGGTGAGAGCAGGCCTTTGGCCCCAACCTCGCAGCAGGGCGCCCACCAGTAAGATGCTAATGAAGACGCGGCTCCCCTCGAGGGCTATCTGCCCCCTATTTTCCCCATCCGCCCACTCCCTGTCCAGAGGCTTCCTTTGCCAAGAGGGGGCAGCTGCGGGGGCACCCTCTCTTTAGAACATTTGGGTGTCCTGCAAGGAAGCCCCACTAGTGCTGCCAGAGAGGTCGTCTCGTCGTCGCCCCTGAAAGCCCCACACCCCACCACAGGCGGAGCCTAAATCTGGGCAGACTGTGTTTTGTTTCTGAGGTGAAAAGGAGGAAAAGTAGAATTTCTGAGTCTAAAGAAATCTGAGACTCTAATAGAATCACAGTTTTCGTTGGCCTCGGCTGGATCTCTTCTGGAAATACGCCCAGCACGGCTCAATTACGCCGATGCCATTCAGCTGCTACAGCTTGGTGGGGCTGGGGGTGGCGGTTTCACCCGCGGAGGGGATGACAGGATCCCGGGAGGGAGGAGGCCAGGGTCACCTGCCCCAGCAGGGTTTCTGGATGGTTGGCAGATTCAGAAACCCAGCCCTCCCTTTTGAACGTTCTTAGATGAGAACTTACTGCCCACAGAATAAAGTTCAAACCCCGGCATATTCTTCAAAGCCCTTGGTGAGGACCTCCACATCCTCTTTAGGCCCTTCCCCACGCTACGCTCTCATTCTGCGGTCCAGCAGCACTGGGCCTGCCGAATCCCATGGCAGTGTGGTTGTGTATATTAGTCCCAACATCTAGAGATTTGCCCAAGAATTCCTCCCCTTCCTTCGAGTTCCACCTCAAATGTCCCCACCTCTGTGAGACTTGCCCTGGCCTCCAAATGGTGAACCTTCATACTGTGTGTGTGCCTAGGGCATGAGATAGTGATGACTCACACATCTTGTATTCACCAGAATTCTTTTGGTTGCAAGTATCAGAAGCCCAGCTGTGGCTGGCCTTAACAAGAGAGTTGTACCTTCAGGCATGGCTTGATCCAGGTACTAATGTGAAATAAATGAGGAATTGCTTCATCATATTGGGCTCATTCTCACATAGCCATCATAACTTTAAACTTATATTTCCCCAAATAAGCAATACCTCTGGGAAAAGAAAACTTCCAGAAAATCCCCAGCACTGGTGTTTGCTGGCCTGCTTTGGGTCAGGGGCCTAAGTTGACTCAGTCACTGTGCCTTCAACTGACCAGGAAAAGGACACACGCCCACCTTGGGGAGATTTTCCGAGGGAAAATCAAGGGCAGTGACCAAAGGAAGGAGGGTTGGATGCTAGACAGAATGTAATGCCAATAACAACCACAACAACCAAAGGAGTGCATTAATAAGGAATTTTTCACAGAACAAAAGACAGATATCGGTGTTCTTAGAGAGAGGGGCCTGGCATAGGGTATTTTCCCTAGGAGCCTGGGTCCACCATGATTGAGCTACGTGACTTCAGGCAAGTTATACAGCCTTTCTGTGCCTCGTTTCCTCATCTGTTAAAACACCAGCTAACATGTAGGGTCACCATGGAAAGAAGAATGAGATAACGTGTGCTGAAATTCTTCATAAATTCTAGAGTGATTATTCTCATTTTTTCCCTTCAGGATGTCTGCGTGCTATCTCTGGCTGAAGAGAGAACCAAACTGACTGCCTGATGTAAAAAGGCTCGAAGGCTAACAAATCTCCATTTTGGTTTATCCAATAAGGGCCGCAGGCATTGGAGGAATCCTCTTTGCTACACTCACTCATCTCTTCCCTTGGGATTTTAGTCTTTCAAACATTGACTGTCTTCCTTGCTCTGGAAGGTGTCGTACAAGCAGCGGGAAGGCAGGGGCGAGCAAACATGGAGGGGTGCCCATCCTCCTGAAGATTATAACCCCTCCGGGAGACAAGCGAGTAAGTTCTGGAAGAGAGTAATTCCAGACGATGATAAATGTTACATGAGGAAAAGAAGAGAGAATCTGAGGGTGGTGAGGGTGCAAGGTGTTAAGGGGCAATGGGGGCCACAGAGGAGGTCTCTGAGGAGGGATGAGAAGGAGAAGCCAGACGTGGGGGATTGGGGAGCAGGGCCCTGCACACCGAGAACACAGCAAGTATCAGAATTCTCAGGCAGCACGTGTTTGGGGGTGTCCGAGGAATAGAGAGAAGGTCAGTGTGTGGTGGGGGGAAGGTGTTGGGGCCCCCGTGAGGGAGAGAGGTGGAGGAGTCACATGGGCCCAGCCGAGTAGCGTGGGCCAGAGCTGGGTTCTGGGAGCCCTACAGAAGAGATTTTGGCTTCCGTGGTAGAGGGAGGGCAGCTCCTGGAGGCTTTCAACCGAGAGAGTGACCATGAGATTATGAGTTGGCATTTAATGAATTTTTTTTCACAGCCCTGTCGCTTTGTTTCGTCTGTCCCTCATACACCCTCTGAGGTCACGTCAGGATTGTTACCTCTATATGACTGATGGAAACCAGAGCAGAAAAGAGGGGCCTCGAACCCGTGGGTGGCGGCAGAGGCCCCCGCTGCCTCAGGTCTGCCATTCACACAGGGCCTTAAATTTCGTGAAGTGTTTTCAAAATGTCGCCCATCTTAGCTTCACGCAGCCTGGAGGACTGTGTGGAAAAGCCCATTGGCTCCCTGAAGGCCCCAGGCACACTGTGCCGTGGGCTCCACCAAGCCTTTGTCCCGCGTGCCCATGATTCACTCGCAGATCCCCCAAATTCCTGCCGTCACAGGGGCCTTGATCCACCTGCTTGACCTGACGTGATGCTGCCTTCTCCGACCGTGTAGGGGAGGGAAACCTTCTCCCTGACCCTCACAGAGGCCCCAGCTGGGCCTGAAAAGTAAGCTGGCAAAGAAAGCAGACTAGTTGTGCTGAATTTGCACACGGACGCAGGAACCTTCACGAGAGGATGAAGACTTGAGGAAGCGATGAGAAACAGGAAGCGTTTATGCCTTTTCAACACAGAAACAACTGAAGGATTGACGAGGCGAAGGGGTTCGGGCTAGAGGCCTGAATGGTGAAAAAGGAACTGGGAAGATAAGAGCTAGGATTTCTCAGCCCCAAGTTCCCTGTCTGGGGGTAAGCAAGTCTTTCTTCCTTCTGGTACTGGGAAGCTACCTCCCCCATGGGAGTTTTACGACCTGTTTCAGGGAAGAAGGGCCGGGGTTTGGGGGTGTCAGAGTAACCTTCCTGCTTCTGCCATTTTCTCAAACTCCTTCAGCTCAAGGTAGTCAATATTCCAAGGTGTCATATTTTGGGGCAGCACGTCCTGAACCCCACCGTATACAGTGGGGTATTTTCACTTCCATCTCCCCAGGTGATCTTGGGTTATCGCAGCGGGCCCAGTGTAATTCCTAGGTGGACACAGGGAAATGTGGTGACAGGAGCAGACTGGAGCCATGTGGTCACAAGCTGAGGAATGAGGGTGGCTTCCAGAAGCTTGAAGAGAAGAGAATTGATTCTCCTCTAGAGCCTTTAGATGAGCCAGCTCTGCCAACACCTTGATTTTAGCCCGGTAACATTGACTGTGGACTTCTGACCTCCAGAATGCTAAGAGAATAAATTTGAGTTTTAAGCAGCCAAGTTGATAGTAATTTGTTACAGCAGCCATAAGAAATGAATGCACATGGGGCGCCTGGGTGGCTCACTGGGTTAAAGCCTCTGCCTTTGGCTCAGGTCATGATCTCAGGGTCCTGGGATCGAGCCCCGCATCAGGCTCTCTGCTCAGCAGGGAGCCTGCTTCCCCTTCTCTCTCTGCCTGCCTCTCTGCCTATTTGTGATCTCTCTCTCTCTGTCAAATAAATAAATAAAATCTTAAAAAAAAAAGAAACAAGTGCACCTACCATGCCCTTTGTCTTAGAAGTAGGCTTTTTATAACAAGGAAAATGGACAGTGTCTTCATCGCTTCACCAAAAGTTCAAGATCACAGCGGTATGGTTCTTTTCGAACATTTGTCTTTCTGTTAACCGTGATGCTTTGCCTTCCCAGCCCAATGTCGGGGTGGCGGCAGCGGCCAAGCCCGGACTAGCCAGCTTCCCCACCGCAGCGACGGGCTAGCGATTGGAGGAACAATTCCCTCACCTGCTTGGACCAGCCAGGATGGTCGTCTTCTACTTCACCGAAATCAAAACCATGGAATCAGATGACCTGTGGGAGCCCCAGGGGCCTGGGCAGCAGCTCTGTGCATCCTTGGCCATTGTCAGAGCACTGATGGGGACCCTTCCCCGCTGGCCTCCAAGCCTAGACGCCAGGACCCCCGAGGACGCTGCGATGATGGCAAGATGGAAGTGAGGTCTGTGAGACCCTCCCAGTTGGCCAAAGCCCACTCGCGCCACGGCTGTCTCTTCCTCCACGTCTCTCTCCAACGTTCTGTTATTTAAAGTAACATAATCCTTCTTGGTTAAGCGGCAGAGATTTGTGAGGGCTTCTATTATTTTTAAGAGATCTGCAAGCCCAGGAGGGGAGGCAGGAGGTGGGAGAGCCGGAGCGGCTCCCTCCAGCGGATACCTGCTTTGAAAGCAGAGCTTAGTTTGCTGGTGAGAGGGTAAGACCAGGCTGGGGTGTGCTTGTTTCCAGACAGAATGAATCTGGAGTTTTGAAATTATTGTGGGAGGGCTGGAGGCAGCCGGCATGGGGGCCGCCCTGAGATACCACCGTGGCTGGGACGCATCCCAGCACCGCTGGTGGAGAAGGAGGCCGCCTGGGGGGGCTCCCAACTCCTCCGGCCCCCCCTCTGGCTTTTTGTTGGGCTTGCAGCAGCTCCGGGGTGAGCCCGCTCTGTGGGGACCTTGCCTCAGAGGGGCTCCCGCCAGCCAGCGGCCTTCCAGTGCTGAGGCTGGACAAAAGGCTTCCTGCCCGCCCAGAGGGCAACGTCCTCCGTGATTTCCTGAGGGAAAGCTGTGGAAAGCCGAGGCCAGAACAAATATGTTCTTATGTGGCATTAATCTAATGGGGACAAGAGACTCCCTTTCCCCGCCTGGGACAATAATCACCACCAGGGAAGCAAGTGGGTGTCAGGCACACCAGGGTCCCAGGTTGGTATGCTAGTGATTAGTTTTCCTTACACACACACACACACACACACACGACACACACACACACACACACGCACGTACGCACGCACGGAATCGAAACAGATCCCAAAGCATCATAAACTACATTCCAAAACTCGTGGGTCACAGGGGCTACCCTTGGGCCACTGCCTCAAATAGCAGGTTCCATGTCAGGATCTGGGGTTCCTTAACCCCACTTGAATCCCGATGGTCTTCTCTTATCCTTATGGTGCCAGAAGTTTCTTGCCGAGTCGGAGGGTAGCTAGGAAGGAGCAGGACAAGGCTTCAGGTCCACCTGAGTCCAAGGCCACAGCCCTTCCCCTGCCCACCCTGCCTTGGCCTCAGCCTCTTCCATTTGCCTACCAACGGCGACAGGCTTCCCCAGCAACACTGGTCCACGTCTGCTCTTCCATCGGTGAACAGCATCGACCAACAGTGAATTTCCCCAGGACTGATGGCTTTTGTCCAACATCTGGTACTCAGCGAGCAACACAGCTGTTTCTTTGAAGGGCTATGCACTCCGATAAAGGTCATCGGTTCTTCCTCGAAGCTGACTGGTCGCAGAGACGTGGTGGCCCTCCAGGGCCCCTCCTATCAGAGAGGAGGAGGCTGACACCCAGAAAGGGCGTTGGTCAAGCCAGAACCCATACCTGTGACTCCTAGTCCGGGACTCATGCTTCCTACCACCAAATGCTGTAGTTTGCTTATGTATTGGCCCCCGAATCAGATTAACCCGAGCGCGGAGCACCATGGACAAATGAAGCCAGCTTCAAGACACCAGACATTTGGGGAGCACCCACTCTGTGTCTGACCTTGCGTAGGGCACAGAGGAATGCGGCAGGGTGCCTCCCATCCAGGGACGGTCGGGAGCTCGCGTTCTAGGAAAGAACGACGAGTAGACACTTGCTCCCCGGCTTTGATAAATAAGGAGGTGGGAAGGAAGTCTGTGTGGGCTACAGTGAATTAACCAACCGTTCAAGGACCGGGCTGCATGCCTGGTCTGCTGAGGGGACAGGAGATAAATGAAATTACTCCGACCGCTTGCCAATTAACACTGAACTGCTCTTGATCCCTGATCCTCTCCCTTGAAATACTGCCCTTAAATAATATATTCTGAGAAAGAAAGAGTCCTTTCCCCAACTTCAGAGGGAGAAATTGAACAGAGCCCCAAGATCTGTCTTAGCTCTTTCTTTACTAACTGACGCTTCCAAGTGAACCTAAGCAGGACCTTCATTAGACCTCATGATGGGGATTGTGTTCGGGGCTGGGTCATCGAATGTGCTGAGCGCTGCAGAAGCCTCTTCGCCCTCAATGCCTCCGCAGCCCAGATAGATCCATAATGGGGCTTGGAGGACAAAGATGGTCTCAGCCATCTGCTTGTCAGGGAGGCCCCAGCGGCACATTAGATTTTCTGGTAACCTTGACTCCAGGAGGATGGCTTGATCTGGCCATTCCTGCCTCTGGGGCGGGGGCCACCCTCAGCAAGCTGGTGGCGGGCACTGGGGCCGTGGCAGAGACAGGGCTGGACCTGTAGGGACAGGGACACACCTCGCTGGGCCCACAAGATGCCTGGTACCTCCAAACTCATCACAGCCCTCTCCGTGTGATGCGGTGGAGACCTCCCCCAGCCTAGGCTGCTGTGTACCTGCTTACCAGGGCTGCAAGCTACACACCTAGACTCCCATCCTCTCTCTTCCACTCTAGCCATCAGGGATCTTGGCCAAGTCCCTTTCCCTCTGAGTCTCGGTCAAATCATGGACAACGTGCAGATCTAATAATGTAGCCCCTCTATGAGAGGCCAGAAGCTATCAAAATTTGATGCAGAAATTCCACACTCCAAAACCACAAAGATACACATGTGCATACACACACACATGCACACACACGCACACACACGCACGTGCGCACGAAGGCGCAAGCTCTCTCATTGCTGTGTAACTGTGGGGAGAAGAAACAATGCAATGCTCGCCATAGAGGGTGCTTGCAGCTGGCGTCTCCCTGTGATGAATAACTCTGCGGCTGTCCAAAAGAACAAAGTCGTCTTCTGCGTCGTGATGAGGAGCTAGCTCTGAAGTGTATTATGGACTGGGAAAAGCTGGTCTCAGATCAATATATGTAATATATGTATGTAATATATGTAATTTGACTTCATGATGAAAAGAACCCAAAAGCCCCCAAACCCGACCGGTTAGTGTGCGGTTAGTTGTGTGTGAAGAGGAGGCCTCTGATCTTCCCGTGCATCGATGGAGGGCCTTGTTGATCTCCAGCATACCCTCCCTCATCTTCCACAGCTTACCCTGTGTCTTGGGGGGTAAGGTTCATGGAGGTCCCAGGAGGTCGTGGGGGTGGCGGGTCGCCCAGGTGCCTCGGATGGGGGCTGGCTCAGGTGCTCACGGGTGCGGGCGTTGGGCCCTTTGCAGTCTCATGGACCGCTAATCCAGCTTCTTGGTGGTGACCACCGACGGCGCCCACTGCTATGGAAACTGGCTAGTCTGTCGTGCGGAATAAGCCCCAGGGGGGTACAAGCGGGTGGTCTCCCAGGCTGACCCAGATTTGGCCAGCAACCCTGGGTTGGCATCCTGCCCTGAGCTCTCTCTAAACCTGTGTCCTCTGTTGTCTTTGCTTGTCGCCTGCCCTCCTCTCCCACTGGCATAGAAACTACAGTAGTGGGAAAATGGGCTCTGACCATTCTTCTTTATTCTATTTATTATTTATTATTTTTATTATTTTATTTATTATTTAGAAGCTCAAAAGCCAAGAAGTAGATACATGTGTTCTCAGTTCTGCTATGATGCTCTGTCCTGGGATCTGTTAAGGGATGTTCATAGCAAACTGCGTAAATGGGAGACTAGCACGCCCGTAACAGAGGAAGGAAGGGGACCCTCTGATTGCGAAACCCGAATTTTATTCCTACTTCCACTCTCCTGCTTGAGGGTTACGATGCCCAGAGCGAAGTGCGTGCACCTTTGACCCCTCTCGGGGACTCCTGCACCTACTTCCTGCGTGTCCCATCTTGGAGATGCTTGCATTTCAAAATCCACTTGTAGGGGCGCCTGGGTGGCTCAGTTGGTTAAGCCTCTGCCTTCGGCTCAGGTCATGACCCCAGGGTCCTAGGATCAAGCCTCACATCAGGCTCCCTGCTCGGTGGGAAGCCTACTTCTCCCTCTCCCACTCCCACTGCTTGTGTTTTCTCTCTCTCTCTCATTGTCTCTGTCAAATAAATAAATAAAATCTTAAAAAAAAAAAAAAATCCACTCGTGGTCCTCAGCTGATCTTGTCAGTGCCCCCTGTTCAAACAAAACTCTCGGTCCTGTTCTCAGCAATCAAGATGAATCCGCCTGGATACTTGGACCCCGTGAGAAAATGTGGCTCTCCGCTGCCTGCTCGGGAGAGGAAGTGAGCCAAATCCTGCAGCCTGCCCGAGGCGTTCCCCTCCCCAGCTCCCGTGCTCCCTTCATGTCACCCCCAGCACCCTACTCCTGCATCCACACTCTGCTTCCCACAGGCCCCCGCCCCGTCCTTCTTCCCAGAGCCATAGAGACATCCTTTCAAAACAGGCACCAGGCGCTGTCCCTTCCACTGAAACCCCTTCGGTAGCGCTAATAGCTTAAGATAAAGATCAGAATCTTCCAAGGGGGGGCGCCTGGGTGGCTCAGTGGGTTAAAGCCTCTGCCTTCGGCTCTGGTCATGATCTCAGGGTCCTGGGATCGAGCCCCGCATCAGGCCCTCTGCTCAGTGGGGAGCCTGCTTCCCCCTCTCTCTCTGCCTGCCTCTGTCTACTTGTGATCTCTCTCTCTCTGTGTCAAATAAATAAATAAAATCTTTAAAAAAAAAAAAAAAGAATCTTCTATGGGGCTGCAGGCCCTGCACAGCCGGCCTCTGCTGACTTCTGATTCCACCGGTCCCTGGTTTTCTCTCTGAGATAGCCAGGGGATCTCCCACGCAGGGCCTCTTGGTATGAGAATTCAGGAGCACCTTGCTTTGGGACCTAGCACCCCCCAGCCCTGAGCAAATGCTACTTTCTTTCTCCAACTGCCAGACTTCTACAGTAGTTGAACTCAGGTAGTGAGACAGATCCATCCGTCCGAATATAGCAATGGGGCCGGGCTTGACCCACTTTCGATGTGTTTTTATGACAGTGGAAGGTTATTCGAGCTCTAATCACCACCTAACGTCTCTGAAAATTTCAGAATGTTCGCCGGCGGGCCCCCTATGATGGTGGCCTGATGGCATCGCTCCTGCACAGCCTGAGGCAATTAGACACACACCCCTTAGACTGACCTCCACGCCTCCTGTCTCCCCAAGCGACTTCAGGCTGCTGCGAGACCGCTTGCTGCCTGCAGAGTGAGGGCCTCCCCTCTTTGTCTAGGAGCCCCGGGAAGTCTCCACGCTCGGGCTGCCTGTGGGGAGAGGCCACCAGCTCCCCCTTGGGAACCAGAAGACTCATTCTTGACCAGACAAGACCTTGTGTCAGGGTTCTCTCCTCCTTGGAAGTTCCTCCCTGCCCAGCCCCTTTCCCGGGTAACTCTAACTCCATTCTGATGAGTAGCACCGTCTGCTTTGCTTTCAGGGACCCTTCCCACAGTCTGCGACTGTGCGATCGTCTGTGGGTATTCCGCACACGCCTGTCCCCTTCACTAGGCTATAAGCATCCTGAGGACAGGCACTGTGTCTGTCTTGTAAGCGCTTGGCACGCTGGTCATCAGTGCAGAGCCTGACACATAGGAGGGGCCCACTCGGTATGTGTTGATTGAATGGGCGAATGAATCACTGAACAAACGTGCTGCTGACGGCTGGGTGACTTTTACCTCTTCAAGACTCAGTCTCTCCATCTGTCAAATGGACAAGACAGAGATGCCCGCCTCGCTGATTACCGTGAGCATTAAGCAAAGTCATACCCCAGAGCCCAAGCTTCCAGGCAGATTGGCCAAATCAAGCATTAAAGGCACCTTGAGACCTGTCTTTGTTCCAGTTGCTGTAACAGATTCCATAGACTGGGTGGCTGATGGACACCAGTCATGTATCACTCACGGTTCTGGAAGCTGGGAAGTCGGAGATCAGGGTGCCAGCATGGGCCGGGTTCTGCTGAGAGCCTGCTTCCTGGTTGCGGACTGCTGACTTCTTGCTGTGTCCTCTCAAGGCACAAAGAGGGCCAGGGAGCTCTGTGGGCCCCTTCCTTCCATCACCTTGCAAAGCCCCACCCCCTAACACCGCCACATTGGGGGTAAAGTTTCAGCACGTGAATTCGGGGGCACAAACCTCCAGTCCATAACAGCCCTGTGCTCACCCCAGGAAGAGTTTGATTTCTCCCCCTCTTCCTTCCCACCCCACCTCTGGGATGAACGTCTTATCCCTGGGTGTCCCCAACCCAGAATCTGCATTTCTATCCACCTGTAACACACTACACTCTAAAATGTGACATCGCTGGGCTGATTTGGCTGCCAAGCAAGCACGTCTTTTAAACAGTAAGACTGGCCACTGGCCATAGGATTAGGATTAAGTTATGCCAGAACTCTTAAGTACACGATCTCATCTAATCCTTGAATCAACCCTACGGGGATATTATCATCCCCAGTGTCTGTAGGGAACATGGGCATGAAGGGATAAGGGGGTTTGCCCAGGGTCTCACGGCTGGTGGTGCCCAGGGTGGGATCAGACCCGGGTCTGCCGGGCTCCAAGCTGCATTCAGCCCACCAGTGCACTGAGGGCTAAGGCTGTGTCTTACTCATCTCTGCCTCCTCGATGCCTGGTGGCACCGAGCAGTGTGCTATCCCTCTCAGCGGACACAGCCCACCAGGCAGATGCCCTCTACCATCCGAGAATAGGGGTGCCTGGCTGTCTCAGTCCATAGAGCATTCAACTCTTCATCTCAGGGTTGTAGGTTCGAGTCCCACACTGGGTGCAGAGATTACTTAATAATAAAATCTTTAAAAAGAAGAAGAAGACAACGACGACGACGAGGCAAAGACAGGCTATTTCTGAGCATAACCAGGACGTCAGAACTCCATGTGTCCTCAGTAGGAGGCAAACCCCTACTGGGGTAAGTGGGGTAGGAATGCGCAGGGGGGACAAGCCTGGGCTTCTGCAGCCCCTTGACTGAGCCCTCCATTCCTCCCTGTGGAACTGGGGTCGTTTACTCTGTTTTTTCGAGCATTGGTTTCCTCAAATCTAAAATGGGAATGACGTTACTTTGCGATAATGAAAGGGAGACTTATAAAGCACCTGACAAATTATAGGTACTGAAAACGCAGGTTTCTCTTCTTGATCTGTGGCATGTCACTTTTTTTTTTTTTTGCACATAGTTAAGAGCTGCCTTAATATGGAAGCTTTCATTCTTCTGCCCCCAGTCTCTGCAGACTCACCAGCCAGTTCCTCTGAGACGACCCCCTCACCCACACGGGGATACATACGGAGGCCCTGACACAGGTTTGCTCGGTCCTCAAGCCACCCCCTCCCCGGCGTCCACTGAGCCCCTCAACGGCCTCCGCATCTCACTTCTGCCTGCTTTGTCTCAGAGGCGTCGTAAGGTGTGGGAGTGAACTCTTCTGTGGAATTACAGACATTTGAGATTTTTAAAAAAAATGCCCCAAGCCCCAAAATACCCACGGAGAGAGAGCGTCCTCGTGGACCCAGCCAGCTCTTTCCCTGTCGGCCGCAGGAAGGTGGTGTTCTGCCAGCGCCCACCTGAGCCGGCTTCCTGACCCCTCCTGCAAGGAGCCGCCTCCGTCCCAGCACTGACGGCGGACGACAAAGGACCTCCCAGCCAGGGCGCTCTGAAGCCAGGAGCTTCCCGGGCTCCTGTTGGGAGAGGCTGATGGACAGAGAAACCAGCTTTCTTCCTCTGAAGAGTGTGACCAACCCCCTAACCAGCAATCACGACTATGGACCCTTCGGGCCTCCTGCCTGAGCTGCCCGTTGGGGGCGTGAAGGGAGCTCGCCGGGGTCCCCCTCTGCTGTGTCGTTTTCCAACCTGGAGACGAGGGCTGAGGGAAAGCGGGCGTCCCGTGTGCTCCTTCCCGCTGGGGTCAGCAGGCCGCTCTGAGCAGGGACCGGGGGCCGGGCCCAGCGCGGGTGCTGCTGTGGCCCCTGCCTCAGGAGCCAGCAGCCAGGCCCGAGCGGGAAGCCGGCCTTGCTCCAGCCCTTTCGTGTGCTGCCGAGGCTCCGGTGAGTGCACGAAAGCAATGATGGCGAGATGAACCCCCTCAAGACTAGGAGGCCACGGACACTCGCTTTACTCTCTGCTGTCTGTCTCCCAGGAGCGTACACCACTGGTGCTCGGAAAACGTGGCCCCTTGGAGCACGGCACCCGGGGTGGGGGGGGGGCAGGCTGACGACAACCGCAGACGGCTCGCACTGTCCCCTTCCCCGCCACGTGGGAAACAGAGAAACAGAGTGGGGGTCAAACCACCAGAGTCGCACAGCTTGCGCATGGCCAGCCCGGGGTTCCAGGCCGTCTCTGTCCTGGTGCAGGGAGAGGACACGGAGGACACCGAAAGCAGGGGAATGACATCTGATCTGTGTTGATTCTTTGTACTTGGCTTCCCCCCACCCGCACCCCCATGCTGGTACTGGTTTAATTTGGATTCATTAAATGAGAATAAAAATTAATTGAATTTATTCAGGAAACTATTAAAAGGCTCAAGTCTCGCCTGGAGGAATATGCCACCAAATGGGGCCTATAGTTTGATAGGAAGAAATT
Organism: Potos flavus; assembly: GCA_028534135.1. NCBI lineage: Eukaryota > Metazoa > Chordata > Mammalia > Carnivora > Procyonidae > Potos > Potos flavus. Next base: position 77,925,216 of record CM052895.1, on the reverse strand, counting down.
TCTTCGTGGTTGCATGTTTTTTTAAATAAGTCATTCTTGCACGTAGGACAGATTTTTAAGTATGCCTTTCGAGCCCCATTCCCTGCCCCCATTCCCCTCCCTGGGGATCCCGTTTTCTTCCCAAAAAGTAACCACTAATACCAGTTATCCCTGTGCGACCCTCCCTACGGGCTCCCTGGGCATGCCAGCTTGTAAAGAGATGTTAGGTTTTCACACAGATGATGGCATATTTTGCATTCCATTCTACGCCGTGCTTTCCTTTTCTACTTTTTCGTTCATGTCGGTTCATCAGTAATTTTCTTCTTCTCATAAAATTGTATTCCATCGTATGGCTCTCACCGCAGCTTATTTAAACAGTCTCCTAGTAATGGGCACTTAGGTTGCATGAACCTTCTGATAGCCTAGCACTGAAATACGGAAGTCGGTACCCACTTTGTTTTGGAGAAAGCGCTGGTATTGCTGTAGGTAAATACTTAGAGGGGCAATTTCTGGATACATTTGGAGCACGCGCTTGTGATTTGGACAGGTAGAGCCCAAGTTCACTCCCTGGAGTGTGGACCATTTTACACCCCCCACTGTGAGGGTCCCTGTTTTCCCCCACAGCAGTCAGTGCCCAGGATTCTCGAACGTCTTGATCTCTGTCGATTTGTTTGGTGCTAATAGCTTTTCCAGCTTTTCCTGTCTTTGACCACCAATACGATTTAGGATGTTTTCACCTTTTTTCAGAACTACCTGAGCTTCTCTTTTTGTGCATTTCTCTATTACTTGATGGCAAGACTTTGGAGAAACTGCAGCAAGAGATGGAACGTCATCCATTGGGATGGTTGCATTTTCTGTGCTTCTGGGAAGAGCGGTCAGGTTCTGCCCATGACTCATGGGTGGAACCATCATGGGACATCAGCAACTGGCCTTGACTTTGCCACGGAGGCTGTAGGTGGTGGAGGGGAGAAGCCAGGCTTTCACAGTTCACGTACCCGGCCTCCGGTCTCAGCTCTTTCACTGGTGTGAGTTAAATTGTGTCCCTCCCAAATTCATATATTGAAGTTTTAACCTCCAGCACCTCAGAATGGGACTGTGTTTGGAGACAGCGTTTTTAAAGAGTTCTTTCAGTTAAAATGGGGTCATTGGGCTGGACCCTATTTCAACAAGTCTGGTGTCTTTATGAAAGGGTAAAATTGGACACAGAGATAGGTACAGAGGGAAGACAGTCATCTATAAGCCAAGGAGAGAGGTCTGGGAGAGATTTTCTGTCACAAGCCTGAGTAGGAAACAACCTGACTACATTTTGATTTTGGACTCGTGGACTCCAGAACTGTAAAGAAAATACATTTCTGTTGTTTTAAGCCACCAAGTCTATGGTACTTTGCTACAGCAGTCCTGGAAAAATAATACACTCACCCACTTGTTGGTGTCCTGGGCAAGGGTTGGGGGGTGGTGACCTCTCAGAGGCTTTTGTCTCATCTGCAAAATGGGGGTGATGATCTCTTCTTCACAGATGACTGCAAGTACTTGGCTCATGTCAGAGGCTTGTGGCTTTGTGTCTGAGAGATTTGAGTCTGCTCCTTGGCAGACCCAGAAGACCTCAGTTTGGAACCCAGGAAGGAGTTGACTTTAGCCACCAAAGAGATTTTTCCAATGACTTACATATCCCAGGCCAAGGTCATTCAGCAGAGTGCATGGGTGGAGGCCTGGGTTCCCTCTCACTTCTGCCATAAATTGGAGGCCTCTTAACCTTTCTTCGTCTCAACTGGGGAGAGGAGTAGATACAATGATCTCTAACAATACTCAGACTCTAATATTCTATACTTTGCTTTGAGGAAGATCATCAGGCCAATATATTCATTCTCAGCAAACAATTCCATACAAAAAAATTCCACAAATTTTTCTAAAGTCGGGGCTTCCCCAGAAAAGATTTCCGGAGGAATGACTTGGAAAGAGGAAGCCCCTACATTGATCTCTCTGGATAGACAAACCACTCTGTCGAAAATAAAATCAATTACTTACCTGTAGGTGCTATACTTACTACAATTGTCCCTGAACTCTACTAGCTGGTAGGAGGGTTAGGCCCGGCAAGGCAGGACAGAACATCCCACGGTGGGGACAACACGTCAGTCACCTGGGGGTCTGTCGCACAGCCGGGGCAGGAGGTGGGGCACACAAGGAGCACAGACCCGAAGGATCGTGTCTGTCCCCTCCCTTCTCTGGGCCTCAGATTTCCCCTCTGGGAATAAGGGTAACCTTCGAGGCCCAGATCAGCGCTCACTCTCTGGGATTCTAGCCAGCCGCCCTTGATGAACAGTTTATACATCTTTTTTTCTTTTTTTTAATTTAAAAAAAATTTTAAAACTGTGGCAAAACACACATAATGTAAAATTTACCATCTTAACCATTTCTAAGTGTACAGTTCAGTGGTATTAAGTGTATTCTTGCTGTTGTGCAGCTGTTCCAGAATTTTCCATCTTGTGAAACGGAAACTGTGCCTGTTAAACCCCAAGTCCCCCATTGCCCCTCCCTCCATTTCTGTCTCTGTGAGTGTGACCACTCCACCTCATCTAAGTGCAATCATGCAGCATTTGCCTTTTTCTGATTGGCTTGTTTCATTCAGCATAATGTCCTCGAGGTTCATCCAAGCTGTAGCAGGTGTTAGAATGTCCCTTTTTTTTTGGATGCCAAATAATATTCTATTTTGATATGCGTATGCCACATTTTCTTTATCTACTCATCTGTCGCTGGATGCTTGGGTTGCTTTGAACTTTTGGCCACTGTGAATAATGCTGCTGTGAACATGAGTATATGAATATTTTTTTAAGATTCTGCTTTTAATTCTTTGGGCCACATACTCAGATGAGGAGTTACTGGAGTGTATGGTAGTCCTGTGTTTAATTGTTGGAGGAATGATGGTACTGTGACCCATAGCAGCTGTATCATTGTGCATTCCTCCCAGCAATGCACAAATGTCCCAGTTCTCCACATCCTTGTTGCCATCACTTATGTTGTTTTCCTCCCCTCCCCTCCCCTCCCTTCCCCTCCCCTCTCCTCTCCTCTCCTTTCCTCTCCTTTTCTTTCCTTTCCTATTCCCTTCCCTCTTCTCCTCTCCTCTCCTCTCCTCTCCTCTCCTCTCCCTCCCCTCCTCTTCTTCTCTTTTTCTTTTCCTTTTCTTGATAGAAGCCACCCTGAGAATGTGAGATGGAGATTTAGAAATATTTACTTGGCCTGTTCTTTGTGAAGCCGACCATCCTTATTGGGTATAAATCTCAGACCACTGATGGAAGCGGGAGGTAGACACAGCTTTCTATAATACGATGGAACTATTTACCGTCTTCTTGGAGTAACCAGTCTGCTAAGTGATGGAAAGGGGCTCACAGTTCATGCAATGCCCATTGCTTGCCCTGGAGTCATGTCCAAGTGGAGAGATTGAACAGTGCAGCGATCAAGTGCTCTGGTCCTCACCGTTGGCCTTGGCCTGCACTGGCACTCCCTGGGACATCCTTGCTTCCGTTGTCGATCACGTGAGCTCCTGCTTAGTCATCATCCGAGCCAGTGTCCCAGCTGCCGAGGACAGAATCCACCCAGAGCAGGATTCATCAGAAGGTGTAAAGCTGCACAGAATCTCAAGAAAGGCCCGGGGACAGAGGTAGGTGTCTCACATCTAGGGACAACGCAGCCAGGAGAAATTCGGACCACCTTAGGACTCACTCACAGCAAGCCTTTTATGGGACCCACCAACTTCTCACCTCTCCTCTCTTCTGCCTCAACTCCTCCTCCGACACCCAGGAGAATCTTGCTCTGGCTTTGCTGGTGGGGATCTAGTTCTTCTGTATCTCCGTTGTATTCTCCTGCATTGACGGTATTTTCTAGAATTGTTGCACGTTCTCCATGAGGCCTCAACTTTTGAAGCGCAAAGGCTTCTGCTTGGCCTTCTTTCTCAGAAGTGATGAGCTCAGTGTGCCCACCTGAGCTGTGTGGCTCAGTGGGAACCAAGGCTACTGAGGAAGTTCGAGGTCAAGAAAAATCTCAGTTAATCCTTCAACATATGATTCTGCCGAGTTCCGTTGTATCCTTCCCATGTGCCTGGTCTACCACCAATACAACCCTTGTAGGCTGAGAACTCTTAGCAGAGAAAGGAAAGATGGCACATACCCTGCACAGTGCAGACAGGGACCTCCAACCTCCACCACTCTCCAGGGCACGTGTTATCAGCTCATACTCTAGATGGGGAAAAGCTCATCTTACAGAGATTACACAGGGATAGGGCAAGAGCTAGAATTCTCTACCTTATCTCTGTCGCATTCCAAACCTGGAGCTTTGCCAAGAGCTCTCTTTGTGAATCCACTTGTTTTGAACTTTCTGACATAAAGCAAAATTCATTTTTTTAATCATCTCTGCCTCATTGAAGAGGGAATCCAAGAACACTACACATTTAGAGTCTGAAGGCTAAATTCTTTTTTGAGTCCTTTAGATAATTCTGCTTTGTGCTCATGCCCCTGGCAGAGGAAGGCAGGAGTGTAATTAGAACTGTGAAATCTGAAGATAAAGGAAAATTCTCTTTCCCTCTCCTGGGTCTACGTTTGGCCTTCCTGGCAGATGTAAAAACAATGGATCATCGGGGAAGTGATGGGAGACCAGTGGCAGAGTCCTGCTCATCGAGCACTCATGATGTCTCTATTTCTTTCCCATGTTCCCCCTCCATGGGTCACGGTCAGCTGCTCTGCACCCTTGGCATGGGCGGGGCCAGCCTGAGTGCTCACCAATGTCGGTCTCTGCTTCCCCTTCCAAGCACAGCTCCCTGCTCTTCTCAGTCCCCTGCCGTTGTCCAGGGTCCTATGACCAGTCCTAGCCGGTGAAACGTGAAGGGAAGTGACAGTATCCCTTCTGGGCCAAGAGATTGGAAAGTCCTTCCCCAGTCTCTGTCTTCTTGGAACACGGCAGACAGGGAGGGGAACTTGTGTTAGAATGGCCACAAGCTCAGGGCAGCCCTAAATGCCGAGTTGGAGATCATTCTCCCAGGAAAGATGCCCAGAGCCCACTGGACTTGGCAAAGGGTATAAAACAGGTCTTCTTTGTATTGAGTCTCTGAGATTCAAGTGCCTGTGAATGACGTCGGTGTGACTTTGCTTACCTGGACTAACGCTGCACGCCAACGTAAGATTTCCCCAATTTCCCCTCCGTGCTGGGCTGCTCGAGCTTTACCCCGAGCCTGCCCGGGGCCCAGCCCCAGCCATACGGACCCCACCCGGGGGCCGGTCAGAGCTTCTCCCTTCCCAGCCAACACGTGAGGACTAGAAGGCAACTTCCCGATCCATGGGAATATCAGTAATTTGGGGGTCCTCGTGGTAGGTTGACAAGGACTGTCCGCCCACCCCCCAGAGATGTTCACATTCTAATCTCCAAAACCTGTGAGCGTTACCTTGTATGACAAAAAGCTTTGTAGATTTGCCGAAGAGAAGGATCTTGAGACGTGAGATGATCCGAGCAGGAGGAATCAGTCATCGGAGAAAACCCACCGCAGCTAGAAACAGAGACCAGAGTGACGCGCGCTTTGAGGGTGCAGCGAAGGACCGGCAGCTGAGGACCACGGGTGGCCCCCAGAAGCTGGAAAGCCAGGAAACTGCTTCTCCGCTCAGGCCCTCGAGAAGGAACTGGTCCTGCTGACATTTTGACTTGTAGCCCAGTGAGACTGGGCTCATACTTCTGTAACCATAAGAGAACAAATTGAGATCGTTTTGAGCCACTAAGTTCGTGGTAATTGATTCCAGCAGCCATGGGAAGTGGATACACTCCTCGAGCCATCAAATGCCTTTATTAGGAAGTCAGCCGCGTGATGAAATTCAGGTAGTTTTTTTGTTTTGTTTTTGTTTTTTGCCTTCTGGGTCTGGAACCACCTGGAGGCGAACCACAGATCTCAGGGCAAGGGGGTTGAGGATGTTGTAAAGGAAGGGTCGTCATGATTGGCCATGGCATTTAGGCAGAGGGAAGAGGGGATGTGAAGGAGTAAGGGACAAAGACAAGTCGGTAAGACTGCTGGATGGAGGGTTGGGGGCTTAGGGTACCGGAGGGAATGAGCTGAAAAGTCACGGGATAGGGAAGGAAGATAAGTATCCAAAAACCCCTTCACCCTCGGGTTTTCTGTTTTCCCACCTCTGTGACTTTGGCCATATCATTCTCTCCATGTGGAACGCATTCCCAAGATACACCTTCCGTGGATACCCATAGATTGGCTACTTCTCCAGTCTCCAATCCCCTTTCCCAGGTGTACCTAAATTTCCTGGCTGTCGAAGTTTAGGTGAGATTGACCCCACCCGTGGCTCCAAGGTTAAGCCCTTACTGGCTTGAGTCTGACCATAGTGATAGCTTCAAGGAGGAACATATAACTTAAATAGGGCCAGTCAGAGCCAACATGGCTCACCTTTAGGTTACTGGCTCATGTTAATTAGCGAGGCAGATTTTCTTCACCACTAGATTTGTATATGGAAGTACAGGACCTGGGAAATTGCTGTCAGGCAACTTGCAACCCTGAGTCTGTGAGACTGAAACCATTCTGAGGAGGCAGAAATGTAAGATGCAAGGTTCCATTATTAGAGTGGCTGGATCATGCCTCTCCTGAAGGTGACACTGAACAATTCAGTTAGGCAAGGCACTCCATTCTCTTTATCGTTAATGGCTATTCTCTTCCCCACCAACACTCTCCCAAATCCAAGGTCCAAAACCTCTTGAGAGAAGGGATCCCTTTTTCCTTTGATAATCACTCATCCTTTGGCTTTAGAATCCCAGGATGTATGCAAATAATTTCTCTTTCCTATAGCATTTCTCTTCGAAAACAAAAATCCAGAAAGAAAATATTAAAATGGAGTCCCGAGACTACAAATACCTATGTAACAGAACTTTGTTTTCTATTTATATTCACCCATTCTTCCAAAGGAGAATGAAAAGACAAAAAGGGAAAGGCGTGGATCCTGTTAAATGAAACTGGAGAGAAGTGAAATGAATCCTATTAGACGAAGCAGGAACTGGAGAGAAGTCAATTATTCTGCTTAAAGGAGGGAGAAGATTTTTGAGTTTTCAGAGCAGTTCAAGAGGAAAGGGAGAGAATGACACGAGGACATGAATGCTATAGGGAAGAGGCAGTCAGCAGAAATTCTCTGCGGGCAGCCGGAGGAAGGGGGCTGGGAGAGAAGGACCTTCGTTAGGACTTTGCTCTTTTCCAATCAGTACCCTCCACTTGAGTCAAGTCTACTGCACCCACAGGATAGGTGCTAATAAATATTTATTAAATAAATAAGTGAATGGATGAACAAATCAACCAAAGTTCCAAGGTCTTCACAAATGAACATCAAGAAAAATAACTCTGGGGTTAAGCAAAATTCTAGGCGATGAACCTTGAAGGTATCAGCTTCAATAAGTGAGGGAGGGGGGGACCCGCACAAATGCTATTCTCAAATGTAGATAAATCTGCCTGAAGTTACGCCCTAATCCCATATGCCTCAATAATATGAAGATGGAATGAAAGAAATAGAATCGCAACCGACACGGAATCTCTTTCCATACAGAACCACCAGCGGCTGACTTTCCTAACCCGTTAGTTCCTACTAAGGGCGCCAAGACTGAAAGCTGCCATCCCCCAGGCCGGAGGCCACAGAGACGTCTCGGTGCTCAAAGGATGAAAAGCCGCAGAAGCAGCTTAGGCATTTTTCGGGACAAAATTCATTCACTCATTCAACACATCAGTGTACGAGAGGCTCTAGATCCCTACACTCACGGAGTACGTACGCTGGTGGGAGCAGTAACGAGCAATTATAAGAACAAATGTAAACATTTAAAAATTTGACTTTATAAAAATCAATGCTAACTGCCCAGAGAGGGATGGAGATGTCTAGTGTAGTCTGGGACACCAGGAAATGCTTCCTTGAAGGAAATGGACAGAATCACATTGTGACTCTCACGGGTCCTAGGCACTCTCCCCTCCCAGGGCCCCTTCTTCTATTAAAACATTTATATATATTAGAAAATTTTACAAGTACGTGGGTACGATGGTAAAAAAAAAATCAATATAAATCATGATGGATTCATAATTATATATTACTATCATATCATTTTTTTCATATTTCAAAATAAAGTAAAAAGAAAATATTTCCCTCCGAACTTCTTTGAGGAATAATTGACAGATATATTGTATATATTTCAAGTGTACAACATGATTTGCAATACATCTACATTGTGAAACTCTTACCAAGGTCAAGAAAGATGACCCACGCATCACCTCACATAGGCAACTTTATGCATGTGTGTGTGTGTGTGTGTGTACGTGTTGAGAACATTTGAGATCTACTCTCAGTGACTTTCAAGCCTATAATACCATAATGTTAACGATAGTCACCACGCTGTACATCAGATCCTCAGAACTTACTCTTCTTCTACTGAAAGCTTGTACCTTTTGACCTTCATCTCCCCATTTCCCCCTAGCTCCTGGCAACTACCATTCTATTTTCTGTTTCCATGAAATTGGTGCTTTTTTTTTTAAGATTCCTTGTATAAGTGACACGCTACGGGGTTTGTGTATGTCTTTATCTATCTGGCTTATTTCATTTAGCTTAATGCCCTTCGGGTCCGTTGGCATTGTCACAAATGGCAAATTCTCTTCTTTCTCATGGCTGAATAATATTCCCTTGTATATAGATACTGCGTTACAAAGAAAACACTTTGTGCATACACAATGTTTTTAGGGCACTGTGCCTCCTGTGCCGAATGGGTAGTCTGGCCCTGGAAAAGGGCTGAGTTGAGATGGTAGGAGAATCAGGCTAGACTTGTGCAATGAGCCTTCATCGAGGGAGTCTGGAGGGACGGAGACGGGTGAGGCGAGGCGGAAAAGCCCCACAGCGGCCACACTGTGGGAATGGGATTAGCTCTTTCTGATTACTCCAGCCCCAGACAGGGCACAATCCTTTTGCCTTCAAGGTCCACCTCAGATCCTCCCATCCTGGACAGCTTTCCACTCCTTCCTTCTCTAAGCAACCACACCCTGTCTATTGTCCCACCGGGGGCCCAGGTTCATATGACGACATCAGCCCACGGTCCGCTCTCCTCAATAACTCCCATCACAGCTCCTTTCCCTTTGTGGGGGTGAGAAGCCGCCAAAGAACGGCCTCGGAAAGGTCACAAAATTGCTCCTGGGAGGTTGCATGCCCATCCCTGGGCCAAGCAGGCGGTCAAGAGATAGGTGCTGTGTTTGGCCATGCTTGGACATACTTCCCATCCCTTGAGCCAGGAGAGGCATCACTTCTCCCAAAGCAGAAGGATAGAGCCTAGGGGAAGGGAGTTTCCCAGGTGAAGAAGCAGAGGGGGCAGGGACAGCCACACAGAACAGTACACAGACAGCTGTTACCTGCCCTTGTGGTCCCCGGTCCCCCGGAGAGAGCGGCCGCATCACTCGTCTCAGACGCTTGGAGTAGCCATGACAAGAGTGTCCAAAGTTCAGTCGGTATTCCCAGGAGAGAAGACACCATCCCGGCCTCTTTCAACTTCAGGAAACCTCCCCAGACTCTGGTTCTACTCCAACGACACCTCTTACCTGCTCGGTGACCAAAGATTAATTTCTTAAAGACTTGCGGGGCTCCGCTTCCCGATCAATAAAACAGGGATGCCAACAAAGGCCTGAATGGACATGCTGGGGAAATGTCACTCCTTCCCCTACGTCTATACGGGGCTGTCGGTGTGGTCCTCTCCCCTGTGACTGTTTGGATTCCTTGGGATGGCGAACTGCATATTATTCATCTCCAAACCTCAGTTGCCTCACCTGTAAAGTGGGGATAGCTTCCATCTTGGGAGATGACTGGGAGAGTTACATGAAATAATGCATGCAATGTGCTGATTGGAAAAGAGTGAAAGAGGGCGCCTGGGTGGATCAGTCGGTTAAGCGTCTGCCTTCAGCTCAGGTCGTGATCCCAGGGTCCTGGGATCGTGCCCCGCATTGGGCTCCCTGCTCAGCGGGGAGTCTGCTGCTCCCTCTGCCCCTCACCCTGCTCGTGCTCTCTCTCTCAAATAAATAAAATCTTAAAAAAAAGAGAAAAAGAAAAAGAAAGAATGGAAAGGGAAAGAATGCACAAATCCATGAAACATGAAAATTATGCTAAGACAGGATGAAGGAAGGGGGAAGGGAGAGGGGAGGAGGAGGGGAAAGAACCAGAACGATTTCCCTCTGTGTTCTCTGCAGTGGCAAGCAAAGGCAGCCCCCAGATTTCAGGCTTCCGAGGGGTGTGGACTGCCAGCAAAGCTGTGATTCCCAGGCTGTTAATTGCTGGAGTGTTTGCTTCTCTCCCCAAGGCATTTTGGCTCCAGTTTGGCCATTCTGCCCCCCCCCCCCGCCCCTTTAAGAAGCTTCAAATGTGTAAATATCTCAGAGACCGTATATTCCTACAGGAGGGAGGGATGGAGGGAGGGGATGGCTCCAGCTGCTGCGTTATGAAAGAGAGGATGGGTTTGGGGAGATAAGAAGGAAGCAGGTGGGCAGAGTCACCTCTGGGGGTGGCACCGCCCTGCCCAGCCCCCACCCTTCCTGCCGGCCCACGCGGAGTGGGGAGTACAGAGTAGAGCAGTCATCACAGTAAACTAGGCCACCCAGACCCGATTTTCTGACAACCCTTTGGGATCATGGAGTAGCTTGGAAGATATCGCAATGGAAACAAAGTCCAACTCTCAGAATTTTAAGAGATTTCCTTCATGACAATTGCGTGCGTACACAGTGAGAATGAGTGCCCATATTTATTTATTTTTTTTAGATATTTTATTTATTCGTTTGACACACAGAGAGAGAGTGAGCACAAGAAGCAGAGGGAAGAGCAGGCAGGGGAGAAGCAGGCTCCCTGCTGAGCAAGGAACCCCCCACCAACGCAGGCCTCGATCCCAGGACCCCGAGATCATGATCTGAGCCGAAGGCAGACGCTTAACCGACTGAGCCACCCAGGCGCCCCGAGTGAGTGCCTTCTTAAATTTTGCACCCTCTTGTCCCAGTCTTGGCCTTGTTCACAAAAACCTCTTCAGACAAGATCCCTATTCCCTTTCTACAGATGGGAAGGTTGAGGCACAGAGAGGTTGAGTAAGCACTGCAAGGTCACTCAGAAGATGGGAGATCCAGAATTCAAACCCAGACCGACAGCAGCAAACCTTCCCCTGTGCCTCAGTATGGCCAGAGTGCCCTGCCCCAGGACAGACCTTCTGAAAGGTTGCAAAAACATTTGCAAAGGTTGCAAAAACATTTCTCCTTCCCCTGCGACATTCTGTGATTTCCCTTCCATTGCGTCTCACTCACAACTCCCCAAGGGGATAGAAATTGTGGCATGGGGAAGCAAGGAGGACAAGAGCCAGAGAAAAAGGTCCCCTCCTCCTGGAAGGCCTCCCCTCCTCACCACCCCCACCCCTGGACTCTGCACGGAGGCCTTCAGATCCACCTTGGCTCAGGACTCCCTCTCCTTTGTCCCAAGTCTGCAGCTCACGTAAACATCTAGAATTTTATAACACTTACCAGCCAGCTGGAGAGAAAGGGAAGTATTCTAAAACAGAAGCAGAATGGCTTTTTAAAAAACAGTTTATGAAACTTTGGAGTGTACAATTCACTACTTACTGTATTTTATATAATATATTCTATTTTATCTATTACATTATCAATTTGAGAATATTTTCATCACCCCCAAAAGAAACCCTGCACCCCTTAGCTATTACCCACCAAACCTCCCATCCCCCATCAACTCCTAATCTATTCATCTTCTTTCTATATTACTTATCTTCTGTTTCTCTCTATTTGCCCATTCTGGATCCTTCCTATGAACTGAAGTACACAATATCTGGTCCTTTGGTCTGCTTTCTTTCCCTTGGCATGTTTGTGAGCTTCCTCCATGATGTAGCATGAGGCTATACTTCCTTCCTTTTTATGACCAAATACTATTCCATTATAGGGATATACACTTAAAATAATTCATTCACCAGCTGATGGACATTTCGATTGCTTGGTGGCTTTTTCATGGGTAAGACAATGCATACACTTGGTAGAGAGAGGACTGCCTGGAAAATGGTTTAATCCTAGAGTTGCTTTAACTCCAAACTTGCCGAGCTTAAGCAGTGCGCCCAAGACAACTCGCTGCACTCAGAGCAAAGCTCCTGCCCCGGCGGGTGGCCCCAGCTTAGCGATCAGCTCACGGAGTCCCAGGAAGACAGGACACTTGGGCTCCGTGTTCTGTAAGTGCCACGAAGCACCCACTGGACTGTTGTGGGGGAGGGGACCATTAAGGAAGTATGACTCTGACCTGTGACATCTCCAGCTGGCCCGTGTCGCCTCTGAGTGGTGAGGACCCGCACCTGACAGGCTCCCCCTGCCTGGAGCCCTGGGCTTCCCTTTTTCTCCCACGATGAAATCCAACCCCTTTGCTTCTTTCTCAAACGGCAGCTCTTGGCACCTTCTGTTTGTTGTGAGTTTAATGAAGATTAAACGTGATTCCCACGTGCATGCAACTTTATGAAGGAGGAAAACGAGAGAACGTAGAGCAAAAGGGAGGATGACTGTAACATTTCTGGACTTCAGGCCCTCCCTGTTCTCTCCCCTTGGAGACTTCTGAGATAAACGCGACTTGAGCCACACTCTTCTAACAGTTGGCATTCCTTCTGGGGCCTTCTGTTTGGCTGGGACAGTTGTGAAGAGCACAGGGATGATGAGACCAGGCTGGGTGGGCTCTGTTTTGCCTGGTAACTGCCCTTGGATTGGTGCCTCTCAAGACTGAGAGCAAAGACCAGTAAGACGTGAACTTCTCTTGAATGCTCACAAAACCTCACTTCGGCTTAAGTTGACCTTGAACTAAGGACCTGTATATCCAGTTCTACTCAAATACCCACTAGGTGTGCGAACTCACCATGTGTCCACCTGACTGTCCTTCTTGTTCCCCAGTCATCTTCTCAGGGGTAAATGGAATCACCATTTACGTGGCTGCTCAATTTAGAAAATGGGGAGTTACTAAGAGATTCTTCTTCCCCATCTTCTGAGAACGTGGCAATGTTCTGGGTCCCTGTCCCCCCATGCCCCACCTTTGCTCCCTCCTCCCCCTGCTCTGCATCCCCCATCCACTAGACACACAGCTTAGACACATTTCCCATGCTCCTGTGCAGCTTGATGTGGTCATGTGACTGACTTCTAGCCAATGGGATGTGGAAGCCCTATGGCTACTTCCGGGAGGCCTGGCCCAAGAAACTCCTTGCACGGGGAACCCTTTCTTATTTTTCCTGTTCACCTGCACGGACAGGGACTCTGAGGGCCTTGGGGACAGCAGAGGCTCAAAAAGGAGGGCCTGGGTCCCTGAATAATTACGTGAAATACAGTCACCAACTGGATTTTACATAAGTGAGAGATAATTTAGGTCGCTGAGGTTTGGGGGTTTATCACAGCAAGCGTTACTGTATCTAAAACACTCTCTACACATAATCAGATCTGAAAGTCTGAATTAAGATAGAGAATAATACTCTCAAATATGCACCTTCCTTGCAGTCTTTCCCATGACTACCTCACTCCTCTCACGGAAACATTTTATCCACGTCCTATCTTCTACCTCTATCCCGTCCCCCCAGCCCACCCTCCACCCTCCCTCTGATTTTGTCTCTCATCATGTTCCTCCACCTTGAGGATTAAAAGCCTCTTTTTGGCAGGCAAGACAAGGCTCAAACGCCAAAAGCCAAGACAGCTCAGCCACCCCGTGTCATCCTCACGCTGACCATTCTCCCGGAAACACTAGAATATTTTCTGCCTCCTCAGTCTAGAACGCCTTCCCCTCCTCGTCCCCCAGACAAGTATTCGTCTTTCGAAAACTTGCTTTTGAAATCATTTGCTATAGCTTTTCTCTGACATCCCAAAATAGAACTAATCACCCTTACTTTTCCTGTCACTTCTCTCCTTGTCCTTGGACACTGACTCCCCACGTTAACATTTTCTGTGCCTGCTTCTCCCCCATAGACAATGCGTTTTATTTTTACCTCCCATTGCCTAGGCTGCTGCCCTACAGGAGCAGCACTCAGCAGAAATTTGCAAATGAATGAACAGATGCAGAGGGAAGCCCAGATTTCAGCTTGAGCCTGGTTGTGTCCTCTGCTCAGTTTCAGCCCGGATGTCTCTGTGATGCTCATAGGACAGGTGGCATTGAGTGGTTGGAGATCACTGTCTGATCAGCCGGCTGGGAGGCCAGTCGGTGGGCGAACAATGCAACCGGAGAGGCTACTGGTATACTGCCAAGAAAGTGTGGCTTGGAAGTGTTGTGGCCCTGAAGCTGCTCTTGGTCTGAATTCATCTCCCCTCCCTGTCCGGTATATCTAAGGAAATCATCAGAGGCTAATTTTTGCTGCCGGGGCCATAAATGGATCTTGTCTGATCAGACAAGACTGAACTTACCTTTTCAGGGGGGAACAGACTCAAGTACCCACAGAAGTCAGATAATAATGCCAATGATTAGAGAGAGTCTAGGATAAGGTAGTAGGGAGTGGTGGGGACTATGGCAAACTGGAACACAATAGACTTCATTCAAAAGGAGCAACAGCCTCTCAGTTCTCCAGCTCATGGCTGTCATGCCTTCGTATTGTCAGACTTTTTGAGTTTTTGGATGAGAGCTCAAGAGAGAGCTTTTGGGGAGAGGGGGAGTGCAAATACCATATCTCATCAAATTTCAGATGTCCTCTATTATAAGCTGCGTCATTATTTTATGTACCATTAAAAAAGAAAACTTTACCAGTTAAACTATGACACAGGGCTTTCTTATCACGAAAGATTTATTTCATGTGTCTAGAAAGAGCTATTTTAGACTTATTTAGACACAAAATTTCTGTCCTAGATCAAGCTTGTGCCTACATGAAAAGGAAATCGTATGCGAAATTAACTGGTTAAAATTCTTCTCCAAGTCCTCCCATTTAGAATCGGCTTTGTGTGGCTTCTCTGCCGGCATGGTGGGAACCTGCATTCGGCCACACAGGATCATCTTCTCTCCCTACTCCCCTGTCGCCTCCAGGATTTTTTTGCACGCTGCTAGCATCCATTCTGCAAGCAGCGATGGGAACACGCACAGGCAGCAATGTGTCACAGCCGATGCCTCCCCGACAGTGACTTGGACATGCATCCTGATTTCAGGGATGCTAAAATGAGAAAAAGGGAAAAAAAAAAAAAAAGAAATACAGTAATTCGAATTAAAAAAAAAAAGGGAAGCAAACAAGCATGGGAGGCATTGACATTGCATGGACAGAACTAGGACAGCTCTGGGCCAAATTTGGCCACACAGCTGGGAGTCTGAAGGCCCTGGTGAGTCAGCACCACTTAAGGAAGTCTGCGGCTTCCCAGTGAAAGGGCCCTACTGCCTTCATCCACTGGTTTCTCCAGTCCTCACGAGCCCCTCTCCCACCGCGAGCAAGCGAGGATGCGGTGCTGGAGTCCGCTATCGGCTGGACGTTCCAGGAGCATCAGGAGCTGGCCGGCTGGCAAGGACCAAGGCACTGTGACAGGAGGGGGCCGGAACGGCACGTGGGGAAGCTCCGGAGCTCTGAAAGGAGAAAGAACGGCCTCCGCCTCCTGGCCCTGCCGCTTACTAGCAAGGCGATCGGAGGTTATTATTCCCTCATCTATAAAATGGGGAAGACAACAGTACTTTCTTTTTAGGTGTATTGTGAAAACTGAATGAGGTCTTGCACATAAAGCCTGTGGCACGTGGCATTTACTAGGTGCTCAGTGCGTGTTATGATCCTTGTTCCTTCAGATCCTGGATGTTGGGCTGACAAAGCTGACCTGGGATTGCGACTTCGCTGAGCTCAGCTGATGGAAGGCCTCGGGCCACCTTGGCCTCGCATCCCTGATCAGCCTCCCAGACGGAACTCTCATCTCAGGCCCCCTGAGCGGCCCAGCATAGGCAATAGAACCAATTAATTAGAGAAAGTGGTCTCCACACGCACGCTTTCTGGAGAGAAGATAATTGGATTTCTGTGGTTACGAAGACAGACTCGGTTCAGGCTCCCCCAAGAATGGGGCCATTTTCATGATGAACACGGTAGATTTCCTCCTGTTTCATTAGGTACGATTCCACCCTGTGATGGGCTGCTTGGTTGATAATGGGAATGAAGGCTGTCAGGGGCCTGAGGTACAGGGACAAAAGGCCTCCTGCAACTCCAGAGTGAGGTCAAGTCTCTAGGTGGACAGAAGAACTTTCCTGATGTCAAGGCCACATAGGGATCCAGCTCTGGAAGACAAACACGTTTAGGTGACTCCAACTATTGGGGAGTAATGAGTCATTGTATGCCCGTCTGATAGCCATGTTCCTTTCTTACAGTAGCAGCTCCTGATTCTAATTTGGGGACTGACCCTGACCCATACGGTTTGCTGGGGCTTGCTTTCAGTCTCAGAAGTGGAACTTCCCTGGGCCAGTCAGCCAATGCCATTCCCGAGGCCCTCCCGGGCAGAGCTCAAGGATTGAGTGCGGGCCTTGGGCCAACATAATCAAACTGGATTGAAGCAAACCCAGGGGCTCTGCTTATGGCCCCCAAAGGAAGCATTTCCACCTTTCCTACTGGTTGTAGAAATGAGAGGGTATGAGCAAGCAAGCACAGGAGCTGTTGGGCACAACTTGTTACTGGGATGGAGAGACTGTGGGATATAGAGCCAAGAGCCGGGCACCCTGGAGCGCAGCCTGTGGGGATTTGAGCCCCTGGATCATGCAGTGCCTGAAGCTGTTAATGCCAGACTTTTTAATCATAAGGTCAATAAATTCTTTTTTTTCTTTTTTTCATTTTGGTAGTTTTTAAGTCAGTTTGGGGTGGGTTTTCTGTTCTTCTCAATAAAGTTTATCAAGTAAAAGAACTTTTGGCTTTCTTAGGGCTCACCAGGAGCCAGTCCCTGTGTGAGTCTGGGATACATTGCAGACTTTCCTTTCCAGACAGCCCTTTCCAGCCTGTCAGTATGGGTGAGGCGCAGGGCACATGGCCAGTCAGGGCAGAGCCAAGCCAGGTTGTCCTGCAATAATACCATCATCCTCTGAAGCACTCAGCAATGTAGACAAAATCTGCCCTAAACCCAAACCTCAGCTCCTACCACCTCATCCCCTGAACCATCTGCCCGGCCAGGATGCCCACATCTGGCTGAAAGAGCAGAGCAAATTAATGGGGTACCAAGCGTTTCTTACCTCAGGGCCTGAGGCCCGCTCTGGGGCTCTCAGGGGGACCAACTCCTCTCCTTGTGCCTCGCTCTCAGAGATTGGCGAGAGGGCAGAGGGCAGAGCACTCCGGGGCCAGCCTTCTCTGGGGGGGTAACTGAGGCTGTCACATTATTTGTTCCGGCGTGTGCAGCTGCCGGGAGCTGGATGAGCTCGGGGTCCCGGCGGGCTTTCATGCTGCCTTGGGAAGAACACGAGTGCACTTAATTCTCCTGCCTTGTTAGGCAGCATCTCCATTTTTCTGATAAGCAAACAGAGACTCAGAAAGCGGAGGGGACTATTTAAGTTCCCATAGCTGGACGGGGCTAACAGAGTCAGAGATTGCCCCAGACCCATCTCATTCCCAAGCCCCTGCTTGTGGGAGCTGGCCTGGGGCCTCAGTGATGGGGAGGGCTAGCGCCTCCTGTCTGGAAAACCGAGGCCGTGCTCTTGGAAGGTGGGAGCAGTGGGTCAGGCTTGTCCCCAAGATGACCGGTATGGAGGTCTACCAGAACTCCAACTCCCTCACTGAGCCAGGCTGGACGGCTGGACGACTGGAGGCCTGGGTCTGGGCTGAGGTGGTGGGGGGGAATTCTCTGTTCTCAGAGCTTTTATATTTCAGCTTCCCCCGACCCTGGGGGATGGCCTGCTTTGCTGATGGCACTGGATTCCCCGCACCAGGGCCTGCCCTGAAGCAGGGTCCGCCGGCCTGGCTCTGATGTCATCCCCAGTTCCCAGGCTGGTCACAGGGCTGCATGCCTGTCACAGACTGGGTCCCTGCCAAGGCCAGAAAGCTCCTCTGGAGCCCCACAGAGCTCCCTAAGGCACCTGCCTTGTATCAGCCCTCTACCCGCAGCTCCTCCTACAACCCTCGGAGCAGCCATCCCCACCCACCGCTTCCGGATGAAGAAACCATGCAGACGGGTGAGGCGAGTGGCCAGGCTGTGCCCAAGTTGGAGGAGGGAGGGCGGCATCCACACCCAACCGACCCCACAGCTTTCCCCCGACTTCTGTAGTCTCTGAAGGCTTTCTCCAGGAAGGGCCGGCTGTACCCACGGGGGCTCCTTGCCTCTGCATATCTAGGTGGCATGAGCCGGCAATGTCAGAGACCAGGGTAGGAACCAGCCCCTGGAGTCTGGAGATGTCCCAGCAGCGATCTCTAGTTCTCTCCACCTCGTGGAGGAAGCAGCCAGCAGCCAGCCAGGACCCTGAGTGTGGGCAGTGTGCCTCTAGCCTCAACCCTAGGCTGAGCAGGCTGGAGGGCTCTAGACAGGCCGGGCTGAGCCCCGCCCCCCTTCCTAGGTTTCCAACTAAGAACAAGGAAACCCGCTGGCCCCGGTCTTCTGGGGCCACACTTAATGGCCAAGAAATTAGCCTGAGTCCCCATTACACCCTTTAAGATTTCCTCTGGGAATTCCCGAGGGTTGTCTTCACGTCTTCCATTCTCTTAATGTCCCTTATGCCTCTCTTGCCCCCAACACTAGCTAATAGTGACCCCCATTAGCTAGTCTGCCTGAGCCTGCTGCCCCCTCTCTGCCCCTTCCTTCCCACCTCCAGCCCCTCCAGTACTGCTGCAGTATGTTAATAGATGTGTCTCGAACCTATGTGTTTGGGGACAGGGGAGTCGTTGCAAAGACCTTAGAGCTCAGAGCAAGAAACAAGTTATTCCAATCCCTGCTCTCAAACCTTCCACCTGCACTCCACTGAGTCTCTCCTGGGGCCACTTTCTCCCCACGGCCCAGCCTGTTCCCCTGTGGTTGGGCCTTCTTTCTCCCCAGACCCTTCTCCCTGTTTTTCTGGATCCCCCGACCTCCCTCCCTGCCTCCTGGTTGCCCAGAGAAAGCTCCTCATTCCTCTGACTTGATTATGTAGAGAAATGTAGCATCTTTCTGGGCTTCCCACAAATCTCTGAGCTTCTTTGCCTTAAACCCCAAAGGACCAGGATGAATTTTTCTAAATAAAAGTCCTCTACCCTGGGCCTTTGCCCCTATGAAATGTGGGAACTGCGAGTCACTTGGAAAGCATGATTGTCTTCTATTTGTATCAAATTCTCAGGCTGGCCTATAAAATAAGGTCAAATTCTTGGGCTGGCCTTCCTCTTCCTGCAATAGACAAAATCCCTTAAGGGAAGCTGATCTCCCACTCCCACCCGCACCCCTGGACACCATGGGGAGGCAGAGCCTGGGGGCAGGCATGGTGTGCTGGGGCCTGGGGCAGTCCTCCGGCCAGGGCACCAGGCAGAGGGGGGGATTTGAGTCAAGGCCACAGGGCAAGAACTGGAGGAGAGAAAGAAGATTCAAGGTCAAAGATGGCAGAGCTTGGAGGAAGCCCCAGAACCGGAGCAGGTAGCTAGCTGGGTTTTGCTGGAGACGTCTGGTAGATCAGAACACAGGATTAGATGGGGGTGGGGGGCTACATTTGGAGAGCCGGTTCTCGAACATGGAAGGAGTTCACCCCGTGGACAAGTTGGGGAACAAAAGACAAAAGACAGGAAGACAGGAAGTGTTGAAGGTATAGGGTTTGGAGAAATATGATGTAGGGGATGGATTTCCTACAGCTCCACACTGACTCAGCCGTTTCGCTGTTCAGGAAAAATGAAAAAACATAAAATCCACAGCCCGGCTTTAAAAGGTTTATCAGAATTGAAATCCACTGAAAGCAAGGGCCTGCAGATGCCAGGCAGGGTGGTTCCCGACGGCCCCTGGGAAGGCCACGGGAACCGTTCATGGCCCAGGCACCACCGAAAGACGTCCAAAGTAAAAACACTTAGAAACACTGAGCCATGCAAACACACACACACGGAGGGCAAATTCGAGTGGCCACACCGTTAGCACGATCCAATTTAAAGGTCCATCTAGCACAGGCTAAGAAGGGCAGTCGTGGGGCTGCGTGCTGGCTGGCTGGGGAATCATCATTTCTGAAGGTGCTGCAATTCCCAGATGCTCCTTGTCCGCGACGTGACTGTCCTGCCGGGGAGCGCTGAGCTTGGTTGGAAACCGGTGGATCCTGTCTGATGCACCATTTCTGATTTCCAAATTCATGGCTCAGAAGAATCTATTAGTGTGTGCATCCATTTGTGTTCAGATAACACCCAGGGCCACCGACCCTTCTATTCCCTCTGCCCGAGACGTGTCATCCCCACGGCTGTCACCGGCGGGCATTTATGGAGTCCCCACTCAGGGTTGGACACCCGAGGTGGGCGGGTCTAATTCATCCCCCTTCTTGGAGGAAGTGAGAAGTTCCTCATCCCGCCGTTCTTCCCTGCTTTGGAGCTAGGTATGCTCGTTGCGATGTAAGTGGTGGTTAACTCGGCTGGGAGGCAGCCCGTTTGCCGCCGGTTTCCCCCACACGCTATCTGCTTCCTTACTGCCAACCTGGGATAATAGCCGATCCCTCCAGCATCCAGCCAGGACCAGGATGTAGCTGGGAGACTAGAAGCTCCATGCAAGCTCTTAATGACGTCACACCAGCGTCACACTGCCAACCCCCATATTTCTTTCATGTGAGAGAACTGTATTTCTATCTTTTTAAAGTCTTTTTTTTTTTTTTTTTTTTGCTTTTCTATTTGCAGCAGCTGAACATGATACCAATAGGCCTGAATATGTGTGGTTTCTGCCCCATATCCATTCACTCTGCTTGTAGCCATGCCCCAGTTTCCCTCCGGTGGGCCACCTCTGGCACCACGTTCAGCCTGTGTCTTTCTGGAGGAGTTGATTGATGGGGGACTGAGTAATCAAAGTGGTATAGCCCCTCGTGACGGGAATTGATTGAGCTGGGTGTCAGCATGTACCCTAAAATTTCCAATCAGAACAGACTCCAGGATTTGCTAAGAAGACTGCCTCAGTGAGGCTCACATATTTCTGTTGGCTTTGTATTTGGATGCCTGAGCCCTGAGAGCTCGCATTTGTTATTTATGACCATACTGGGACAGCTTGCAGAGAAGGAAGCCACACCGAAGAAAACAGAGCTAATAAATGGACAGAGAAGTTCATTCCAGTCACATAATTTTGGCCTTGGATCAAGCCCGGCCTGAAGCCTCCAGACTATTTAGCTATGTGAGTCAATAAATTCCTATTATTTACTTAAATACATCCAGCAAGGATTTTCCTGTCATGTGCAATGAAAAAAAGCTCAAATTGTTGATACATTCGTTGAAAGGCAAAATAGCGTTCCAATAGGCCAAATATAGGAATTTCAAAGGAAAAGGTACTCTAGTCCACTTGGAACACTTGGAATAACACTGAATGAAAGAGATCAGTTGGGTCCCCTCAGGGCACTTTGAGTCACGGGACAGGGTGCGCATGCCTGAAGCAAATCTGGGATGGCAGTTCTAGTGCCTCCCGTGATGTGTGGGGATCCTGGTAGAGAACTTCTGAGATAGTGAGGAAACAGCTCTGCCCAGAGCCAGTGGGGAGACTCTGGTGGGAGGATGTAGGCTGAGGGGGGAGACAGGAAGGAGAATTGTCAAACTGGACAAAGACTCACCTGTCTGTGCCCCCAGGGATTTTCCTCTCCCACAGCAAATATTGCAGTCTTTCCCAAAGCTTGGCTCAAATAATACCCTGCTGGTTAATGGGGTAATTTTTGGTGGTACGTGAATTAAAAATTTTTTTTTCTTTAACCATTTTGGGTTGTGTAATTTAAAAATCCTGTTTTTTCGGGCACCTGGGTGGCTCAGTTGTTTGAGCGACTGCCTTCAGCTCAGGTCATGATCCTGGAGTCCTGGGATCGAGTCCCGCATCGGGCTCCCTGTCCAGCAGGGGGTCTGCTTCTCCCTCTGACCTTTCTCCTCTCATGCTCGCTCGCTCTTATTCTCTCTCTCTCAAATAAATAAATAAAATCTTTAAAAAAATAAATAAAAAAATAAAAATCCTGTTTTTTCTACTTAAAGTAAGACTGTAGCCTTTTCTCTTAAAATACACTGATTAAAAGGAAATATCCAGTCATTAGCATCGAAAGAGGTACAGCATGTTGGCGAGATCGGGATAGCTATGAGCTAATGACTGAGGTTTGGGAAAACCACATTGCTTCTTTCAGCTTTGACAGCAGCCCTCGTCTTCTGTGGAGAATATCACACCCATTTTACAGAGCAGGACAATGAAACCCTGAGAGGCGAAAGGCAGAGCTTATGCTAGACTTCAAACACCTCGATCTTTCCATTAGCCCTCGGTCCTAGGGCACAGGCTACCTCTGTGAGAAAGCCTGGGAACCAGCGATGGGGATGGCACGAGACCCCAGAGCAGGGGGCCCTCACAGAGTGGGCCTGCCGCAGAAAAGAAGGAAAAGCCTGACCTTCTTGGGGAACTGCGTAATCCTTTGTTTGAACAGTTTCCAGGGAAGCCTAATTAATCCCATTGTTGATGCTAATGCACTGCTTTTTTAAGACTCAGAGTTGACGCTGCAAGCAAATTTCTCTTTGATTTAAGGCTTTGGAAAGAAGACAGAAGTTTTATCAAACGTGCCTGGATTAAGCTGTGGGCTCCGTGCTCTGAGAGATGAAGGCCCGTTTAGCTGTGTCAGGGTGGCCAGCCCCCCTAAAAACACCGCTCCTTATGGCGGTCACTTTCCAAAGACCTTTCTCTGTTTCGGTCTTCTTTGGTGAATTTTCACTCTGCTGACTTGTTTTACAAACATATGGATTGAGAGTCAGGCAACCACATGAATTTTGTACCCATGACAGCAAAATACTTGTAATAATAACAGTAATTACAATGATAGCAATAGCTAGCATTTATTTAATTCTTACACATGCGGACATTTAAATATTTGGAAACAGTTGAGATATAAGAAACATTTTCTGAATGCTAATTGTGTGCCGGGCATACAGAAATGAATTAGACCTAGTATGTAGGGAAGAATGATATACACACTCGCTCCCCAGCAGGCAGGGGATCTTCAGCCCACTGCTGGGGGGTGGGGAGGGGAGCTGCTGCCATCCCTAGTCACTGGTTCCAAGGGAAGGGGTCTGCGCGACCAGGCTCTCTTACTAGAGTAAGACACAGAGGGTCTGCGTCCTGGGACTGGGGGCTAACAGAAAGATCGGGGTCTCTGATGTCAAGTATAAACTCTGCCTTTTACCTCTCTGGGCTTCATTATCCTCCTTTGTAGAATGGGTGTGATATTCTGGAGAGCAAGATTGTCTTAAAGATTAAATGAGGTAATGTAGTTTTCCCAAACTGCAGTCACTGGCACATAACTATCCCAGTAAGTAAGGAAAGTGGATTCATGGCACTCTGACAAAGTCAAGGGAGGTTTCCCTAAAGTGGGGCCATTGGGATTGGGTTTTGAGGCATGACTAGGAGTACGCTATCTGAAGAGTAAGGATAAGGGGCATTCTAAGTCTGGGAGAAGCTTATGCAAGAGATCACAGAGTGGAAGTGTAAAGTCGATAGCTGTTAAGGGACAGAACAGGAATTTAAATTCGGGTTTCTTTGACTCCAAAGCCTGGGCTGATCAGCAGCATGGTATTCTACTGAGAAGGTAGAATTCACAGTACTTGGGGAAGAAACCCTAGGAAGGACTGAGGTTCTACTCTGGGCAACGAGATGGATGATGTGGCAGAGTCTGCGTGTGCTTACCTTAGTATCCATTCTCTCCATCCTCTTCAGTTATAAAATCTCCAGTCTGTGGTTGGACATCTGGAATACAGGCTATATTTCCTGGCATCTCAGGAGGTAGATGTGGAATGACGCTAACTTCCAGACAATGGGTTGTAAGCAAAAGAGTTGTATGGCAGCTTCTGGAAAATGTTTTCAAAACATTTCAAAACATTTGAAAACAGCTGGCCATTTGCCCCCTTTCCTTCCTTCCACATCCCGCTATTTGGAACACGGACATGAAGGCTGGGATTCCATCTTGGACCATGAGCTGAGCACAGTTCCTGGGAGTTGGTGGAGAAGAAAGGTGGAAATAGTCTACGTCCAAGACCAAGGTGCAGCCACCCCACCGGCCCTGGATGGCTTATTCTGGACTTGCTGGACACAAAAAAGAGATACAAGGTCTGTGTCGACTCCCTTGACTGGACTGAGATGGCATGACGCGGAACTTCATCCTTCTAGCAGCTTTGGCTATAAACCGTGGAGTCACCCCAGACTCCTTTCTTTCGCTCCGCATGCATTCCTGGTGGCTCTACTTTCAAATATCCAATATCCAAGCACTTGTGTCCACCTCCACTGCCATCATCCCGGTCTGAGCCACATCCCTCTATGGTAGGAGCCTCCTAAGCGAGCTTGCTGCTACCACGTCTGACCCCTACAGTCCATTCTCAGCATAGCAGCCAACGGGACTCTAAAGGCAGTCCCATCACGTCCCTTTTCTGCTCAGAGCTCTGCATTACTCCCACCCCTTTCAGAGTAAAAACCAAGTCCTTACACGGGCCTTACTCCGTCTTCGCCCTGCTCCCCATAACTCTCTGGTCTATACTTTCCCAAGTATGTACTATACTTTCCAGCCACGCTGGTTTCCTTGCTGTCGGTCAAATGTAGTAGTTACATGCCTGCCTCTCGCCTTTGCTTTGGCCATTACCTGTCCCAGGCATGCCCTTCCTCCTGGCCCCCACTGGCTAACTCCCTCATCTCCAGCACGGTCTTCACACAGGTGTCCCTGCCACTCTGTTCAAAGTGACAACCACGCCGTCTCTAATTCCCAACCCAGCTCAGTCCATTCACAGTTTCTCCTATGCTTTTAAACATAATAATTAAACTCACAGTCCCTTCCCGATCCTCCACTCTGGCTGAATGTGAGCTCCAGGAAGGCAGGAATCTTTATTTTGTTGCTGATGTGTTTCAATCACCTAGACTAATGCACAACGTATGGCAGGTGCTGGACAAAGTATTTGTTAATGGTTCTTGCTAAAGACATTATTTTTCAAAGTTTTAAAAAATGACGGTGTATTCCAAATACACATAAATAACTAGAGAGAGAAGAGTGTATCCCACTCCGACATTCCAACTCTGACAACTGTCCATCATGAACAAACTTTTGTCATCTACACCCCCTTCCAATTGCACCCAGGATGATATTTTTTTTTTAAGTTTTATTTATTTATTTGTCAGAGAGAGAGAGAGCGCGCACAAGTAGGGAAGTGGCAGGCAGAAGGAGAGGGAGAAGCAGGCTCCCCGCTGAGCAAGAAGCTGGATGTAGGACTTGATCTCACGACTCCGGGATCAGAACCTGAGCCAAAAGCAGACGCTTAAAGACTGAGCCATCTAGGTGCCCTACCCTAGACGACTTTGAAGCAAGTCCCAAACGTCCTATCATTTCATCGGCAAATATTTCAGTGTGTATCTCGAAAAGCAAAAACTCCTATTTTATTTTAACAACTTTATCGAGATATGACTGACATATAAAACCTGTGTGTGTTTAAGCTATACAACTTGATGTTTTGATATACACATGCATTGTGAATGATCTCCACAACCCAGGTACTTAGCATGGCTATCACTTCTACATGTGCACCCCGTGTGTGTGTGTGTGTGTGTGTGTGTAGTGAGAAGATTTAAAATCTATCCCTTAGCAATTTCAAGTATACATTAGATCTCTTGAACTTATTCACTGCGCATAACTGAAACTTTGTACCCTTTGACCAATATCTTCCCATTTCCCCCTCCCCCATCCCCTGGCCACCACTACCCTACTCTCTGTTTCTAGGACAAAAACTCCCCTTTTATAATGAAATCCCAATACCATCATCATAGCCCAGAGCAGTCAATAGTAATTTCTTCATATCATTAATCATCTAGCCAGTGTTTATACTTCCCAATTGTTTTATATATTTTTTAAGTTTATCTTCTAGAATTAGGATCCAAATAAAACCCACTCTGTGATCAGTTAGTGTATCTCCTAAGACTCTTTTTAAACTGTAGATTCTTTCTCCGTCATCTTGCAATTTGTTGTTGCTGAAGGAATGGAGTCATTGGGTCTCTTAAGTTTCCCACAGTCTGGACTTTGCTAATTGCATTTCCTTGGTGGCATTTAATAAGTTCCTCTGGCCTGTGTATTTCCTGTAGGTTGGTGGTTGGCTCGAGAAGCTTCACAGGTCCGGACTGCTGCTCCGGGAGCCCCACTGTGTATGCGGAACCGTGTTCAGGAAGCAGCTCAGATCCGACTGCCTCTTTTCCTGAGGTTAATGTCTTCTCATTATTAATGTTGAAATTCATTCTTTCTTTTGGGGCTGCAAGATGGCGATCGTCCAATTCTACCTTCCTTCCTCGCCACGCTAGAACGAGGAGTTTCGCTGCATCAGGGGAGAGGTGGTACGTGTAGAACTTCTCAGAGTTTGTACTTGTGTCCAAACCACATCCAGTCACTCTAGATGGTGCGGCCACTACCCAGGCTGTAGGAGGAGAAGCTGGGGGTGAGGGAGGGAGAGGCGACAGCTTCAGGGTTGTGTCACAGGCTGAGGTGGCTTTGTCCATTCTCAGGGTGGCCTCGATGAGGCCAGAGCTGGGGACAGTGTAGCACCGTCCTCGGTGTCTGGTTGGTGGAAGTCAAGGAGTGGGTATTGCTCGGCCCGGTTGCCTTCTGTTGACAAGGGGTTGGGTGGATGGGTGGAGGGATGGACGTCGCTGGGGATGATGTCATACACGAGGTGGTTATAATGGAGATTGCCTAAGGAGACAATATATGGAAAAGTCGTTATCATCACACTCAGACTCTAATCTTCTTTACAACTTAAGAATAGCAGAGTCGTTTGCGTTTAGTATTTTTCCACTCAGAAACTCAATTTTCTTTATTTTATCTTTTTCCCCTTGGATACAGAGCTTCCATAACATTCCCCTTTAAAGGGGCTATTTAAATTCCCAAGGCCACGAGTGCATCCTTGACCGGCCAAACAGCTTCTGACTCGGCCCTAGCCCCCTCCGTCTTCGGAGCTCTTGATCCAGGAAATGCAGAGTAGAGACCCGCCATAATGTTCCCTGGCTCCCCATTCAATGGTAACAGCTTGATAGTTTTGGGGAAATAGTTGGCAGATTCGCAGATATCTGATCCAGGGGGAGGCGGAGAGAAAGAAAGAGATTTAGGCTCTACCGATGAGCGAGAGGCAAAATTATTCTAGTCATATCCCTGCCTAGTGGTAGCCCTGCTCACACTGTCCGGAGGGCGTGGCTTTCCACTATCTGGTCCTGGGGAAGCCGGCTGACCACCGCATGCCACAGGCTGGCCACTGTGGGAACTGTCTCAGTCCCCGCAGTGACCAGGCACGGGGCCCGGTGCTCAACAAGCCTCAGAAAACCATACAGCCTGGTGGGTAAAAATCTGACCTTTGCATATGATGAACTGGATTCAAATTCTCACTGTTGGTTGAGTGGGGCATTTAATCTCCCTGAGTCTTGATGTCCTCATCTGCAAAATAGGGGAAATAATCCCTACGTCATGATGCCTTTGAAATGGTCAAATAAGAAAATGCAAGTTAAATGCCTAATGTGAATCCAGTCAATAGTAGTTGTGCCCATCATTGTCTCTTGTCCTGAACTGTGCTTTTTAAACTGCGATGCTTGGCCACCCACCAGGGGATTCTGATGGTGTTGTAGAGGATGGATATATATACATTTGCAGGATAAAGCTCTTCCTAAAACTTTGTTGTTGTTGTTGTTTTTAATTACAATGAGGGAAATTTTCAATGATTAAAAAAATATGATACATTATGGACTAGAATGTACACTTTATGTACATTTTTTAATGATGGCATGGGTTTCAAGATTATTTCATCATATATGCATAGCTGCTTTAAGCTGCTCCCCCCAACCTTCTAGAATTGCCCACTCATTCCTGTCTGCCTACTGCTCCCCCAAAAAACTAAACAATAGTCTTACCATAGTCAGGTGCCACAGATACCACCATTGTCCCCCATTCTGCAGATAAAGGAGGAGTCTCAGGCCTTTGGTGAGGTGGGATCCACCACCATGCTCTTCCCCATGCCTGCCATTATACCAGAGTTAAGAAGAGAATAATTACATAAAATGAAGTGTGCCTTTCAGGGTTTTCCAGAGAAGCAGAACCAATAGGGTGGATGTAGATAGACAGAAAGAGATTTTCTGTGAGGAGCCGGCTCATACAGTTATGGAGGCTGAGAAGTTCTATGGGCTGCAAGCTGGAGGCCCCCGGAAGCCAGTGGTGGGGTCCCAGTCTGCTTCTGATGGGCTGAGAGCCCGGAGCACTGATGATCGAGGGCGGGGGGAGATGGATGTTTATGTAAAGCCCGGGCTGCAATTGCTGGGGACTGAGCATCTCAGCCGGCCTCGGTGTCCGTGTTCCTCCATCACGTCCTCTGTGGTGCCCGCTGTAGTGGCCCAGACCCATGGAGGCTGCAGAGGCCTGGTGACACCCTCGAAAAGCAGAGAGCTCGAGCCCAGTGGGGGATGGAGCAGAGTTAGGGAGTCATCAAATAACCCATAAACCATACTGTCACAAGTGTGGCACAGGTGGGACATACAAATCAAGAAGGACTAGAAACCAGAGACCTGAGGAAGAGGGCTTAGACAGAAAAGGGAGGAAAAACTATTCCAGGCAGAGGGAACAGCATGGGCAAAGGGCCTGTGGTAGAGGGGAGCCTGAGGTGTACAGGGAACGGATAAAAAGGCAGAGCGGCTGGAACGCAGCAGCAGGGGCTGTGCGGTGAGAGATGAGGCTCGAGCCTGGCCTTGTAAGGCCTTGGGCCCTGTTAAAGATTGTGTTCCTCATCATAAGATGGGAAAACATTGATGGAAGTGGAGACCAGGTAAGAAACTTTACAGTTGCTTCTTCGAGTGATTTTTGGAGTAGGACAAAGTCCAAAGGGATAGAGGAAGTAAATGGTCTATGAAGATGTTAGGAAGGGAAATCCACAGCACCTGGTGATTGGCTAGATACACAAAGAAAGGGAGACAGTGTTGCCAAGAGGGATTTGTAGGGTTCTGTTGTATGTGGCCCGATAGAGGAAATTGCCTTGTGCAGAGAGGGGAATGCCCGAAAAGAATGTTATTGGGGGGCGGGGGCCCGTGAATAACAAAGAAAAGACAGGTGAGTTGGAACGCCTCGAGAGCTGCAAGAGGAGAGGCAGCGCGGACAAGCTTGGATTCAGACCCGGATTCTGGAAAAGGGGTCTGCGCTGGAGGCAGGAGCCTGTGAGTCGCGGCTGTGAAGGCGGTGGATGGAGGTGGGGGGGGATGAGATCGCTGCCTGACATTTCAGGGAGCAATCAGTGAACGGAGAAACGCTATTGAGCTTTGTAAAATATTTAAAAATAGCTTCCGTTCTACCACCTCTCCTACCCCCCATCACATCAAGAACTGAAAAGATGTTAGAAAGCCAGGTCTGAAACCAATAACCTGTTGGGTTTTCCGACTAACTTTGGCGGTGGGATTTTCTAGCCATACGAATAAGCCCAGTAAATGATAAAGTGTGCCGAGTAAAAACAGAACAGGTCTGGTTAATGCAGGGTCGCAAAGGGCTAGTTCCCTGCGACTCAGGCTTCTCCCCGCTCCCAGGTATCTCCGGGGACTCTCAGAGCTTCAAGGAAATCAGCATGCGACCTGCTGGCCTGAACGATTTCCTGTTTGCCTCCACCTCTGAGGGGTTCTGAGTCTTTGAGGGTCTGATGGGGAGCGTGCCGACCGGCATCAGTCTGTCCAAGATGGCCCCACGAGGACCCCAGGATCTCGGCGGAACCCTGGGTCATCTTAGCAAACCTCAGTCTCCCTGGCCCTGACCTTCAGATACTCTGAAGACTTCCAGCCGACAGAACTCCAAACAGGCCAGCTTTTACACGGGATGCAATTGAGAAACCCAGCTTTTTTCAGTCGAGAGTCTCCTTGACAGTGAAGGCGTGTTGGGGTTCCCGAGTGGCGCCCTCATTTAAAAAAAATGCAATTGAACTGTGAGCGGAACTAAGGGCATGTGTTGGATTCTGCTCAGTGGCATTAATTCTGCAGCGACAAAGAAGTGGAGGGTGCCAGGAGAAGCTCGTGGGTCTGGGAAGGAGAGGAAAGGGTGGCATTTGGGGAGTTTGCTCGCGCTAAATTGCTCCATCTGTTGCATTAATAACCAATCAGTGCAGGGGGCTGGGAAAATGGGTAATTGAAGCATACGGTACCTATTAGGACCTATCTGCACATATGTAACTGCTCATTTCATCTGTACAAATGACTGCTTACTTATGCAAACTCCAGGTCTGAATGCCCATGGTGGGGAATTCTGCTAGGAAAGCATTTCCCATAGAAAGGCTATAGTCAAACCCCAAAAATGCTGAAAAGTCTAGGACTCCTGATGCTATGCATGCAAAAAAGAAGAAGACTACAAGCAAGGTGGAAAGAGTAAAGTCCTGTTGGAAGGATGAGGTGTCCGAGGCTATGCTTTCCCAAAAGGGGCCAGGGAGCCACGCTTGCGTTGGCCGCAGCGTGGGGCAGACGAAGGTAAAGCGACAGCACTCAAAGCAAAGATCACTGGAGGATTGGGGCTCCAAAGTTTGGGAGTGGTTGGGCCAGATCGCCCAGTGTGGTTCGTGGGAGAGACACAGGTATTAGGAAAGGCAACATAACTAGTCACGTGACTCCCGATATACCCTGGGGCTCCCTATTGCTGAGTCTGCAATGCTGAAGACTGACTTAGAGAACCAAATGTCTCTTCGTGATCTGGGGGGATCTCATGGGGAATTCCTCGTGATTCTTTCTGTCTTCGTACACCTGCTTTCCTATGTGCTGTTATTTCGCCATATAATCCCTAGAGACCACACTCAGCTCTATCATTGGTTTCTACAAGTGGTCCACATTTTGTGGCTTTTGGACGCCATACCAGAGTTGGGGAGACGCGAGGACTGTGGAGCAGAAGGTGTGACAGCATGTGGTTCCTCGCTTTCAGCCATCTCCGCACTCCCTTCCCTCCACTTTCCCTCTTATTCTATCACTTCAGTACCCTCCCAAATACAAACAATACCCTCTCCTCTATTCTGCCCAAGCTCAAAGACTTTGCATTCTCTGCTGTGACCTCAAATACTTATCAAACCATTTTCCCCACTAAGACAACGATCTCTTTCTAAGAGGAGTTTTGGTAAATGCAATTTTCTCTAATTTGTTCCATAAAAATGGATCCTGATTCAAAATCTAATATAAACTTCTCTGTAAACTTTGATCCTTCCACTATTTCTGTTGCCGGAAAGAAAAGTGGGTTCGGCTAAGCATTATCAGATCTTGGACGGGAGGTGATTTAGGATACTTTTGGCTCCAATTCAAATTAAATGATAAGGCAATTTATATCTCACCTCATAAGAACTCCGGAAGTGAGGTAGCTCTCTCTGGGTTGGCTAATTCGGTAGCTCAGTTATCTAATTGAAGACCTATATTTTTCTGCCCTCTACTCTGCCACTTTCGTTAAGTGGAATTTGTTCTTACATTGGCTCTCCAAATGCCACTAAATGGTAAAACACTTCCAGGCATGACGAGTCACAACTTGTTCAGAGAAGAAAGGGGGCCATGCCTTCTTTGTGCCTCTTTGGAAGAGCAAGGAAACCATTCTGCAAAATTCTATAGGAAACACTCCTTCCTGTCCCACTGGACCAGTAATCTGCCACATGCTCATGACCAGCATTCACTGGTGTGGTAAACTGACTCATCCTGACCTGCCCGGTTTAATCAGAACCCAATCTCTGTAGCTTAAAGGGCAGAAGTTTCCTCCCTAAAGCCCAAAACCTGGCGTCGGGGAGAGGAGTCCCTAAAGCAAATCTGGGCCCTGCTGAGAAGGAAAGAAAGGAGGAAATAAACATAGAGTAGATGACCAATTTTTTATCTGCTCCAGGAAAGGTAATTTAGTGGGAAACAGAAGGAAGTTGCCATAGGGCTGTGGGCAATGCTACTTCTATGGCTCTGGAAACTACTATAGGCTCTTGAATAGGCACAGAGGAAGGTACAGAATTGAACTTCTTTCTCTCTGGACTATGAATGCTGGGGTTTGAGCAAATCTTTGACCTTATCTTACCAGCCAGGCAAGTCCAGTACCTCCTTGATTTTGTTCTTTTTGATTACCAGCCTTATAGCTTCATCAATGACCACCCACCCCTACCCCAACCTGGAGCATAATGGATCCCATAGAGCTCGTAGATTCTGATACATCAACTGCATTTACCAACAAGGGCTTGGCCAGGATGGGTTCCTGAATCAAAGCCAGGAATGGTATGCCAAAACACGAACCCACCCCAAAGCCATCCAAGACCCGATTCCTAAAACCTTACATTGTATGACAAAAGAAGTGATAGGGTTAAAGATCTTGAGCTGGGGAGATGATATGGATTACCCAGATAGGCTTTAAATACAATGGAGTATTTCCTTATAAGAAAGCAGCAGAGGGAGATCTGAGGCAAAAGAGGAGAAGATGATGTAACCACGAAGCAGGATTTAAAGATGCTTGCCTAGAAGACTGGGACAAGCAGCCAGAAGCCGAGGAAAGCAGCAGTCTCCAGTAGCTGGAAGAAGCAAAAACCAGATTCTCCCTCAGAGCCCCCAGAGGGAGTGCAAACCTGTTGACATTTTGATTTTATCTCAATGAAACTCATTTTGGACTTTGGAACTTGCAGAAGCGTGGGAGACTAACTTTCTACCAAGTTTGTCATCATTTGTGACAGTAGCCACAGGAAACTAATACAACAGATCTAATCAGAATGAGAGCTGGTGTGGGAGGTGGGGGTGGGCAGGGCAGGTTGCCTTCATTTTTTTTTCAGGGGTTTAGTCTTCAGGATTCCGGAAGCAGATGAATGAGACTGACCGAGACTGACTCCTGATTGTTTGACAGAGGCCCCGCGGAGTTGCCCACCTGCACGGATCACATATCATAAAAGACACAGGAGAAGTTTGGGCTCCGGTCCCACCATCTGAAGAGCAAGGGATGGCCACAAGGCCATTGGAGAAAGTGACCAAAGGGACAAAGGCTCTTCTATACCTGAGGGAGACAAGCCCTGCATCACCACAAGTCAGAGGAAGGCGTGGAGCGGGCGTCTTCTTAGCAGTCTAGCTTGCAAGAGGGAGCCAGAAATTCCATTTGGGGGAGAGCTGAGACCTGAGTGCGCTTCCTCGGTTCGTGGAGTTTCAGAGGGCATTTGTTACCTGGGTATTTAGATAATGGAGGCGTCGCCATTGTGTTCCCCTCTAGCAATGTATTAACATCAAGATAGTTGGGAGATCCCTGGAAGAAGGTCCCACAGGTCCCACCCAGGAGTGGGGGGAGGGGTGCGGGGTGTCGGCTTGTGCTTCCTCCTCAGCTAGCCTCCTGCTCCCTCATCAGTGCCATAGTAATGTCCTCAGGCTGCCCTAAAGAAATACCATAAACTGGGTGCCTTCAGTAACAGAAATTTCGAATCTCAGGGTTCTGGAGGCTAGAAGTCCAAGATCGAGGTGTTGGCAGGGTCAGTTCCCTCTCAGGGCTGTGAGGGAGAATCTGGTCAGTTCTCCTCCCTCCTAGCTTCTCGTAGCTTCGGGCATCCTCGCCTTGTAGGTGGCACTCTCCTGCAGCCTCACACCATCTCCCTCTTGTGTGTCTACATTTCACCTTCTTACAAGGACATCTGTCATATTGGATTTGTGCCTATCCTAATGAGCTCACCTTACCTTGACCGTCTGCAAAGACCCTATTGCCGAATGAGGTGACATCCACAGATATTGCCAGTTAGGACTTCAACGTTCTTTCGGGGGACACAACGCAACCCGTAATAGGAGTCATTGGTCACATAGTTTATGGCATATTTTCATAGCTGTTAACAAATCCTCATAACAGTTATGTGGGGCTTCTAAATTAGGTTTGCCCATTATGCAGACGAAGGCTCGGAGGCACAAATCCCGCACAAATCCACGATCAACCAGTCAGTGTCCGGACAAGGACTGAGACCCAGAACCCAGTCTGCTTCTTTGCCGGGGATCTTTCTGGAGTCCGTGCTGATGAGGGAGCGGAAGGCAAGCTGAGGACAAAGCACAGGCTGACACCCCGCGACCTCCCCACCCCGTCCACTCCCAGGTGGGATCTGTGGGACACTCCTCAGGTCCGCCTTGCTGCCCTAAAACTAAGGGGAGGAAAAACAAATGGGTAACTGATAGAGATCACAGTCCTGCAAGACATGAGTCCCCATCAGTTTACCAACGTCTTAGTGATTTACCAGAAAAAGCATTCTGATCAATAGCCTAACTTCCAGAGACCCATAACTCAATTTCCTGGAGCCTAACATCACCCTCCCTTCCATGAGTGTTGTGGGAAACAAAAAGGTAGAGGAGAAGTAAACAAAATAAAATGTCATTATAACCTGCAGCCCATTGACAAATCCTTGAGGCAGGGCAGAGCATAACCTTCTTCCCGGATGCTCTCAATTGTCTTAATGTTAGTGTCTTACTAGAGGGAAAACAACCTTAGCTTGACAATAGCAAGGCCTCTAGCATCCTGTAAATCTTCTTTAGCATATGAAAGCCCTTTTGGACGCCTCCCTTTTTCCTTACCTCCCCTGACTCCCAAGTATAGAATCAGCCATTCCCCCACAACTCCCATCCCCCAGTTCCTTGAGCCCACGGGTCCTGTCCCTGTGCTTTTTTGCACCAAAGATGTCCCAAGAATTCTTTTTTTTTTTTTTTAAAGATTTTATTTCTTTATTTGACAGAGAGAGAGAGAGATCACAAGTGGGCAGAGAGGCAGGCAGAGAGAGAGGGGGAAGCAGGCTCCCTGCTGAGCAGAGAGCCTGATGCGGGGCTCGATCCCAGGACCCTGAGACCATGACCTGAGCCGAAGGCAGAGGCTTTAACCTACTGAGCCACCCAGGTGCCCCTCAAGAATTCTTTCTTGGCAGTCAGCTCCAGACCTCACCGACGTTCCAAAAACTACATCCTGTGCTGCTTCTCTCCTAGGAGCAATCATGCCAGAGGGAAGGAGGCCACCTGAAAGGCAACGGGGTGACCCAGAGGCAGGCACCAGAG
This sequence comes from Potos flavus, assembly GCA_028534135.1. Classification (NCBI taxonomy): domain Eukaryota; kingdom Metazoa; phylum Chordata; class Mammalia; order Carnivora; family Procyonidae; genus Potos; species Potos flavus. Next base: position 77,890,109 of record CM052895.1, on the reverse strand, counting down.
CTGGAGAAGTTTCTATCTGAAACCACTTTTTTTTCCAGGTAGGTTAACCAGTCTGGCTCCCAGACCAGAGCCAATTAGAAATGGAGGAGGCTGCTGGGATACTTTCGGTGTTTGGTCTTGACTTGATAACATTTTCTCCCACGGTGGGAGTAGAGAGTTCCTGGTCCTGTGCCCTGTAAATTATTTGGCTAATTATTTTTCCCATCCCCCCCCCCCCCATCTCCTGTGGCCATCAGGAAACTCATGGCTACATGACTATGTCAGGAGAAGCTCATGACCTGCACATCCACGCCCCAACTTCCTCGCTGTTCTTGACTTTCTCATGAGATGCATATTTTCTTGGGCCCCACTTTTTTATTTATGACTTCTAGTTTATTGAAAGCATTCATGTAGGCTGCCTCTATTCCTTTGTGGATTGAAACAGGGTATAAAGAAATAAAATATTATCTTTTTCCAGAAAAAAAATGTTTTAGAAAATGAAAGCCTTTTTTTTCATGATAGAAACAGAAGATAAGGGAAAGATTATCCAATTTCAGAGGCTTTGTGCTCTGGAGAATACAGGCCTGTGATGCTCGCTATTAAATGCATGGGCTACAGCATCAATTTCCACAATTGGAATAATTGTGCCAATGTTGTTATTTTCATCTCCATTAGCCCTTTAACATGTTGTTTTTGGGGGAGGGGGAGAGTGGGATTTGAATTCTTTCATTCTTTTTATTCAAAGTCAAGTTTATTGAGATTTAATTTACAAAGAGTAAAATTTATCCTTCTTGGGTATGCCAATTTAGTGCATTTTGACAAAGGTTTAGAATCCTGTAACTACCGCCACAGTCCCAGGGATAGAATATTTCCATCACTCCAGAAAGTTCCCGAGGACCCCTATGTAGTCAATGCCCTCACCTCCTGCTCCAGTCCACTCAGCTGATTTCTGTCCCCGTAGTTTTGTTTTTTTCTCCGAGTGACGTATACATGAAATCATACCTTACGTAGCCTTTCGTGTCTGGCTTCTCTGTCAATTAGCATAATGTGTTTTGAGACTCGTTCATGCTATTGCGTATATCAGTAGCTGATTCCCCTTTGATAGCTTAATAGCATTTCACGGGAGAGGTATTTATTCATCAGTTGAAGGATATTTGGGTTGTTTCTAGTTCTTGATGAATACGAATAGAATTGCTATGCACATCTGTACACAGGTCTTCTGCGGACATCGCATTTTTCTTGGGTAAACATCTGGAGTAAAATTTCTGGGTCACACATACAACTGATGTGCAACTCTAAAAGATTGCCAGTCGTTTTTCCGAAGTGGTTGGGTCAACCGTTTTCATTCCTGCCAGCGATGTATTCCAGTTCCAATCGCTCTGCATTCTTACAAGGTGTTTGTCTTAGTCCTTTTGGGCTGCTCTAAGCAAGTACCGCCGACTGGGAGGCTCATAAATAACAGAGACTTATTGCTAGAAGCTCGAGATCAGGGGGCCAGGCTGGTCAAGCGAGAACCCTCCCTTCAGGGTTGATTTCTCCTTTCCTCATGTCCTCAGCAGGCGGAAGGTTCCTGAAGGAGCTCTGTAGAATCTCTTTTAGAGGAGCTCTCAATAATCGCATTCAGGAGGACCTCACCTTTAGGACCTAATCACATCCCAAAGACCCCGCCCACCAATACCATCCCCTTTGGGGGTTAGGATTTCAACTTATGAATTTGGGAGGGCACACAAACATTTAGACCATAGCAATATTGATGTTTTTTTGTTTGTTTGCTTTTACCATTCATTCTAATAGGTGTGCAGAGGTATATCTGTGGTTTTAATTTGAGTTTAGTTAATGGCTAATGATGGTGAGCATTTCTTCATGTGCTTATTTGCCATCTGTATCTTTACTTTGAATAAGTGTCTGTTAAAATCTTTTACCCATTTTTGAATAGTGATTATGTCTCAATCATTGAGCGGTAGGAGTTCTTTATACGTTCTGGACACAGCCGATTATCAGAGAAGCGTTTTACACTTCCTCCCAGTCTGTGGCTTGTCTTTTCATTTTCTTAACAGTGCTTTCTGAAGAGCAGAAGTTTTTAATTTTAATATAGTCCATGTTGTCAATTTTTTTTCTCTTATGGCTTTTGCTTTTTGTGTCCTTCCTTCTGTAAAAACTGTCTAAACCAAGGTCACGAAAATTTTCTCTAGTTTGCTTCTAGATGTTTTAGGGTTTTAGGCTTTACATTGAAATCTATGATTAATTTTTAGTTGACTTTTGTATGTGGCACGAGCTGAGTGTTCACGTTCACTTTTCCCATATGGGCATCTAATTGTTCCAGCACCATTTGTCGGAAAGTCTCTTTCTCCTTTGACTTACCCTGGTGCCTTCGTGAATTCTCTCATTCTTGATTTGGAATGAGATGCTGTCATTCACATCCTATCCTTGCTTTCCAAGGCTCAGCCTGGCACTGAGCCTAGATGGAGACTTTTGTTGCATTAGGTAACCATCTGTAAAGGGGAAAATGTTTGCTGTAAGTGACTAATAAAAAAACCTCCTAAAGCCTGATGAATTGGCCTCGACATCTAAGTGCTTCCCCCAGGTTTTAAAAGAGAAAGCTGAAAGGCATCCAGTCTCACCTGCTCGAATGAAATTCAGCTTTCTCTGA